>VYXF01004469.1:7364-63344 GCA_013397295.1 Polioptila caerulea | reverse complement strand
AGGGAAGGAAGGTTTCCACGGGGAGCCCCGTTTCCCGGAGGGAAGGAAGGTTTCCACGGGGAGCCCCGTTTCCCGGAGGGAGGAAGGTTTCCCGGCTGGAGCGGGGAGGAGCGGGCGGTGCGGGGCGGAGGAGAGAGGGGGGCGGCTCCTCCGCCTGCCTCGGTAAGTGCCGCCGGCGAAATCCCCATCCCCATCCTCATCCCCATCCTCATCCTCATCCCCGGGCAGATCCTGATTCCCCNGAAGGATCGCCCCCTCTCCTTCCCCATCTCCAAGACAGATCCTCTCCTCTAGCAGGACCCCAGCCCGTCCCGGGCTGATGCAGATGTGCTCCGCAGCATCCTCGGCGTTTTGCCCTACCTGGGGTGGGGGTTTTGCTGCCCTGGGGGTTGGCGCTTTTGCCCCCAGAGGTTTGGCGGGTTTGACCCCAGGAAGGGTGGATTTGGCACCCCGGGGCTGTGGATTTGCACCGCAGGGGCAGTGTCTGTTCTCAAGGCTTTGGTGCTTTTGCACCCCAGCGGTTCGGTGCTTTTGCACCCCAGAGTTTGGGCGTTCCGCACCTCAGGGGTTGGGCTTTTTGCACTCCAGGGGTCGGGGGTTTTGCTCCCCAGAGGGTAAGGGTTTTGCCTCCCCAGGGTTTGGGTTTTGGCACCCCGGCTCAGCTCCTAACGCCGGGGAGCGCCCCAGTGTTTGGAGCGCGGGTTTAACTTCGCCCCGAGTTTCGCGGCTGCCGTGGCGCTCCCGGAGCAGGCAGCGGCTGCCAGAGACTTTCCGTGGCTGTGGAGGAGCGTCCATCTCTGCCGGGGGCTGATCCCAAACCCCTGTGCCGGCTGTGGATGAGGATTCCTTGTCCCGCTTCGGAGCAGGAACCATCCCGCAGCCCGGCTGGGAGCGGCTCCGAGGGGGAGGACCCGGGATCGCTGCGAGCTGGCCCGAGCCCGGCGCCCTGCAGCCGGGAAAGCATCACGGCCCGGGCTCAGGGACACCGCCGAGCCGCTTCAGCAGCCACTTTGGAAGGTAAGGACATTGTGTAAGGGGCTCTCAGAGAGGCTGTGAGAGTCGTTCTGTGCTGGTTTGGGGGTGGAAAGAAATCGTGCTCTGAGAAAAGCCGTCCTTCCAACGGGAAAGTTGGAGAGAAGGGAGTCAGTGCAAGGCTCACTCTCTGCACGGCCTCCTCGAGTGCCTGCTGTGCTGGTGGAAGCATCCCCAGGCATTCTCCCCCTCCTTTATCGCCACCCACAGCCCCGCACAGTTCAAGGAATTGCTTGCACTGCTCAGCAATCAACAGCTCTCACTGCTGCAGGTCTCTCATGGGGAAGGAAAGGTGTGAGTGAGGTCCTGGGGCAGGTGCTGTCCCTGCTGCCGTGTGCTGCTTTGTACCTGATTCAGCAGAGCCTGTAGCAAATGTATTCCCAGTAATACATTTCCAGTTTTCATCATTCCTTCAAGATTTTAAAGTGCAGTCAGCCTTGAGATTGCAGAGCTTCTTTTTCTCCCCTCCCTTGCCATCAAAATATGCCTTTTACCGATGAAATTAACCTTTAGCTTGGGATTTGTCTGCTGAATAAATTAGGTTAAACTTTCTGGATATTAAAGGAGAACAGGAATGGTGGAGTGGCTTTGCTCAGGCAGCCTCAGAGCAGAATCCAACCTGTCAGTTCTTTGAAAGGAAGCAAAACTATAATATCCAAAAAATAACAGTGTAAACCCTAAGGCACCTGAGATCCCTGGGAAACCTGGGAAGATCCCACATCGTGGTACAACTGGGCATTTATCCCTTCAGTTTAAGAGGGCTCTTACAGGAGAGACTGAAAGATTGGTGTAAGAAGACTGGGCTATCTCAGCAGGGTAACCACATGGGCTGCTGCAGCTTGCACAGGTGTTTAAAAGCTCCAATATTTTATGCTGAGGAAGTGCATCCCTGGGAAGGATGGCATATCCTGCTTCATCCCAGTAATTTCCACAGAGAGGTTAAGTTGGTACCATCCTCTGCTTTCCTGTGTTAACAATTGTCCAGGTGATTTGAGAGCAGCACTTCTTAGTTAACTTAATTTAGCACACTTTGCATAAGGGTTGGCTTCTCAGTCAGAGGCGAAGGATCCAGACTTTCCACCCTGGGCTGCATGGCTGTGACAGGGACTGTGGATGAGCTTCCAAGGACTCTGCCTGGGAGTTCTTAAAAGGGATCAGGAGCAGCAGGATCCTGTTATCTGCACCCTGAATTAGAGCTCAAAATTCAAACCTGAAGTTTCAAGGATCCATCATCCCTTGTTTTTATTGTTGGAGTAATGGCTGTCAAACAAAGACAGCCTTATTTCCAGTCCCTCAGCCTTTGTGTTGATAAAAAGAAAAAAAGATACAATCAAAGAGTGTTCCTTTAGTGTTTTGTTAGTGTGGGCACGTCAGTGTGCTGTTTGTGCACTGTCATACTCCTGGATGTATCCTGCATTAAGGAGCCTGCTGTGAGTTTTTCACTTGAGAGGACCTTTTAACCCAGGCTGGTGGCTGAGATGGTACTTCAGGAGCAACAGAGAGCTCACAAAGAGGAATTCTAATAACCATGTCCTAATTCTGCTCAAAGTTTGAGCGTGGTGTGTGCTCACAGAGCAGTGTGAGTAATGATATGCTTTAATTAAGGTTGTTCTAACACTGATACAAACTTAATGACTGTGTGGGAACAGTCATTCTTTGCAGGAAGGTGTGACTTCAAAACCTTCTTTTGTCAGTGTTACATCTAAAAAAACCCAAATAATTAATCCAGAATTCCCATCTACCCCTGAACAAAAATTTGACAGTGATTTTTTAAAACCTGAAGGCAGGATATTTTAAACTTTAAAATTCAACATAGTTATTTAAAAAAAAAAGCCCCACTGATTTTTCATCAAATCTGATTTTTTTGCTGTTCATGTGTTAGCAGCCTTGTCCTAATGCTGTGCTCTCCTGGGGGAACCTGGGGTTCACTGGGTGGCACTCAGGAGTTTAAAGTGGTTGGGGTCAGCTCGAGGTGGGGCAGTTTCCAGCTCCTGCAGAGGCCCCTGAGGTGTGAGGACAGCAGCAGGTGTGGGAGGTGAGCTGGCAGATGGCTGTGGAGCAGGGAATGGCCCTTGCAGGGGCAGGTTCTGGAGCCTGGCTCCCGTGTGCCCACGGGCTGTGTCCCTGTGCTTTTCCCCACTGCTGTCCCTGAGCTGTCCATGCAGAACACGCAGGGGGAGAACGGCCTGGGCAATTCCTTCTGCCAGGAAATGTGGCTGCACTGAAACCCTGCTGTCCACAGGAGCTCATCCAGGCTGATGACATCCTCGGTGGAGCTGGTAGAGAGAACAGCACAGATCCTCTTTCCTGTCAAGTATGTGAGAGCTGGAGATTGGATTTTTTGGTTTATTTTTATGGGGTGTTATCAGGATGTGGAATGTTGTCCAAGGAACATTTTCATTAGGACTGAGGTGCTTAAGACACCCTGCAGACTTTTAGCAGTGCTGGTCCAGGGGGCTGCCTGAGATGATGTCCAAAAACCCTGCTTGTTCTCAGTGGTGGAGGAGCAGGAGAGCTTCAGGTCTCAGTCAGTCACTTCCCTCACCCAGTGAGGAAGAGCTTTCCTTCTTTATTTTTTTTTTTTCCTAGACAGCTCGAGTCTTCTCTTAATTTTGTTTTTCATTATTTTTAACTTGAAAGAAAGGAAACCACTAAATCCAGCAAATAAACAGAAGTCAGGGGATGGAGCTGATGATTTTGAAGGATGAGTAGGTGCATGAACACAATTACATCCAAGGACAAGATCACTATTGCTTCCAAGAAGTGCAGCCCTGATTCACAGTTGTATGGGAGTGCTTGGAAGAAGCCAGCAGGTGGAAAAGAAACACCTGGGTGGTGTAGGCTGCTTGGAATTCTGGAAGGTTTTCAATATAGTCCCTCATGGTGGGGGCTTTTAAGGAAAAGTAATAGTCCTCAGTCAAGAAGGAAGGTCCCTGTGTGAAAAAATGCTTGTCTGAAAGGTGACATGCAGGAGGGGTAAGAGCATGGTGAGTTACAGAGAGGTCAGGGATGCCCTTTACAGGCACAGAGGATGTGAAATTTAGAAATCTTCTGGTGGGAAAATCGTGAATCATGAAGTGGTGATATTTTCAGGCTAAAGGAAGTTTAACCAGGGCGTGAAGTGTAATGTCTGACTTAATGAAGTGAAAAAAGTTTTCATGAGAATCATTGGGCATTACAGTGGAGGAAAGAATTCAGCTGTGAAGTGATGGAGTTTCAAAAGGATGGAAAGAACCTAATTTCCTAATTTCATGCTATTTCCCCATCTAAAGCAGTGGACTCTGAGCTCCTGATGCTGCCCAGGAACAAGATTTTTGGATGGCCACAGCCCAGTGGAAAGGTCAGCTCAGTGCCACTCAGATCATGTCAGGGATGGTGGTGAAAGGGCAGCAGGACAGAACAGATCATGCCTGCAGGTAAATGCACAGAGCATTTACCTCTTGGAGATTGTTTGGGGTTTTGGTCCCTCTCAGAGGCTCAGAAGAGCAGGAGGGATGGGCAGGAACCCTGTTGCTCCCCTGTGAGGAGTGAGAGGTTGTCAGATGAGGAGGGGGCTGGTGGGGTGTGACAGAGGCTGAAGAGCCCACCAGCAGCACTGAGGGAGTGGATGGGGGTGGGTTGTGTGATGTCCCCTCCAAGGCAAGGACCAGAGGCACTGAATGAAGCTGGCTGGTGGTGGGCTCTGATCCAAAGAGGTGTTTCTGTGCAGGGTGCTGAGCTGGGCCGTGGAAGTTGTTGCTATAGGAGGTCATGGATACTAAAAGGTTGCTGGGCCAGAGGGGAAGCAGGACCATTTCATGATTCAGAAATCATTGAAACCATCTTAAGATGTAATTCTGGATCATAGGCTGCAGGAAGAACAAAGAGATGCTGGGAACATTTGCTGCCTCGTTCTTACACTCCTACTAAGACAAAGTTTGGCCCCTGTGAGATGAGGCAAGTTGGGCTACAGGGATGTTATCCAGGCCCATCCTCACACTGCACACAGCAGGATGCCCTGGAGGTGTGGGATTGATCTGAGGGTACTGTGGAAGGAGATCCTGGTCACAGGAGAAGTGATGATGTATAAATACAACAATTTGTCATGGGGAAATATTTCTATAATTCTCTTTCCCCCACAAGTTTTGTGTTTGTGTTCCCTCAGCTACACCAGTGAGCTTTGAACTGCTGGAGTTTTTGCAGGGCATCCTTCCCACCTCCCCACCTACCTCTGGCACCACTTGGTCAAAGTCTAGGAACTGAGCTGTGGACACAAGCATGTGGATTTCCTCAATGGAAAAATCCCCAGTTAAGGAGTTGGGAGCATCACCTCCCATCTGGGTGCAGAGGGAACTCTGGGGTCAGAGCTGCAGCTGAGACACCTCAATTTGATGATTTTCCAGCCCAAATCATTCTGTGATTCCATGATTCTGCTCCCTGTGTAGCTGCTGGCAGCCCTACTTGGCCGTTCAGACTGGAGGATGGAGCTGCCCACTGTGGTAGGAAAAAACCTCTAAAGAGAGCCTAAAAAAGCACCAGGACAACCCAGGGCAGAGCAAGGACTGAACAGTGGCGTTATGGAGGAGGCAGCCTGGGCAAGCAGCCCCAGCTGGTCTGGGGATGGCAAAGATGACAATGAGAATGTAGAACCACAGAATGGTTTAGGTTGGACAGGACCTTAAAGATCATCTAGTTCCAGCTCCCACATTATGTGGACTTGGCATGCTGTTCAGTGGGATTTAGCCCAGCTGCTTTAATTTTTTATTTCAGTTGTTTTCTTTTTCTCTCTCTGCTCTCAGTACATTTCTATTTTCTTTTTCTGGTCTCGTGCTTCATCTGATGATGCATTTTCATTCACAGGAGGGCTTTTAATTGCTGTGAAGGACTTCAGTCAATGCTGTACGTTTATCCTCACCCTCAGGATTTCAGACACTTCTAATGGGCTGCTAACCACGGGACAGTGATGGCACAGGCACACCAGGGTGTGTGGATTTTTCCTGGAGCAAATGAAGCATGAATATTATTTCAGTCCTCCCTTTCACACACCTACAAATCGTCATTAAAGCAATTCTGCTTCTCCCCTTTCATCTCGTTCAGATTTCAACAGTGGGAGGATGCTGATGGACAGGAATGAAACCTGGCTCTCCAATTCCTCCTCTGTTGCCTCCTCCTTTGCAAGGGGAGGGCTGGGGCTCCAGGAGGTGCTCACTGGGCTTGTGCTCACCCTCATCGACGTGGCCACCCTGCTGGGGAACACCGTGGTGTTCCTGTGCCCCGTGGTGGAGAAGAGGCTGCGCACTGTCACCTACATGTTCATCATGTCCTTGGCCACTGCAGACTTCCTCGTGGCCTGTCTGGTGATGCCCTTCAGGTGAGGAGGGTCCCTGGGGTGGGAGCAGGGGATAAATGTCCTTTCTGCCGTGTCCTTTGGCTCTTGGGGGTCACCTGCTGGGCTCCCCAAAGGGCTGGGCCGTGGGTTGGTGGCTGTGTGTGCTGCTCTGTGTTATGGATCCCCTTGCAATGCATGGAGACACAATTCCCAAGGGGATTCTTCCTGTTGGCCACACAGGGACCCTGTGCTGATCTGAACTTGATTTCCAGCTTTGCACGTGGAGCTCCAGTCGCTGAGCCCTCTCTTCCAGGACTAGCCCTGCATATGGAATGAAGGAATTTATTCAGGATAAGCAGAATAATTCAGGCTTCCCCTGTATTTCAGGGAGGAAGAGGCACTTGAGAGGGCAGGTGTCCCTGCATGAGGTTTGTGTTTATGGCAGCTTCACTACCTGGCTAAAACAGTGAAACAAAAGCAGGAAGCAGCTGACTTGTGATCCTGGATGTCTTGTCCTGCAAAGCAGCCATAAGTTTGTATAAATCAGGGAACTGCACTCTGCTTTGAGTTCATGAGGCAGTATGAGGAAGCTGAATTCTTTTCATGTTCTATGTTCCAGTTCTCATGGGGCTGCCTATGCCTTTGAATTTGGCACTGAAAAATGTCCCAACAAGCAATTACAAGCTGAGTTAAAAGTTCATGGTAGCAGGTGAAAAAAACCAGTTAATGATGTTATTAAAAAAAAATATTACTGCTAACTTAAATTCTGTGGTTGATGATTTTTAGGTTCAGGTTCTGAAATTATTATAGAACCATAGTTTGGTTTGGCAGGGACCTTTAGGGGCCATCTAGTCCAACCCCTGCACTGAGCAGGGACAGGGGCAACTGGACCAGGTTGTTCAGAGCTCCATCCAACCTGGCTTTGAACACTTCCAGGGATGGGGCAGCCACAGCATCTGTGAGCATCCTCACTGCAAAAAAATCTCTTCCTCCTATTGATTTTGAATCTACTTTTAGTGATGATTTACTTAAACAACAAAAATTAGCAAAGGGGAGCAAAGATCAGAGCATGGTTGGTGCTTTGTGGCCCTCGTGAGTGTCCTGGTGCTGCCTGGTGGGAAGACCTGCCAGCTCCTGGTGAGGAAAGGACCTGCTGGCTCCATCAGCATTGTCCAGCCCTGCCAACATAGTGGCTGCTGTTTCACACTTTCCCACTGCTTTGGCTTCACATCTATGTTGCTCTTTCCGATTTCAGTTTGCTCCTCAGTTGGCAGGTTAATATGTGCCAAAGGGAAGGAAAAGAAATGATCTTAGGAGGCAGTTTGGCTCAGGAAAATGTGGCAGAAGGAAAAAAACCAAATTTGTCACTTGGTGTCTTAATTTCATAAGAGTAGGACTTCTGTTTTGTTCCTGGCTTGGCTGGTTTGCAAGAGTGGTTCAGCTGAGCTCAGCTCATTGTCTGAATACTCCAGCCAGTCTGTCATTTCCAGGCTGAATATTCCCAGCTATTCTTTCCCTCTGCAAGCAAAAGGGCAAGGCAGGGGTGACTTCATTGTGTGGTTTTCTTGGCTTTCACTACTCCTTCTTATCCAGCATCATTTCCAAGCTGCAGAGACTTTTTACCTCCGAGAAGAGGGGTCAGGTATCCATTACCCTGTGCTGTGAGGGTGTCTGCAGGTCAGGTGCATCCCTCCAGATGTGTGCAGGTGAGAACTGGGCACCTCGTCACCTGGGACCTGTGTGCAAGGGTGTCCTGACAGCAGCACGTCTCCTTCTGGGAGGCCAGGGCTCACCACAGGCTCTGCAGCATCTCTGGATAAGGAGAGAGGATCTCTGAGGAATGGCAAAACAGCCCCCAAGTCCAGTACTGAACCCCTGCTCCAATTCTAATGCCTCATTCCCCCTCTGTGAAAGAGCCATGAAACCTTTCCATGTGTGTGCTGTGGGATCCCCCGTGCTGCCCATGGTGTAGGGGCAGGCTCTGCTGTGGTTTGCTTGGATTTTTGAAGGGAATCCCACATAACAAAGAGCTGCCAAGGGCTGGGCCACTCCAGCAGCACTGGGCCCACCTACAGCAGTTGCTGTGCTCTGGAACAACCTCCACAAGTCCATTTAGTGAGCTGGTGCTGAGGAGATGTAGATCAGGCTTTGTTTTCTGGCATCAGGTTGAATCTTTCTCCCTTGCTGGACACACCTGAGCACTGCAGCTCAGCAGCCCTGATCTTGCTGCATTTAACCAGCAAGCTGGGAAGTTACTGGATAATTAAAGCTTTGCAGGACTAGGGAGTTACTCCTCAAATTCACTCACAATGGTGATTTCAGCAGCACCTCGGGAGTTGCAAAAAGCTGGGGAAAGAAAGGAGAAGCAAATGGCATCTCACTGAATGCTATAGAAACATGCATCAGCCTTCCTACAGCTGCCATATGCTCCTTCCTTCGCTGCTCGCTTCTCACAGGCCCCTCTTGACTTTGTTAGGAATATTTTTGGTACTATGTCTGCTTTTTATTGCTGTGTTTACCTTGCTGAGGCATTTATGAGCCACATAATGTACAAGCTGCATGGGTTTCCTCCTAGGATGTTGTTGTTTTCTATTTTTTTTAAGCAAGAGTGGAAATCCTTTCTGGTTTTGAAGCATTTGACTGGATGTGAAGTGAGGTGCTTGATGAGATGAGATGTCCCATGTCCCAGGAACTGGGGAGAAATCATAAAAACTGTGCTGTGTCAGGCACTGGGAAAATGCTGTGACAAACAGAGCTGTGCAGATGTAAGTTTGGGGAGATTTGTGGGGCAAAGCACCCTTCTCAAAGCACTTAGGCTGCAAGAAGCATAGATTTGCTCTTGCTCTGTCATGCTCCAGCTGCTCTTTTCTTGGGTTGTGCTTTGAGGATGAATCCCTGCTGTCTGAGCTGCGTGCCCATCTTTAGTACCTGTGGATTAAATACAGCATTACCTCAGTGCAGTCATAAAGAAACAGTCACAGGATGATTTGGGTTGGGAGTAACCTTGAAGATCCTCTTGTTGCAGCCCTGGGCAGGAACACCTTCCACTAGACCAGGCTGCTCAGAGCCTCACCCATCCTGGCCTTACACACTCCAGGCACTGCCCCACCAGCCCTTCCAGCCCTGATTCCCCCCTGCTTTCTCTCACAGCATCATTTACGAGGTGACAGGGATGTGGCTGTTTGGGAAGCTGTTCTGCAAAGTCTGGATCTCCTTCGATGTCATGTTCTGCACCGCATCCATCGTCACGCTGTGCTTCATCAGCCTGGACAGGTACTGCTCCGTGGTCACCCCCTACCACTACTCCAGGAGGATGTCCCGTGGCAGGTGAGTGCAGCTGCTCCTCGTTTTGGGTCCCTCCAGGTGGTCACTTGGCCATGGCTGCGTTGAGCTGAGGCTGAATGAGCTGTTGACAGGTGCTGCCCAGAAGCAGAGTGATGAAAGGAACTTTCACCGTTTAGAACTGCAGAAAATGCTTAATGTGCTGCAGGAGAGGACAAGGAGGATGCAGCTGAGGGGGTAGGATGATGCTCCTGGGAGAATATTTTTTGAGCTAAGGAAGGGTTGCAAAATGGAGTAGAAACCAGTGATATGGGCTAAGTTGGACCTACAGGTTTTCCCCTGTGCAGTCATTTCACAGGCATTTCATAGAATCACAGAATCATGGAAAGGCTTGGGTTAGAAGAGACTTTAAGATTATCTTGTTCCAGCCCCCTGCTGTGAGCAGGGACATCTTCCACTAGACCAGGTTGCTGAAGCCTTGGCCTTAAACTTGTTCAGAGATGGGCAAGGACTTTGCAGAACTTCTAAGGACTAAGTGAAAGGAGACCCAGAAGGAATTAATGTAGCAGTAGTCTTCACTCTTTTAAACTCACCATCTTTTCTGAAGTGATATTCAGGGAAAAGAGGGAGTTTCTGAGCTCCCATGAGAGTTTCATGTGGAAGGCTGAAATGAGGACTGCAGGGTGGGGAAAGTCATCTGAGGGTGGGCAGAGAGGACACTTGCAGTGGGGTGCTTTACAGGGTGGGTTCAGGCTCTTCTCTTGCTCTGTGGGATTTGTGGATCACAGGCAAAGAGAGGAGGGGGCAGCGTGGCGCCCCTTGCAGATTCTGTCATCTGGTGTCCATCAGCTCCCTCCCCATCAGGCCCCAGAGGGTGAGATAATGGCCAGATACTAAAGCTGAAAGCAAAAAAAACCACCAAAAAATCGAAATGCTGGCTGTTGTTTCTCATATTAACAATCATCTGTAAAACCTTTCCTCATCTTTTCTCAGCCAGCTCTGAGCACTCCTTAAGCTGACCCCAATTCTGTCAACTACAGACCAATTTCCCAGTTGTTAGGGATATGCACGTCTGGACTCGTTAATACTCCAGCATTTTCCCTTCTCCACGCCCTGCTGGACTGCTCAGCAGCGATATCCCACACAGGTTACCATGGGGATTGAATCGTACTGGATGTTCTCAACTCAAAATTACTCAGCCCCTCTCTCCCCTCCGCATCTCTTCCCTTCTGCAGATGCATCGTGATGACCTGCATGGTCTGGGTGTATTCCTCCCTCATTTCCTTCCTTCCCGTCATGCAAGGCTGGAATGAGATCCCCGGGGTGGACTTTGATGCGGGCAGAGAATGCATCTTTGTCACCAACTGGGTTTTTGCCATCGTGGCTTCTGCCCTGGCCTTTTTCCTTCCCTTCATGGTCATGTGCAGCATGTATTTCTTCATCTACCGAGCCTCCCGCCTCAAGGCCACCCGCATCATGTCCCAGACGCTGGAGATCCACTACCACCCCAACAGCAAGAGGCAGAACCACCTGCAGCTGGAGAACAAGGCCACGAGGACCATCAGCATCATCATCTCCGTGTTCGTGCTGTGCTGGCTGCCCTACTTCGTGCTGAACGTTTGGCTGGCGGCCAGAGGCACCGACTCCACCAGCACGGTGCTGCTCGGCACCTTCAAGATCATCACCTGGCTGGGGTACTGCAACTCCACCATCAACCCCCTGCTCTACGCCTTCCTCAACAGGGACTTCCAGCACGCCCTCAAGAAGCTGCTCATTTGCAGGCGCAGGCCCCAGGTGGATGCTGGGGATGACATGGTTTCCATAGCCACGTTCTCCAAGACTGCGCCAGAGCTGGAATACAGCGCGACGGTGCCCAACGGGGCCCCGAAGGGCAAACCCAAGTCATAGGGATTCAGGAGCACTCACTGGAGGTGGTGATACAGAAAGTGCTGGAGTACATCCCAATGGAAAAAACACAGGGTAGGAAAACAGGGGAAGGAGGGGCTGGAATATTACAGCTGGGGACAATACAACAAAGATGCATTTCTTCACCTTCCACAGTTTCAGTAACAAGGAGCAGATATTTTAGGGGCAATTTGTTATATTAATGGAACTAATTCATTTTTGGATATTTATTTTTCTAATGAGCATTTCCCAAGACAAATTCAGCCTTCATGTTGGGTAAAAACCCCCAGACCAGTATGCTATAACGTGACCTTACATCTGTGCACATCCTGGTGATCTGTGTCAGGTGGAACAGTGTTTCTTACCAAGCCACTGTAGTGTCTCATCTCCAAGTTTCATTACAGATTTGACCAGTTTGAATAACTCCACGTGTGCCAGTCTGTGTATGGGAATGAGAGGAGGGATGTGCCAAAGAGCAGAGTTCACTTCCTGAAGAGGCACCACTCTGCAGCCTGGGCTGCTGCTTAGGGTTCAGCTCACTGGCTTCTGCAACATCTGCATATGCAGAGCTTTCCGTGGCTTTCTGGGAATTACCTCTGAGTTTCCTTGTTAATTCTGCGAGGGGACATTCCAGGAGATGACAAATTCTTGCTGTAACACCAGGAGCACCATGATTTCAAAGCTACAGGTGGCTGACACCAAAGATGGGATGTGAATAGGAATTATTGTGTGTACACTGTGGGATGTACAACAGAGACATTAAAAAACCCATGATAAATGGAAATGATTATTTTTACTACTCCTGGGTGCTTGTCTGGACTTCCAACAGCACTGTCTCCCTGCAGGAAAGCCACAAGTGCCTCACTGAAGGGTTACTCTGAAAAGGTAGCAGGGGATTGTTCTCAGAGGCAGCAAAATGCAGTAGGACCTGCCTGGAGCAGCTGAGCTACTGAAGATGCCAGCACAAGGGTCAGGAGTGCTCTCTCAAGAGCCTGGTAGAAAAAACAGCCCTGACCTGGGGTTCAAGAGTGGTTCTCCTGTGAAAGGACTCTCCATGGAGGGGACATCTCATTCCAGACCCTACGACTCCAGCAACATGGAAGTGGTAAGTAACTTTAAATAAGTAACCTTATTCTGGGGGAAGCACCACGTGGGCACAAAGGTGGACAGGGCAGGAATCCTGCTGCTGCCACCCAGGTAATTTTGATAAAACAGGACAAGGAATGGGGTTTCATTCCCAAGAGCTAAGGGGGAGAAGGAGCTGAGGGATATTCAACATCCTGTGAAAGAATGGGACAGGACCCCAATGCTGCACAGCACAGCAGAGCCCCTGGGCAAAGCCCCTTTTGCAGGGGGCTCACAGCTATCACAGTTTGGGTGTTTTCCCACCAAACAGCTGGCAGGAGGGTACACATTGGACAGAGGAAAACCTCTCAGATTAGAGAAAAGCCTTTCTCTGACAAGCCCTGGAGCAATAAGTGACAAAGACAGGGACAACACACTCCAGTGCTGAGAGAAGTAAAGACTGATCAGGCAGTTCAGAGCTGAGCATGGCCAGATGCTTTTGTGGCTAGGCAGGGACCCCACAGGGTCATCCACGCACACTTTTGAGGGCAAGTGTAACATCCCAGAATTTGCAGACACACCTGGTGTGAACTCATATGCCAGTTCTGGTACTGAGATGCTGCAGGGCCCTTGGAATAGGCAGCTACCCACATCCAGATACACAGCAAGTTAAAAATACCTTAATCCTCATTTCCTGTGCTCCACCTGCAATCACTGAGCCAGCAGGGAAGGCAAAGAGGCTCCACGTGTGGCCATTTCACTGTGCAGCTGTAGCTGATGCAAACAGGGACATCCAAGGGAGAAGGACACACTTAACTCTCCTGCTTTATCCCAGCTAAACACAAATTCTGTTCCTGATCAGATATTCACTGCAGCATTCTGGTTCCACCTGGACAAGCCAGCATCTAGGAGAGTTATCCAAGAGGACGTGGAAGACAATCATGGTAATCTACTTCTGCCTTATCATAAAGCTGCAGGGTGTCAGCTGGTTTAATTGCTGGTCACAGTGTCACAGCACACTACAGTAATCCCCAGAAGGATTTGAATCCAGTATCTTTTTAGAAAACTGACCTGAGAGACTTTAACAAATTTAAGTCTGTGAAACAGAAAAACACAATTGTACAAGAACAACTCTAACAGCATAAGAATTATCCCTTCTCCCCTCTCTGGTGAGTGATTGCCTCCACAATCCACCCAGGTTAGAGCTCAATTCCCTTCTTTCTCCAGATCCTATCTCTCTTCCAAGCAGCACATTCAGCTTTGCGTCATCACACACGCTGTGGCCAGTGTGAGACAGGGAGGCAAAGGAAGTTTCAGGAAATGCAGAGCCCATCCTATTCCCACTGCACAGGGCTGCCATCTGCAGCACACACGGATGCAGGCTTCCAACAGAAGCAACTACTATTTTGTCTTATAAATAAAAAAAGTTTATTAAATCATTTAGACTTGAAAGAAGTCACAATAATCAATGCACTCAACAATTACAGCAAGTGCATCCTGTACACCACCAACCCAAATGGATTGATTCTGTATTTTATAAATAAAAATTAACATATTTACAGTGAGAAATAAAAGCATGGCATTAGGCAGTTAAATTAGCAGATTACACAAATGCCTACCAATTGATTTTTTTTAAAAAGTACAAATCTACAAGATTACATATGACACGTATGACTTCATTAGGTTTAAATTTTCAGAATCACAACATTTTTGTACATTATTTTGACTATGGCTCTTCCAACCACTGCCTATAAAACCCCCCATTTAATGGCAAAAATCTCCTTTTCCTTCTCTACAGCTTCATCCATATAAGATGCATTCCCTAAGATCTACTGTAGTGCAGAAGTATGAAATGATTTCCTCTAATGACAGGCTATGGACAGTGACAATATGTACAACTGTGGTACTTTTTTGCTTTAAAAATAGTGCAGATTCCCAGTTTACCCACCAGGGACAAAAATGGAGTCAAAGTTCATTTCAAAATCATCTTCATTTCACCAAAGAGCAAGTGATCCAGATAGACACTCACTAGGCTTAGAGACTGTAATTTGCTCTATAAAAATACAGTATTTTAATTCTATTTACATGTTACAGATCTCTCACTCACCCAGCAAGCTGACATTTACAAGCTTCAAAAAAACCCAAGAAACCCCCCAAAAAAGGATAATGGAGCACAACGTTGGCAAGCACAGCAGCTGGACCCATCTGCTTAGGAGAGCAAAGGTAAGGAAAATGGAATGTGAAAGGTTTGGTTACTGGGCTTCCGTGGCTGTCAAATAAATGAAAATCTGTCCAATGTCTTATACACTAAACAAAATGTTTGCCATTAAACATGGCAAAAAAAGCTGAAGTAAACTATTCCCAAGATAAACATTCTGCATCATTGGATCCTTCTGCTGAACAATCCCTGTGAAACCTGCCGAGTGGAAGAAGTGATCCTGAGGACAGTTATTTGCTTGGTTGTCTGGAATGTTTGTTTCCTGATAGACTCATTGTCCGTGACCTCTGCCTGAGCACGGGTTTGGGTGGCAGCTCCAAGTCTTCAAAGACTGGATTTTCTATGATTGCTGCAGCCTCTGGTCGCTCAGTGGGACTTGGAGAGAGCATGTCCTTCACCATGGTGTACTGAAAGAAAGCACAACACATTACATGAACCAATCCATAAACTCTTCCCCATTTCACGTCCTGGCTCCAGCCATGGCTGTGTGAACAAGTGGAAAATTCCCCCAGCTGCTTTCTGAGTTATTTGGGAGTTAGTGCTTTGGCTCACTAGTTAGAAGTGCACTAAATATTTTAAAGTGTCTTTACTGTCAAGGACTGAAAATAATTTGGCAAACCAAATCAGACTCAAGGTTTAATAGAGTTATAAAAAACTTCACATTATTTGCAACAAAAATTAAATATATAATACATAATTTATTTTATATTACATAATCTTTAGATTCATGTTTAAGCCATCACATATTTCACCACACTATTTTTTTCTCGTGGCAAATTAGAATTTTTCCTTTAAATATACAACTAGTTTGAATTTTTTTCTTTTTTTTTTCAAATTTAATCAGAATTAGTGTCCTGCTCCAGCTGAGCACAGCACAGCCCCTTCTCCCAGGCAGCCCTCAGCTGTAAAGCAGGAATGACTGGTCTCATTTGGCCACTGGTCTGAAGCTACCTTGAACACCTGAAAGCACCCCAGCTTTTTACTGGGGTGCTTTTTGTACATCACCTCCTCTGTACCTGCAATCACACACTTTACAGACCTGACTAATGAGAACACATCACAATTTGCTCACGTGATTTCCCTCTTGGGAGGTTCAGTTCTGGAGGGGATCCCACACAGCCATGGTGCTACCTAGAGCCTCTCCTTTACCTGTCTGAAACTCTGCACTTTCTCCTTGGGAATATGGATTTGCAGCAGGAAATGTGAAAGGAATGACTGTAAGTGACAGAGGGAAGCCAGGTATAAATGTATTCCTGGAGGAAAACTGTGAGAAAAGTGCCATTGTGCCCATTATTGCAATGTTATAGCTTTGAAATGTAGAGAAGTACTGAGATAGAGAAATGCATCTTAATAACATGAAAGCAACCTGGTTGCTCCATTTTTACCTGCAGAGCAATTGTAAAGCAAAGAAAAAAAAGCTAAAATTATTAATGAAAAAGCTGCAATTAACAGCATCAGCTGTACCTACCTCTTGTGCATATTTCTGAGTGAACAATGGTGGAAAGTTCAAATTTCTGACATCACTTAAGGTCTGCAAAAATATGAAGAATGACATGTAACTTTTCCAAAATATCATTCTTTAGTAGTATCACCCTATCCTTCAAAAATATGCAGAATATGCAAAGAAATCAGCCTGCTGGAAAAATAACCCTTTGTTTTAAAGTGCTGCTTTTAGTGGTTTAAAATCACAACCTCATTGAACAGGTGAGTTACTGCTTCTCTAGGTATTGAGCCTGCAACAGGAGGAGCTGTGCTACTAGAATTGTGATCTCTGCAGTTTTAAATCAGTCAGATGCATAAACTGGCACTTTCTCACTTTAGCTGAACAAAATCAACAAATCTGTGCACCACCCATAACTCCCAAGATGGCCTGCATCGTTAAGACACATGAAATGATTGCCTCTGCCTTAACAATGCAAGCATCAGCCCTTGTTTACCATCTAAGGAGGAGTGAGAAGATTTATCAGCAGGTTGGAAAGCATTGGGCTGGGCATTTCTGTGCTTCTTTCACACAAAGGCCACTGGCTCCATCTAGTGACAGTGTTTTTCCCATGTTCAGCCAGAAGCACAGTATTTAGCACTTCAATTTTTTATGGAAGGATCTCCTTTTACAAAAGTTTGAGCACAAAATACAAGAGTTCTAAAGTTAAATCAAAATTCATTTCACTATTACTCCCCTGAAAGTATAGAGTGATCAGTTAATAGGGCAACACTCAACCTCCTGTTCAAGAGAACTGAGTTTGATGACATTAAAATACTTTAGAAAACTTTTCTCCTTTTCTGCCAGTTGGGTCTGCATTTAGTGATCTGTTTTCCAGCATGTCATTTGGAAATAAATTGCACTGCTACTGACTAACTGCTCACAGCTTGAGACAGAGGCAGCTCTCACGCTCCACCTCTGGGGATTTTTCCAGCCAGTTGTCACAAATTCCTAGAATTTGCTGGGTTACTTGGTCAGGCAGAGCATGTTTTGCTTCAGCAAGCAGTGCTAACGCTTGGCTGATGCCAATGAATGTTACACCTCGGTGTAACAACTCAGAAATTACTACTGAAGTAGCCAAACTCCAGAATCTGGCAATGAAAGGGCAGGGGTTTCTTCCTAGCAAACAGTGGAATGACAGTGAAAATCCTGGAAAGTCAGGGCACTCTTTTAACACTCTTTTGAAGTAACAAATTCGAATTAGACGGAATTTAGATGTCATTCTGATTACTTGCTTTGCTTCTATTCTTAGGAGAGAAATTGGAAGGGCAAACCCTGTAATCACTGCTGCAAGACAGCTGAGAACCCAGGATGGCTCTTTCCTGGGTATTTTGTTTCAGTAAAACTGATTGAGAGAAACTGAAACTGGTTTCAGTTTCAGGGGTTCAAATTAAACACTAATTCCTCCTCTAGACTATACTTTTTGTGCCATTAAAAGCCAGAGCATTTAAATCCAGAGAATGCAAGAGATGAAGCACTTGGTTAGGCTGCTGTTCAAGCTGTTCCTTACCTTTCTTACTAAACCCATTCCATGTGAGAATATAACCCCCAAAGCACATTTAAATCAGTAAAATACAACTAAATACAAGTTTTAATGACTCTTTCTTTCCTGCACAGGTCACTGGTTGTCACAGAGGAGAGGCCTTTCTGGCTGTAGCCCCCATTCTCCATGAACTTGCTCCTGAGCAAGATGGATCTCACATTTTAACAGCAAGCAAGAGCTGTAATGCACCATCAGACATCCCAAATTCACATCTGGTGCAATGAATGTCATCAGTTATGGGAAGATAGTGCTTGAAGCTGAGTGAGACTCACAGCTAAGACTCACTATAGGAAAAGGAACAGCCATTTTCCACCAAGTACTCTGGGTGAAAAAGCACTGCAGATGCAAATGAAGGATGAAATAATCAAAATGCACAGCATGGTTCCAATTCTGGAATGAAAACCAAGCTGGTAGGCTTAAAGTCACAAGCTATATTTGTTTCTTGAGTTCTAGGATATCGTAGTTCAAAAGTTTCTCTTACTTGGCTTGACAACAGAGGAACTTGACAAAGAAATTAAAGCCTCAATTCAACTGCACTCATTAGGAAGACAGCAGTTTATTTTCAGGGATTCAGGGGGTCTGTACAAGGCTGATAAAGAAGTTGTGCTCCTAGCAGCAAGGCTCTTCTCCAAAGAAAACAAGACAGGAGCCTCTTTCCAGTGTTTCACCAAGCAAACACCCGTTTTAAACAAATGCTCCAACTGAAGATAACCCAACACCACACATACCTTGACCCTCTCCATCTGTGTGCTGAAGGGGTAGAGCAGCTCAAAGAGAATCAGTCCCAGAGAAAAGATATCCACCTTGTGGGAATAGGTGTTGCCACAGATCTGAGAAGGCAAAATCAGGGTCAGGGCAATCAAGCCACTCACTGGATGCAATTATCTACAAAGTAAACACCACCCTTGCAAGTCCACCTGTGGAAGTCACCAGCCCTGTGCAGAGCTGAAAGCTGCAGCACAGGAACATTGGCAAACGAGCACCAGGGAGCAAGGGCCTGATGCTCAGCTCCTCTGTGCTGCAAAGCAAAATGTTCCACCTTACTTAAACCTCATGCACAACAGTGTGCCCCTTCCTCAATTAAGTGGAGTTTTTTACAGTTACCTTCCTATACTGCATTAAAAGCAAGAAAAATTAATGCATCCAGTCTGAATAAGTAGCCATTATTTTTGCTACGACAAATATATTTATTTAAATATTCATTTTGGAATTCAATTTAGCTCAAAACTCTATTTTGATGAGAGAGAAATTAAGTGACTTGGTTGCAATGGTTTACTAGGAGTGCCTGGTCCTAGAGCTCCCAAAAATTCAGGGCTCTTCCGAGCAGTGCCAAATACAGCTTTGGAGAAGAGAGCACAAACCTGTTCCGGGCTCATGTAGAGTTTGGTCCCTACTTGTCCTGTGTGCCTGGCATAAGCTGGCATTGGGGTCAGAACTGATTCCTCCTCCTCATCTTGGTCCATAGCAGTCACCAGTCCAAAATCCCCAACCTTTACTATGTCATCCATTGTGAAAAATATATTGGAAGGCTGAGAAGACAAAGAGGTGGAAAAGAAAAAAGTGAGTAACAAACAAGTGTCTGTGTTTCAGTGTCTACAACACTCAGTTCTAACTCAGAAGCTGTCAGGGTTAAAAACACTCACTGAACTGCTGAGGCATTGTTAACTGCACTTAACAATTATACTATTCAGGAAAAAGGAATTATTCCTGCATTAACCATTGTCTCTTCCTGAAACTCAGAGTGCTCATTTCTTGTCATTCAGCAGAGGTTCACCAGCAGCACACAGGTCTGCTGAGGAACATGCACTGACTCAACACTGCTGGGAACAGCCCAGGTGAGTTATCCAGCTCCCCATCACACAACACTTTCACACCACAAGCTGCAGTTCCACCTCCTGGGCTTTTGTGTTTTAATCCCTAAGTGGTGAAGTCGTTTGCTGTATTTTTAAGCAGCCCATAGAACATCACCTTAGAGTTAAATTACAGATACAACAGGAACAAGGCTGCCTTTTCAGTATAACTGTGCAGTTTAATGCAGGAACAGCTGTTTGTGTAACAGAATCAAAAGTTTATTTTAGATAGAAGCTTAAGAACTTTGCAATTCATAAAGGCAGCAACAGTGATGATCTGGCTTAACTCTCCTTTAGCTTGTTTGCCACAAACCACCATCCTTGGCTTAGCCTACTGATAAAAGAGACTGGAACAGAGATGTCCCTTTTTGCCAATGGGGCACATCCCAGACAGTTTTTCAGGAAATTTGCTTCCTGGCTGATGGAACAGCACCCAGCAAAAGAATGATAATTCCCTTGAAATACAACCACTCCAGCTGGGTTACAAATACAGACACAGTTTTGGGGGAAGAACAGACTGATCCTGCAAGGGGAAAGGAAGCAGCAGGATGCTGTACAGGGCCAAGCTGTGAAGAGCTGGTGGTGCTGGGCAAGCTCCTCTCAGAGCTCCTGGACCTCGAGGCTGGGAGAACATGGTCCATGCTTTGCTGGCATAAGCCCAGCAACAGGAGCAGGCAGACAGATAGAAGGCAATATTTTTCCACAAGATAAAGGACCACAAAGCTGACCTATTTCCAAGTCCATCTAACTTCCTCAGTTAAAGATAAATTCACTGTGTGCATGAGAAACAAGATAGAGAAAAGGCTTCCTCTTTTGTTTTTTATTTTTTTTTTTAGGCAGTGGCCAGCTCTGAAGGAAGCACTAGAGAAGTTCCACAGTGCCCACAGCCTGCCTCTGAAACTGCCTTCTGAGCCAGCTCTTACCTCCCACTGTATTTCCCTGTAATCAATGTGCAGCCCTTTGGAGTCACAGAGCATTCAGGACACAAAAGCCACTGCCCTGTAAACCCAGAGTGTCTCCAGGCTCTGGCTGAAGCATTTCCAGAGCACCCACTCCTCAGTGCACACCCACATGGTCAAAAGTCTTGATATTAGAATTTTTATGCTCAAGGAACAAACATATCCATTAGGAGTTGGTATCCCACTGCCTTGATCCCCATTCTCCTCCAACAAACATACAAGTCAAGATTTGTCTTGCTTCCTGGGGAAGCAACTTGTAACAGAAAGTTTATTTCCATTCTCCTCTGGCTGGACACGGACTGTCCCTGAACAGGCTGGCACATAGTTTCTACAAATAAGGGGAATGGACTCTCTGCTGTTGCAAAATACCAGCAAAAATAAATCATCAAGATCACATCTGGGAGAAGAAAAAGCCAAAGGCAGAAGCACACAGTTTTGGTTTAAATCATCAGAAGAGTACAATCAAATATAACCACCCTTTAATCATCTTGCAACCTGCACAAAGAAATTTCTCTCCATAATCTTCAGAATAAGGATTCTCATTTTTTCACAGACATGAATAAGCTTCTCACACATCTGGAATACTCTGTTTAATTCAATTAATGCTGCAAAATGTATCCAAGACTTGTTGCAGTTCTGTGAAACTGATAATTTCTTTTGAGCTGCCAAGCATGACCAACAGCTTATCCTAGCAATGACAGTAAATTCACTTGACAGACAGACTTTTGTTTCTGCACTTCATTTTCTTCCCAAGAATTTGAACTCTGACCTCTTCACTTGCCCACATAAATTCCTGCCATTTTGTCATTACAGTATCTCTGATTAGCAGGAGCCTAATTAATGCATTCTTTAATGTGTGCTGTTAATTTAAATATTTAGATTATTTCTTGGATCTCAATATGCCCCCATAGAACTTTATTTTCAGACAGATCTACCAGCTTTTGTTGGTGCCAATGGGAGCAAGAACTGGCCTCTGCTATCACTGAGCTCTGTGTGTAGCCAAGCCAAAGCAACTTTGCAGGTTATTAACTTGTTAGTGCTGGCACCAACTCAGAGCTGCATGACCAATCTCTTGGACAAATTACAAAATTAGATGAGATCTCTTCCTAGGAGCTTCTGAAAAGCATAGAAAATAATAAAAAAACCCCCTAGCTGTTGTTTTGACCAAATCAACACATAACAGACAAACTTTGAGATCCAAGAATAACATCTATACAAGCATAGAAAGTTTCCTGAAGGAGGAAGTTGTTCATCCAGGGAGACCATTTCCAAATTGGTCATACCAAGTAAACAAAATTAAATCTTGTGTTCAAACTGCTGCCAGCACTGAACTTTTAAGATGTTCCAACAAAACACTCCACACCTGCTGATTAAGACTGATACAGTTTCAAGTGAAGATCTATGTAAGGTTTACTGAACAATGAGCTCAGTCAAGACTGCAGAAGGCTACAACTGCCAGTATTGTTAAGAAAGGTTATTAATTAACATGTCTAGCAACATATTAGTACAGAGATTTAATTACTTTTATGGTCAGTTTCTCAAGCACTAAAGATTTGTCAGATAACTGGTTCAAGGTAATTGCCTAATGCCGATGGGAAAAGAAAATACTTGGAAGGGCTCACGAGTTTTTTTAACTCTGACATATCCTTTGAGGATCACTGAACTTGAACCTCCTTTTACTGCCACATCTGAGATGGCATTTCTTAGCTTTTGCTTCTGCTGGTACCAAATTACAATCTGAGAAGCCACAATCATTTCAGTAATTACTCCACTGAAGTAAGATACCAATGCCTCCTTAAGCAAGCAAAGAGAAACAGAACTGTCCACATTTGGAAAAAGGGATCCATTTCTCAGAGCTTGGTCTAACAAAACTAACTTCAGCTGGGCTCTTCAGTTAAATTTGTTTATTTGGTAACACACACTGACACTTCCAGGGCTTTAAGTTGCAGCAAAATTCGGCACTAGCATAGGAGGATGGTGAACAAAATGAAAGAAAAGGTACAAGTTACTCCTGCCTTGGGTTACACTAAACACAAGAGGTGCAAACCACCTTTCCCAGTCCTCACTCTCTGGATGCTCTGAGGCATTAAAAATGCTGTGAATCCTTCAGAAAGCATCACTGTGATTGCTGGCATTGGCTCACAATTCCACCTCAGGACAGTTTACATTTCAATCCCAGAGCAGTAATACTGAATTTTTACTTTCTCTAACCAAGAGTAACACTGCTCCTTTCAGGCTGTATTGCTACAGAAAGAAGGAAAATACCAGAATTAGAATCATAGAATTATTTAGGTTGGAAAAGACTTTTACAATCAAGTCCAACTGCAAGCTCCACACTGCCAATTATCTGCTTCACTTGAAATAGTAGAACAGGATCCAAAATAGCTTTGTCACACAGCTCAGCACTGAATAACCCTGTACAGAGAACATGAATTAAAAATACCATAGGATAAATGCCACTGATCTGTGCCAGGTACAAGAAGTCTTGCTGTAAGAAAGACTTTAATTGCAGTAACAAGTGATGAATGTTTATTTCCTGGAGCACTGTACCACCAGATTGTTGTACAGACATTAATTCAGCTTTTTTAACACCCATGCTGAGGTCACTGAGAGGAGTCAGCTATTTTGGCAGGCTTTGTCTGCAGTGCCACATTCCTCCCACATACAGCAACCTATGGATACAAACCTTGAGATCCCTGTGCATTAATCCTTTGCCATGCAGAAAGTCAACAGCCTCAGCAATCTGCAGAAAGATCTGCAGACACTCTGTCCTTTCCCTCTCCTCTATGGCACATCTTCTGCTCATCCAGTCTTTAAGGTTCTCTTTCCGGCAGAGCTGCATCTGGATGTACAGATACACCTTTGGAGAGGTGGGCTTCACTTTTTCTGCAGTGTTTTTAGAAAGGTCCAGGCTTAAACTTGTTGGCCTTGGAGGAGAAACAGAGAGGGGACTTCCTGAAGCAGATTTCTTGTTATCAGACTCCTTTTTACTTTTCCCTTTATCCTTAGAAGGACTCTCTTGATGTGAAACGTCAACTTTATCTTCCTTACTAGAGGCATTCCCACAGCCAGAATCTTCAAACACAATAGAGGAGGAGGTCCCTTCCTTCAGATGTACAACAGGAACAGCTGAAGAACAAATTTCCAAGGAGTGTCCCAGCTCATTACTGTTGATAGTACTGTCTTCTACATCACAGCCTGTAAGGACACTGTCCTGAAGGTTTAGCAGTGGATCTTCTGAGTGCTGCAAGTCCCTGTTTTCTGTGTCAGAAAATTCCAGAGGGGAAAACTGGCTTCCAGATGAATCTGACTGACCACAGGGTATCCCCACAGACCTCACCCTCTCTGCTGAAGTTGCAGTAACTTCAATGTGCTCCTTTGTTGAAAATGGCTCTGTTGTGATCTTAAATGATGGGACATCCATCGGGCTGGGAGAACTGAGTGGCCAATCAGTGCTGGAAGACAAAGTTGAGAGATCAATAGTAGAGAAATTGTAGTATATTCCAATTACTTCACTAGAAATGCACTTCCAACAGCCCAGATTTTAATAACTGCTACCCCTGACACGTGTCATACTGCAACAAGGAATGATTACCCAAGTGTGGGAATTACTAATAACCAGGATTTAGCATCTGTGTCTTCGCAAGGACAATGTTTTCTCACTGAGACAAAAGTGTTGATAAAGGAATATTTAACAAGCTCTACTGCCTGGATTCCTAATGTGCAATCAAGGCTCATCTTCAGTTTGAAAAAAATTCAGCCCTTTGGAACACGCAGTGCAAGGACTATTTAAAGTGCCTTGGAAGAATTACAGCTGTGAAATGTTAATTTGATGCCTGAAATATAAAGGTCGCTGTATTCTAAAAATTGTGAGGCATGTTAAGATGTTATTATGAAACCACCCAGCAGTCTTGTATTAGGCCTCATTCTATAAATGCCAATATACACCCACTTTTTCCTTTTTCTTCACATTCTCTAACTCCTTTATCTAATTTTCTGTTTTTAATCTACTTCTACCAAGCTTCACAAATCGTCAGGCTGATTATCCCTCATGTATTTATCCCTCATGTATTTCTCTTGAAATAAATTCATTGAATTCTTGGAGTACTGTATCAGGTCCATCTAACTCAAGACAATGAAGAGGAAGAAAGCAGTAGAAAGGAACAAAGAAGGCAGAGATGCCAAAGTTTGGAACTGAATCACAGCAGCAATGGTCCAACCTTCCAATCACTGCAAGATTCAGTTACACAAGTTCAATTAAGAACCATGTGATTTTTCCTAAGCTGAAAGAAGGACCTTAACAGAAGAGAGGACCCATAAATCAAGAACTTTATGCAGAAGGGTGATATATTTTTACCTGTTCAATTGAAAAGTTGGCAGGCTAAGTTAACAACCATCTCTCTCCTAGATAATCTCTCCACCTTCCTGGATCCTCTATCAGTTTTCTAGTTCTCTTGACATAAAATCTCAAATGCACTTGTTAAAAAGAGCCCCGTGAGTTACCTTTCATCTTTTAACCACTGCTCATCCATCTTTTCCTGCCATCTCTCAGGGGGAGCTTCCAGCCATGCATTGAAATACCGAACAATCCCTGGATGCTCGAGTTTAGCCAAAGCCTTGACTTCCCTCATCACCTTCTCACGAGCCAGCTCCCTAAGGTTTGGGGTGAGGAGAAAAAGACACATGGTCACAAAACTCAACAGCACAGCACAAAAATTTCTGCAAAGGAATTTAATCAAAGCTGTCCCAGTATACACCAGGCTTTTCACATCCAAACAAAAATATGTCTCAAATTCCCCAGAGTAACTCCTTTAGCTTAGAAGTGTGGAGGAGCAGGATGTGCTCATAATGGCTCAAGACTTAGTCTTCCCTTTTCACATCATTACAGGCAAAACAAGAAGAAAAAGTTCATCTTTCTCTCAACTGTTCTCAAGAATAGAAAAAAGATTTTAACCAGCCATATTCTACAGGGATGTAGAAGACACTGACACAAAAGACAGACAGCAATACCTTAGTATTTGTTTTTTAATTGACAATAGGTAAGGAGGTTGCATAAGGACTATTTCTGTTCTGTGGACAGGAAAGCAGGCAGCCTCCTGTCTTACTGAAGGAATTTATGTCTCTTCATAAGACTGTAACTGGATCAAATAAAGTCTGATGGTTTTATTTAATGGCTTTGAATATGCTTAGAAAAGAAGAATTTAGGCTACCTTAAATTTCTGAACAAAACCTTTAATCTTAAATAGTTATGCTTATTTACCACATTCAAAAAAACAGCAATTCTAGATTTCAAGGCTTTACCCCCTCCCTCTTGCTGTTCTAACTTGAGATTTCCAGAAGCAGTGTCTCCCATCTCCCACTAAAAGGAAGTGCTGCAAGCTCTGGGTAGGGTAATTCAGCAGCATGGCTTGACCACCTATGACTGAGAGAAAAGGTAGGGGTTGTGGGACCAGAAAATGAAACAAATGGGCAAATGGAGTCAAAAAAGTAGGTGAGGGAGAGAGAAAAGAAAGGAGGTGGAATCGGAAAGGCAAGGAGAGGAAGGAGAGAAGCACATTAACATCACTACAGTAACTGGTCCTGTTAGCAAAGGCTCCATTCATCAAGGAAATCCCCATGGAGCAGCATCCTCACAAAGGGATCTGCTATCCAAGTGTTTTAGCCAAGCAGGTCACCTCTGCTGGGATTGCATATGCCAAATTCTGTGTGCCAAAACTAAGTCAGCCCCCCATTAAAAAGTATGTCATTCATCCTAATGAAATATCTGGGAAATCAGTTCAGGAGCAGATGGTTCTGTGTAGGAAGGGATCCCACCACTCATTCATCATTCTGTTACCACCAAATCCATTCATTACCTGTTGGGCAATCGGATCCTCTTGATGGCATAGTTGCAGTCATCTACTTTATTTCTGGCTTCAAAAACCACTCCAAAACCTCCACGACCCAGACACTGAATTGGTTCAAAATCTGTCAGGTATCTGGGGACAGAGGGGTGCGAGGAAGGGACAGAAGAAGGGAGGGAGGATAGAGGAGAAAAATGCATTAGTATAGATAGATAAAGTCATTTATGACCATGACTGAAGCAGTTCTGTACAGGCAAAACATTCTGAAGGACTTGCTGAATTTCTTATTTTTCCCTGCTCACCCACTGTGAGCAACTCCCTATCTATGAAATGGACAATTGCTAAATATGTATTTATGCAGAGCCTATCACAGGCCAGCAGGATCCACTCTGCATGCACTGGACAAACTGAAGAGGTTTTTCACATCACCAGATTGCATGCCTGCTGGATCCTGAGTATATAGCCCACCTTTCTATAGCTGAGTATTTTCTAAATCATGATTTGCCTTTACCCCAAATAACTGTTTTTGCAATTAGTCCTTTGAAACATCCCATTCAAAACATCACTGTTCTTAAAAATCACTACTTTCCTTACTCTTCCTCATTTTAAGCACTCCAGATTTTATTTTCATTGAGATACAAATGTACAGGAAATGGTCACACTTGCTCTGGAGCATAATGGCATGCCCCTATTAAGCCTTCTGTCTTAACCAACTCCTTTGTAAAACCAGGAAAGGTTTTATCTCAAGTACAGACTGCTTATTCTGCAGAGGATATAAAATCTAATCTGTTTCCATCTGCAATTGCCTTTCTCTGCCTTACACCATAAACACAGGAACAGATGGAGTAAATACTGATTAAGACCTACAAGGATCAACCTCCCATTATGCATATCAGCAAGAAGTATGAGAGCAATACTTCTGATCACATGTAACCTGTTGACTCTCTGCAATGTCCCATGAGTAATGGGGTCACAGAGTCCTTTGTGCCAGTTGCTGATTATCCTGCAAAGTCAGAGGACTGGGAGTTCCTTGGTAGGAACAGGTGAACAACTACTCTTTCTATCTCCAGAGAGTACTAGTAGCCACACTGATTAAACACCCTGTTTATGTTGTGTTGAACAGACCTCACCTTGACACATATCCAGAGTTCTTGGCATCACTCCAGCTGTTGTCTTTAATGTCTCCACAAGTGGGCTCATACTTACAGTCAGTCTGACACTGTGTTTCAGACTCCTTCCGCAGCTAACAAGGATTTCCAAAACAAGAACAAAACAAACAAACAAACAAAATCAACTCCTTGAGTGCCTGAGACTGGTTTGTACCCTAGATATGGCATTAAATAAATATCTCCAGACACGTCAGAAGCAGTCTAATCTGCTTGCTGAAGCAGTTAAGCAAATTGTATGTGGCAGCTGGCAGCCTTCACACACAGATTAAACAATAAATTTAGGCTTTTGATTTTTTTTAATCTCATCAGTTATTAACTTATAAATATTACTCATTGCAAGTCCAAACTGAAAGAAGCAGCAAAAAGAATTCCTTCTGTATTTGGGATTCAGAAAAAAAGACTTACTCTGCTGTAAGGGTGGGGATGGAAGAGTTTGCGCACAATAAAGGTTGTGGCCACGATGCAGAACACGATGGTGCCAACAATTTCTTTCCACCAGTGAAGCAGAAGAACAGGATCCTTTTTGCGAATGTTCTTGTAATTTGTGTCATCAAAAAATCTAACTGTGATCTGGTTGCTGCGTTTATTTCTCTCCCTCTTGTAGTAGGGTAGGTAATAACCATTATCTGTGTATAAAACACACCAAGAGAACATAGATTTACCTGCAGGTACCTACAAAACAACTTTGGCTTCTCATGAATAGGTCTCCTCAACAGACATGGGCTGTTTTTATTTCCATGCCCCATGATTTTAAATGGCACATAAGCAAATTCAGTTAAATAAAGTTGTGGACAGCAACTAGGTCCCCCTAGCTGAACAAAAGAATATCTTCCACATAGAAAACTTGTGACAACCATCCTGAGTCTCCAACACAGTAAGTTCTGAAAAAAGTAATTCCCAAGATTTTTTTTCCACTCCAAACAACTCTCAGTGGCAACAGCAGCTCACACAAATCTCTTCAGTAGCAATTCCTGGCACTCTGTTGTGCTTTATGTGGCACTAATTGTACCTACATGGCAATCTGGAAATCCTACTTTGGGCACTAATTTCCTAGTTCATTAAAAATTGAAAAAAATACACATATTTAAGGTCAAACAAATGGTCATTTATTGAAATTCACAGATAATAAAACCTGGGTATTTGAAACCCTTCAAAGTCTGGAACTTCACCTACCATATGGGTACTGCAGAACTGACAGTGCTCCATTGCTGTACTCCTCATGAGAATACTTGTCATTGCTGAGACACTTATCAAACTCATCAGAGCCCACCAACACTGGAGTCCTGGAAGGAGAATCTAAGCATAGAAAAGACAAAATTTTCTGAGCTTTATTTCAAGTACAGACTGCTTACTCTGCAGAGTATGTAAAATGTCAATTGTTTGTAAAATTCTGTTCTCACATAAATTTAAAGAGAAATCCAATTGCATAATATTACAAAATGCCTCTTGAATCAGGCCATGAGAAGTAAGTTTCATGGAAGGAAACATTAGAAAAGGTACTTTAAGATAAGAGTTACTTAATAATTCTCCCCCTTGACAAGTCAATTCACTCATATCCACATCACTGCAAAACACTTCTTCCTCTTTTTGTTGAAAAATGTGATTAAGAAGACCCAATATTTCATTACTAACAAAGACTCTGTCAAATCCATAGTAGAAGAAAACAGACATGAAACATTTAATTAGAAAAAAATAAACACCTACTAAAGCACTGAGATAATCCTGAAGTAGTTTACAGTTGGAAACATCAGACCAATTTGAAACATACTGAAAATCAGAGAGATGTCCTGTCTTTTCTGAGCTAATAATAAAGGTAATAAATGAAACTTTGAATTGTTACTTACGGATTAAAGGTTTCCATTTGATTTTGGGAAGAGGAATAATTGCATTATCGTTCCTGGATTCCAGAGCCTTTGGGCTGGTTGGGAATTTCCCAGAAATTCTGACTGATGATTGAAGATACAACTGGCCCTTGAACATACCTAAGCCATGAACAAGGAAGGTAATTACTCTTTAGATTTGGCTCTCTTCACTCCTGGAATAAAACTGCCTCGTCAAAATACATGGTTAAAAACATTTTTGAAAATATTCTTTCATATTCTGAGAACCTGAGACACTGACTCTGATTGCTAGGCTTGATGAATTCAAGTAATATCTTCCTTCTGTTCCAGGAAAGCAAGAGTTCAGGACATCTCATTTTTACTGCTGGAAAACTGATGCTACAGGAAAATGCCAGCAACTTTTAAGAGCTACAAAGGAGTTTGGGATTTGCAGAAGGAAGACCTCATTCAAACTTCCTACCCTTGTTAATGCTGCACAGAACAGCCATTACCAGGAAGGCTGGAACAATCTGGGTTCTTTCTAGTGTTATTCTTTGTCTGTGATTTTAACCCTTAACTGGAAAGCTCCACAGTGCAAAGACCTAGAGAAAAAGGCTAAGGCATACCAAGTCTTAGAAAACTAAAGCACATTTACCTCCCAGACACAGACAGCTGAGGTGAGGGACCTTGAGCTACTCTATTTCAAATGGCCACAAACCACATCCAATGAATCCTGACAGCTGGATGAAAACTAAGCCATGTAAAATCTCATCTGAATTTTCTTCACAGTAAGTTACTGCAATCAGTGTACAAATTAATGGGCAATAAGGCTGCTTTGTTAGCTGTCAACCTTTCTTGTAAAGTTTCAAGACTTTTAATCATCTGCAATGTACTGAAACTACAAAGCAATGAACATTTCAGAATCAAATGGAAGATTTATGGGTTTGAAATCTGCCAGTACAAAAATATTTGCTTTATTACAACCTCAACAGAGAAATGAGTAATGTTTACTATAGAAAATGCTGCAGCTGGTGTCTCACCCAAATAGACACTGGATTCTGTGGCCCCTCTGGCAGCTTCCACAAGGTCTTCATCTTCCAGTACCTCATTATTTGCTGTGTAACTCGTGTCATCAAACAGACTGATTGGAATTACTTTGCCATCCTTAAGCAGCCAAGCAGAAGCAATTGGAGTGCAAAACTGAAGGGAAGAGAGGTAATTGGAAAATTAATGTGGTATTAATGAGCTATTAAATAAGAATAATAAAAAACAAAGTGCTTCAATTTCTTGTTTAAATTTTTGTAACAGATGCAGCAGCTCAAAGTCAGAACTTCAGTTAAAAAATTACAAGCAGATGTGTGCTCCTTTACAAAGACAGTGCCTGAAACCAAAGATGAAAGACATCTTCAAAATGTCTACTTTTGTGATATGTAATATTCTGTCTTTGCCCCTACCTGGTATTCCCATTCCAGATGTCCTCCTCGTCTGTTAAAAGCCATCACCTTCCAGTCAGCCACAGAGACCTTTATCACTGTGTCTTTCATCATAGCTTCCTGCTCATCCACATCTGAAATAATTTCTGTTTCTTCTTTGTTCATAGTTGATTTAAAATTGCTCTCAATGTATCCTGCTCTAGTTTCAATATCTGGGACGTAGCGCAGCTCAAAGTGACCAACACTGAAATTCCACCTCAAAGAAAAGGAGAAAACCTTTGTAGAAACAGCTTTTGTATTCCAAGGAAGTCCCAAGTCCTCTGTGCAGAAGGTTTCTAAACTGAATTACCTATATTTGGCCCATATTTTCACAGTAAACTCTCAGACTGTCAAATGAACAAAACTGTACCAGGAGGGGAGTGCTAATCCAGAACACAAATCAGACAAGCTGAGAAATGCTGTCCAACATGATGGGTGAACTGAGAAAAAAGCTGGTAAAGTAAGGCCAATGGCATTAAAGGTTTAGTCTATGAAGGGGGAAATTAAGATCATCAAGTACTACAGCTGGATCTGCTTAGTAAGAAAACATTCTCTAGCTGAGGAAAGCAGTAAGTACAAAGCTATTACGAAGCACCATTCTAACAAGACATGTTTCTCTTCACTAATTAAGTGGATTTAACTGGAAACATAAGATTTTTCAAACTGACACAGGGACAATGCTTTTTTAGTTTACCCCACATACAACCTAACACAGATCCCTGGACAGGTACTTCATGAAACCAGGACTGCTCATGTGCCATAGGTTAAAAGCAAAAAAACCCAAAGGTATAATGAAATGTGTAACGAGCATGGTTTTCTTGCACAGCAAAAAACTCTACAATTCTTGTAAGCCAATAAAGATACAGATGGGAAAAGCATGGCATGTTTCTGTCTTGGACAGCATGAAGGGGTAAATATTTCTTAAACAGTAGTTTCTTACCAGTCTGGCAACCACCAGGAGCCCAAACTGTCTCTTTAAAGAATTCACACCCTTATGGTAAAAGTTAAGCATATTTTTATATACTGAGCTGACTTTAATATTAAAGATATTTCTTTCTCTGGATTAAACCCCCAGATGCTTCCTACCCATTTTATGTCATCAGGAAAGCACCTCTGTTTCTCACCAGAAAGACAGGGGGAAGAATTCTGGGACACAAACTAAATACTATGGTTGTGACATACCTCTCCTGGCTAATATCTGCCTCCAAGAAACACAGAAACCAAGATTTATCCTCTCAGACATCTGATCTGTTAATCTACTGAGTTCTCATTAGGTTCTCTCTGATAGGCTACAAATTCACAACCTGTCACATCGTGCTGCAAACAGAAGAGGGAGCAGGGGAACAGGGAACGACTGGTTCTCCACTCTGTCGCTGGGCAGTTACTGTATCTATGTACAGAACCCAGCTTTTTAAGCTTGATTTTTATGAAGCGGGTTTAGGTTTTTTTTCCCCATAAAATACATGTCTTTAATTCTACAGAAATCTTGATGTATTAAAACGTCAATGTGACAATGTTAGAAAAATCACAGATTGAACCAGTTTCTACAGCCTAGAAAGAACAGGACACCTACATTATGGAATGAACAGAAATTTAAGAATGATTTAAAATATCAACTTAAAATGAAAGCTTAAGACATCATGTATGACTCCCCTCCACTGTGACAGCTGCCATTAGTAGTAAAGAACCTCCAAGTCTGTAGATTATATGAAAACTTTTAAGCTGCCTCCTCTTGTACAAAAGCAAGTTAGAACACAGTGACATTTGCCTTGTGTAGTACAGCAGCAACAAACTTTTCCGAGGTGAGCAAGGACAAGGGAAGCATCTGTGGTCTGATTCCTCTCTTTTCTGTCTCAGCAGCTGTAGGGACTGTCCCTGAGCAGTTCTCAGACTCACTTCTCATTGCCACTGCGCGGCCCCACAGCCCGGACGGTTTTCTGGGTGCGGTGCAGCAGGAGCGTCTCCTCCTGCTCCGACTCCTCATCGTCCCAGCGGCGGCAGCCCACGGCTGAGCAGATGTACTTCACCTGAGGGACAAGGCAGCCTCACATGTGCAACTTCAAAACAAATCATAATCAACAGCAGCACTCAAAGCTAACAATCCCTACAGCCTGTTCTTGGCTGGCAGGCAGTTTGGAACTCCATGACTTTGGATGTTCGACTGGAGGGATGTTGAAAAGCCTGGTTTAAGAGATAACGGCTTTTCAGAACGGAAACTTTCAAAGGATTCTAGGAAGTTTACAGTCTGTGGTATCTTGACTACCATTTGACTCTATTTTGCATGTACTGTAACACAAAGAAATCTGAGCTCTCACTTCCCCCACTGTTTCTATGGACATCAAAAGAACATTCCTGCAAGACCCACAGCATAATTCTGCTTTCATGTCATATTTGTCTCAGCATAACTCTATCAGCTTCAAATGAAGTACTATTGATTTATATAAAATACCACAAAGCCGTCCCCCTTTGCCTTCTCAGCTATTAAAAGGAAAAGAAAATCTTAATCATCTCTCATAGTCACACAGTTTCCAACAGTCCCAATCTCAAACAGAATTTGCATTACATGGGCAATGCCAGAGAGATGAAACTGCCCAAACTCTTTGGAAGGAAGAGTCAAGCACTATTTCCTCTAAGAGGTAGCTTTGCTACTGTGAGCATAAGCCAGGAATCAAAACAGAAATTAAAATTTCCTCTTCTGAGCACTGGAGGAGGAGGAACCTGCTGGTGAACAGAGCCCTCTGCTACCAGTGAGGAAATCAAAAGGAATGAATGAACTCTGGTTTGGGGTCTGTGCTCTTTATCATTAGTGATGATTCCACATCACTTCATAGAAGTGTTCCACATTAAAATGTATGGTGAAAATGAAAAAAAAATCCCACCCTGATTTTGTTGAAAACAAACACTAGTAACTTTGAAATTTTTAAATTGAATCTGTTTTTCAACTTGTTTTAAAATACAATGTTTCTGAAAAACCAAATATCTGTTCTTTACTACACAAAGTATCTACAAGCACTTCAACGACATCTGATATTTAACTTAACTTTTAAATACGACTTTAAAAAATAGGGACAACTTCTGATAGTAAACAGACTGACAGCAATTAAAAGTCCTTAACTTTTGCATATGTTGAATTTTTTCTGTTCTCATTAGTTTTGAAAAATCTGAAATTAGTTGTAAAATGGTCATCTAAAGCATTAATTGATTGCCATTGAGCTGAACTGCAGAGCCTACCTCAAGCAGAGGCAGATGATAAAGCTGAACTCCTTCCACAGAAAGGGCTCATCCCTCTTACCCTCTCACTCCACTCTGGTGACAAACCCCTTGTCCCTTCCCTTGTGCTGGCTCTGGCACTCCCTGATCCCCTGCTACAGCACAAAATTAGTCCAGTGAAAAGTGAACAGCGCCCTGCTGGGTTAGGAAATGGTGAGACAAGGGTTAAAGGCAGCACAGGGGGCAGAGCAGGAGCTCCCAGGCAGCAGACACTGCAGTGCCATGCCACCACTGCAGCCCATGAAGCTCAGGATCTGCCCTTTTGTGCCCTGCAGTTAAAACACCTGGGCTGCACCACAGTTCAAACCAGGAGTTACCTGTTTGCAAGGCAGAGCTCGAAGCACACGGACACAAAACACCTTTTCAGGCTCTCACCTTCCCTGAATAGGAGCTCAGCCCGTAGGTGGTCAAAGACTTTCCCCCCACCAAGACAACGTCCTCGCCGAATTTGTAGGATGACTCCAGGAGAGATTCAACCGTGAAAGGAACGGCTTCCATGCTCTCCCGATCCCGATCCCACTGGAAGAGGTCCCCATCCAAGGAAGGGATAATCATCTTGTTTCCAAACACCTAAAGTAATTGAATTCAAGGTTAGCTATGACTTAACAATGATTTTATCAAAACACACAGACCACAAATGGCAACAGAAATGCTGCATCAGCAAGTCCAGTGCATTATGCTCCAGTGTCCTAATGGTTTTGTATCTCAGGGCCGTATTTTTCAAAGTTATACTGAAGACAGAAAACTTTCAGGCATTCAAATCAAATCCATATTTCACTATTCTTAGTTAAAAAACAGTTCAGTGTGTGACACTTCTTCAAAACATTTGAAAGCTCGAAGAGTTGACAGGTTTCATCCAAAAACTGCAGAAAATATGATGTGGGTTGAAGCATTCTCCAAGAGACAGGCACTGGTTAAAGTTTTGCATATTATTTGTGATAGTTTCAAGATAAGAGTAATTTTAAAGGTACAACTGAGGCTGTTTTCACGATTAATGACTATTCCAGAATATCCAATTTTCTGTAAAGCAGAGAGAGCAATTTCACTGAGATCAGAGCTCACATTCCACCTTTGCCTCTCCAGACAGTCAAATCTGATGTCTCCTCAGAATTTCTTATCTTTAAGCACACTGTTCCTTTAAAAACCGCCTGCCTTTTCCCTAAACACACAAGTTAAAAAAAAAAAAAAAGATCTTCACTGGGATACAGTATTCATCCATTACACAGAGATTTTCAAGGAGATCCTAGTCGGAAGCATGAGTCACTGTCAGTGAGTACTAAGGGACTTATTAAGAAACTCATTATCAGCATGATGGACCATAACTAATGCAGTGGAGCCACAGTGGCTGTGCCCATCAAGAACAGTGAGAAACTGTAATCCTCAATCTTAGCTTCTGAGGATATGGATTAACATGGGAGGTTTTGGTGATTTTTCAGAACCTCTGTCCATTTGGGCAGTACCCTACAACATAATTACATTAAATTCAAATACTTGACACATTAGGAATTAAAGACTACTTCTGGTACATGCCTATTAGTCACTTGGAAAAACATATTCCTGCTCAGACTCCAAGGCACAGGAATATTTGTATTATTTGTATTACAAAGTATTGGATTATTGTACTACAATATTTGTATTGCCAAGTGGTACAAAAGACACAGAAGGATTCCTGTTGTGATTATTTTTGCAGCCACTGTCAGGATCTGAAACCACATCTTCTGCATGATTCAAATTCCATATAACATGAAACTTTTTATTCCTCTAACTGGGTCAGAGTCGAGCAAACAGCATTAAGCAAAGTTGGGATTCACCTGAACAGAGAGGGAAAGACAGATGTTGTAGATGTGTGCATGTCATGACTAGTATCTCCTCATACACTGCTCAACACACCTCATTTAAAGAGAAAATTCAGGTGAGTTACCTGACACTGCTGGTATTTAAGATCCCTAAAGGATCCAACACCAATGCTTTCCAGCTTTGAAAAGCCTCATGGTGACAGACAATTGAAATAAAAACTCCTCTCAGGAGCACAATGTGAAATTGAAGAGATGATAAAAATAAATGCCTGTGATTAGCTGTGAAGCTCTTTACAAAGCAAAATTAGGTGTGTTCTCTCCCTCTCAGATATTTACCTTATGCCAATAAGGGCCAAACATCCTGGAAAAGACATTGCAGGATACACAAATGTTGCATTATGGCTGACTATTGGGGAGGAAAAATAAACACACACAGCCCTATGCACACACACAGAAATAAACCAACAAAAAAGCAAATATTCCAGTGGGGAGTGTGGGGTGTCATTTGTAGAGATCACCTGATCAGTGGACAAATAAAGCAAACAAAAAAGGTTTACATAAACATTCATATTCAAGAGCAACCTTGTGGTCTTGAGAAACAAAAGACTGGGAAGATTTGGAAAACACCTTTTTGAAATCAAAATGCCAGCACCAAAGTTGCAGCTGTAACCATGATGGAAGTACCTTGTTAAAACATTCAACACAGAGGAGTAATACCACAAAATGTTTCTGCAATAGATTCTTTCAGAAACCCATAATAATTCTGATGACAACTTTTAGCCTGTGCAGCTGTTAGTTTGCATGAACAAATCCTCTGAATGGATCTGCACGTGATCCCTGCACATACAAGTAGTCTGAAGGCCTATGTCAGTATGAGATACTCTGCTCCAGGGGCTGGAGACCATTCCATGGTTTGTGAAGAGTGGAGACAGTGGTGTAAACTGCCCAGGAATTGCTGCTGAGCAAGGAAGACTCTCTGTGGGCAACTGCAAGCTCTGGAGACAGCATGACACATGTCACCTTAAGTGCCTCCCCTGTCCCAAAACTCAGAGTAGGAAATTTTCCACCAGCAAACAACACACACACATTGGCCATTTCTAGGAACCACACCCGAATTTCCAGGATGCATGAAGCTGACTCAGCGACACACACCTGTATACTCCCAAAACATGGATCAAATATGGCTCTGAAAATTCCCTGACAGTGGCTCTCTGCCTGCTTGACTGTTAAAACCCCTAAGTTCATAAACTGCAGAGGACAGAGGACACTGCTGGTCAGCTCTGCTGATCACCAGTCCGTGCTCCCAGCCTTGAGGGCACCCACAGGAGCAGCACGTCCTGGGTGACATTGGGAGGGAAAAGCTGAGAACAGACCCAGCTGCTGCCCATGAGCACACCAGGAACGGGAGCACAGGCAGCGGGAGGAGCTGCTGCAGTGAAGGACAATGCCAGAGCAGGAGTGGACAAGGTTAAACTGACCCTAAGTGCAAGAGACATTTGGGTTACTAACCATCACAAATGAGCTATTTCACTACAGAAACAGAACAGAGGGAAAAAATCATCTTCTCTTAAGATGACACTATCTATAAGTGGATTACATGACACTGCTGAAAAGAGACAGCACCTGATCACCACAAAGGTCTTCTTTTAACAAAACAGCTTTATTTGAAGGATGGGGCAGGTATGTAAATGTGCCACTTGCAGGTGCCCACATACATGTGTAACAAGAGGCATTTGTGGCCACTGGTGGTGACATCTGTTTTCAAAAGAGCAGTTCAGGCAGAGGCTTTGGAAGGACATTAATAACAACAACTGTCTGAATTATGCAGCTCATTCTCTAGTACATCAGAAGCAGAAAAGGGACTTTCCTTGAAAGTACTAGCAACTAGCATCGGCATGCAGCTCAGGTAAAGGAATGACATCACCCTGGATCTCAAAAGCATTACCTCATCTCTAATCCAAGGAGTGAGTCACCCAGGCAGTCAGCTGCAAATCTCTTGGCACACAAAATGTAGGTTACCACGATGCACTTACACATTCCTCTGATCTGTCAATGTAAATAGCTATTTGTTCAGCTTCACCGGTCAGCAATATGGCACATAATTGTTAAGTGGCTTGTCTTTCAGAAGTAACACTTAAAAAAAGCCCCCCACATTAAGGACGGAGCCCTAAACGAGCGCTGCTCTTTTGCTCATTAAGAGTTTGCAGCCCAAGTTCTCCATTGGCTCTGCGCGGGGCTCTGCAGCCCTATCAGCGGCGCGGGCTGTGCAATCTCCAGGCCGACGGGTGAGGTAATGCAGTTTCTAAAAAGCCTCCACAAAAAAGCAAAAAGGCATAACGATCCGGAATGGCATACGCTTCCAGGGAATTTGCTGTCTAGACTCTTTACTGGAAAGGAGGGCACCGTACGCCAGGTGCCACGGCAGGTTGATCGGCGCAGGAAGCCGCTGATTTACAGCGGTGGAGAGAGGAGAAAGAGAAGGAAAAATTGTGTAAACAGAGATCAAAACAAGCTGAAGTACTAAAGCTTCCAGGAGCTGTTTAGCAGCAAGCGTGACATTCTACCCCCTTCCTAACGCTCTTTATCGTCTGAAACAAAACTCAAGCCTGCTCACGTGCAGACACATCTGAGCCAAGTCTGGTGCCAAAACAGTCAATATTATTGTTTACAGATGGGCTGCACTATCTACCAACTCCAAGGAAATAACCACGCACAAGTGAAATATTTTCCTTAAAATAGGATTTTATGTCTTTATGTTTTTCTAACACTTCAGCTTGTAGTTTTCAAATCTTACTGTTACTATAAGCTGCAAGAGCTTCATTCCAGTTACTAATTAACTAAGACCAACCTACATGATCTTAAATGATAAGGGTACCAGTTTTTTTTCCCCTCTATGATTATCCCTACAATAGGATCACTCTAACAAACAGGATCAAAGCCAACATCAAGCATGCTCTTAAGAAAACTACTCCTCACTGAGAACTATGTCTTTTAAGCCTCTTTAAAATTAATCTAGGCAACATATTAAAAAGTCACATATGGCAGCTTTATTCTGAAGGGTAGAAACAAGAATCTGCACAAAGAAATCTGGGAAAGTGAAAGCAAGCTGGTATGCCCTGCATTAAAAAAACAAACAAACAATTAAAAACACAAACCCATAGACAGACAATAACACAGGTATCCCGACTGTAAATGTTTACAGATTTCTCAGGTAATATAGATACACATACACACACAATTTTAGACATGTCCCTAGTTTGGGCTGGTCTGGAACTGATTTACTGTCTGCTCTTTTTTGTTATGCATGCAGGAAGGTTATCTACACAGAGCCATGGGTTTATGACTTCCTTCCAATAGAAGAGGTTATTTCTCCTCTTCACCTTAGATTTCGGGATGCTGATTCATCTGTTTTGCCTCTGGCTACCTGCAGAAATCCTGAAGCACAGGGCATTACAAGGATGACAGTGTACTATTACCAACAGGCAAGCCCTAATCAAACAGCAGCACACTGGGATGAAGGGGCCAGCCAGAGTCTGAACTTCTGCAAAGCCCACAACATCCCCACTTCCTTAAGAGCAAAATGACCCAGACAAGCACAATCTTTTGAAAAACAAAGGCTGTTCAGTTATTCCACTGCCTAAAGCATTGGTAAAAGAGCAAACAGGGCTGTTCAACCAGCCAGGTAAAAGAAAATTGACTGAAGTCCATGATTTACATCAGTAAAACAACCTGAGACATGTTCAAGGACGATGAGGAAGCTGAGGCAGGAAATACCAACAGACAGGCTGCTGTTTGTCTAGAAAATTTTTCCTTCTTGTTTGTACCATTACTTTCTGGTCTCAGCACTACACTTGTTTACAAAGCACATACCAGTCCTGACCACCTCCTGTGCCTGTTAAGCACTGAACATGCCCAAACCATCTTGGAGACCAGGACCGTGAGGAAGGCTGCACCTGGACAGCAGATAATCAGAATTTCATTGAGCTGTGTACAGAGGGGATTGAGTGGCCTTCCTCCTCTGCAGAGGTGTGAGCCAGCCAGTGCCAGGGCGGCACATCAGAGAAGCCACGGAAATAGGTTTCATCTCAGCTGGGGTGTGACAGCCTGAAAGAGCACTCCAGGTCTGCACAGCAACAGTGGGTGCGTGTTTCTCAAAGCTCAGCCTGATTTTTACCATCAGGCTGTACAGCTCACCCAGCAACAGTTCACAGCATCTATCAAGTGACCAAACTTGGTCCCTGACTCCTGCCTACATTAAGTACCTTATGACATAATTTATATCTATTACAGTCTTTCTTCTCCTTCCATCATCCTCCATACTCCACAAGCTGGTAGTTTCTATTTCATTTTTCATGAATACATGGAAAAGAGTAATAAATTCAACTTTTGTGGGCCTGTATTTTCTGTATGATGAGTGTGTGAAGTGATGCTGTTACCCTGTGCCTAGATGAGTACTAGAGAACTCATTTCAAAACTCCTTTCTTCTCTCTCTTCAAAGCAACACCTGCAACATCCTCCAGATAACTTTTATTAGAGACTAGAGCTGGTATCTCTGTCATGATTCTATACTTCAGATCTTAAAATCTGATCATCTGTAAGCACCAGGGTAGGGACAAAACTGTCTTTTACAGAACAGTGTAAAAAGCAACAGATGACAGCAGCACAGCAGCTTGAGACTTAAACTCTCCTTTCCTGCATCAGGGGCACTGTACCTTGTTCAGCTTGAGTTTGCCCTTAAAGGAATTATTCCTGCTCTGCCTTGCCCTGAAGGGCCATACAGGAAATCTGAGGAACTGCAGAGTGCTAACTAGACCACCCCAGCTTCAAAAGAGCTCAGGAACCCAATAGAGTTTGCTGTGCAATCACACAGACCCTTCCTCTGAACACAAGCAAACTGAAATACCACCGTTACTTTAATCATAGTCAAACAAGACTTGGGGTTTTGAGATACAGAGATGCCAGCCTGCTCTGCTGCCATGGTAACAGACTTTTGAAAACTGTTCTCCTTAATAATAATAAAAAACCCAACTGCACGGTGCTTTAAGAAAGACTTTATTTTGACATTATTCCATCCCCCTCTTTTACATGGCAAGTTTTATTAATAAGACTGCAAGTCTTCTGAAAGTTAAGAGCAGTGCTTTTCTGAGACAAACCTGTGCTGCTGCTCCCAAGCTCATCACTGAGCTCCTTGAAACTAACAGCACATAAGGGAGTGCATTAGTGGGAAAAAAAATTATCCAAAGCCTTGCCTTTGCTGAAACAAGCCCTACACAGAAGTTCATCAGCCACCATGGCAAACTGGTGCTTGTATTTGGTTTGCATGGCAAGGCTTTGGTAGTGGGGGGCTACAGGGGTGGGAGAACCCCACACTGGAGCAGGGGAAAAGTGTGAGGGGTCCTCCCCTGAGGAGGAAGAAGTGGCAGAGACAATGTGTGATGAACTTACTGCAGTCTCCAACCCCATCCCCCTATGCCACTCTGGGGTGGAGAGAATGAAAATCAGGGTGAAGTTAAGCCTGGGAAGAAGAGAGGGNGGAGCAGGGGAAAAGTGTGAGGGGTCCTCCCCTGAGGAGGAAGAAGTGGCAGAGACAATGTGTGATGAACTTACTGCAGTCTCCAACCCCCATCCCCCTACGCCACTCTGCGGTGGAGAGAATGAAAATCAGGGTGAAGTTAAGCCTGGGAAGAAGAGAGGGGTGAGGGAAGGTGTTCTTCAGATTTGGTTTTATTTCTCCTTATCCTACTCTGTTTTTTCTGGTAATAAAACTGGTTTTCCTGAGTCGAGTTTGCTTTGCCCATGATGGTGCCTGGTGAATAATCTCTCCCTGCCCTTATCTTGACCCAGGAGCCTTTTCAGTAGATTTTTCTCTCCCCTGTCCAGCTGAGGAGGGACGTGACAGAGTGGCTTTGGTGGGCACCTGGCATCCATGCAGGGGCAACAGCAGAAGCTCATGGCACTTCAGGAGACCAGGATTTAAACTGATCTCTGCTGGACCCTGTGTGTTTCTTCCCCTGGCCCTGCATGGACAGGATGGTTTTGAAGATAAGGACACAGAGTCCATGTGAAAAACTAAGTCACAGATGAATTCCTACAGGAGAAGAGCCCGATACAGGAGGAGAAGAGAACACAGCAAATCAGAGTCTCCTCTTTCAAGGATGCAAAGAGTGCACGAGACATGCAGTGAGTCTGACAAAGATTAATAGTTACCTCCTTATGGAGCACAAAGTCCAGAAGAAATTCGGAAATGAGATGTCAGTGGCTGTGCTGCTAGAGGAATGATTTGCTAAACTGTCTAAAGTGCTTAACCCTTGAAATGGGCCCTTCTTTATATAGATACAGATATAGCCTGGAAGTTAAAAAAGCCTCTAGGGCAGAATAAATTACTTTTTTTGTGTATTGGGCAGCTGAATTCCAACTATATACGTTATGCATTACCTGAAACTGGTATTTGTCTAGGTACTAGAGCTGATCCATTTTAGGATCTGTAAATACCAGAATTGCTAAACAGCCAATACAAAACATGCAGTGGGCCATACTCAATTAAATTACAAGCTGTCTGCCTGCCCTTATCTCAATCCAGGAGGTGAAGGGTCCAGACCACAAGACCTGGAAGAAATGGCTGAGGGAGCTGCAGTTAGTTACCCTGGAAGAAAAAGGAGGCTCAGGGAAGACTTTATTGCTCTCTACAACTACCTGAATGGAAGTTTTAGCCAGGTCAGAGGAATCAATCTCTTTTCCCAAGAAACAAGCAATAGGGCAAGAAGGAATGGGCTCAGGTTCCATCAGGGAAGGTTCAGATTGGCTGTAAGGAAAACTTTCTTCATGGAAAAGATGGTCAAGCATTGGAACAGGCTGCCCAGGGCAGTGGTGGAGTCACCATCTCTGGGGAGATGTAAAAGCCTTGTGGATGTGCCACTTAAGGATGTGGTTTAGCAGTGACCTCGGCAGTGCAGGGTTAACACTTGGACTCTGTAATTCTGTAATCTTCAAGGTCTATCCCAACCTAAACCATTCTGTTATTCTACTATAAAGAGAATAAAAAAACAGAGACAATGGGGATGGTAAAAAGCCTTTTGACTGTGGCTGTGAGCATGAGATGAAAGCTGGTCATACACAGAGGGACTCTGAGAAACTCTCCTGGCTTTGCTCAAGGCAGAGCATCACCTGAGGATGGTCCTGAGAGCTAGGGTATTGCACAAGCCACAATATCCTGTCCTGTAGCTGCTCGTGTGTCCCCTACCAGAAGCTGTCATCCTCCAGAGCATCCTCGAAGCACAGTGACAGGACACGTGTCAGCAATTCCTCAGGGCTTTACCAGTGCTAACTCCAAGGGCCAGCAAGGCAGCCACCAGCTGCAGCTACAGGGAATCTTTTGGGTTTTTAATTGAACAGGACACCAAAGTAAGGAAACTGAAGATGTGCAGTTTCAATAAATACATAACACCACTTGCCTAAGCATCCTGTCTGCTTGTGATGATGGTATGATGGTGCTGCATCACACTAACAACCAACTCAGCTCAGGCAGCTGTCAGCAATTCCCCTTTTCCTCAAGTTTTATAAAGGTTGGCTGTGTTTCCTATAAAAGCACAGCTTCCAGCTATCAGGTACTTTAAAACAGTTAGTCTTTTGTTGATGACTTTTTGTCCACTAAACAACATTGGAAGTTTATTTTCAGGAGAATTGTGAATTATGCTTTAATTTCAGATTAAAAATCTGTACTCAGAAATCCACAGGTCTCTCTAGTGAAGTTTCCCAAGCCTGTCACCTCTTCCTGCACACGTGTGTGTTTCCAGCAACAGAATTGAAAAGAACCACTTGTGCCACCAGGAATGCTAATACATCCATGGAGTTACAGAGTAGTCACATCCATTCTCTCTTCCCTGTAAAACACAGGCTCCACTCCCCTTGATAGCCCTAATAGGCCTTCTCTGCCTCAATTGCAATTAGAATTTATCTTCCTTTGAAGTACAATTCTGGACACTCACTTCTTATTCATTATGAGCTTTTCCAGGACCATTTAAGACACTCATCTGTCTCTCTCTACCCGCAGGCAACACAGAAATCACATTTCCTTCCCCTGCAGTGGAATGGAGATGGCAGCTGATAACCTGTCACGGGATCTCTTAGTACAGTTTTAAACTGGTCATCTCCAGCCTTCAACAACAAAACGACTGTTATCAATCCCCACATCTTGTATTTCATTTAGCACAGTTTAATTTCATGTCTGTTACAGAAAACCTGTACGACTGAGAACCAGCTGATGCGCCAGCCTTTCTCCACAGGAATGACACCTCCAGCTATCTCAGCATCTGCTGGTTCTACACATCTCAGTGGTACACAAAAATAAAGGTCACTACAGGACACTAGAATACTCCTTCAGCCAACTAAAATTATACCAGTTTACCTACAAGGAAACATATATTCCCCAGTTTAGTCACCTCAATAACCCAACCACTGATTTACACTCTGCCTGCTTGAAAAGAATAGCAATTCAGTGCTCAGAACATATTACAGCTGAAAAGTAATTTTACAGCATGAATAGATATTTTAAACATTTTATTTTTGTTGAGAAAAATTGTCCTTTAAAAGCCTTTTGTACACACTCAAACACCTCAGAGAACCAACTTGCTATTCTCTGAAAGTCAGATTCTCCTGTGAGCTGCCTGGGTGGTGCATGGAGACTCTTCCAAGCAGGAAAGATTGTTTCTGTTGCTGGCCTGTCCCATTCCAGATGTTTTAAGATGCACCCAAGATTAAGAGTTAAAATTACTAAAAGTAGCTAGACAGAGGCATTCACCTTTAAGCAGAGTTCAGAACAAAGACATTTTCTCAGAATGTCTGTGTAGTTTGAAAAGAATCTCTTTTTTGTTTGGCCAGTGAATGTTAGCAGAGTCAGAACAATTTCGTGCAGGATTAATATAAATTCTTAATATTCATCACTGCATTTAACAGCTGCTGTAATAACCTTTGCAGTGAAAACACTCAGTCTTAAGTCTTCCCCACCCATATCCAAGACAAACACTATCAGCTTTTCCTTGGATGATATTTACAGACAGTGACTCAGCTGAAAAATAACTATAGAAAGTCATGAACTAAACAAACACCTTTTATTCAAAGTTTTATTCAAAGTAATAAAATACTGCTGCGGTGGTGCTGCAAGCGGTGGGTGAGACTTCCCTAATTCTTTCAAAGACACTGTTGAATTATTTACCCTCCCTGAACCTCTAGGAGGGCACATAACAGAATTCACAAGTCAAGCCCCTCAAAGGGCATTTTGACCTCTTGCTTTGCCCTGACCCTTTCAATATGGATTTTGCATTTTCTTCTATTACAGAGTGTAAGAGGTCAAAGGATGGGAATTGCTGAGTTTCCTCCTGTGCTCCCAAAGCAACCCGAGATGGATTTGGGCTGTTCTCTGGCTTCTCTGGGCACTGAGGTTGCCTTATCTAAAGTGCAGCAAAGTGCAGGCAAGTCAGTACCTCAAAGTGAGTCCCAGGTGTCTGGACACTCACAGCAGAATTCTGTACTTCTTTGGAGAAACAAAAGCACTGAAAATTTGGAAGGGTTTATGATGCAGATAAAGGGAAGGAAAAAGAAAGAAGATACACTCATACTGTACAATAAATCCAGTCACTAGTGGAGTTTTTTGAGATTTCAAAATCCTTTTTCAACTCACTGCTCTAAGCAAAAAAGGAACAATCTGCTCAAAGTCTCTATGGGTTTGCTTCACCAGCAATGCAGTGAGTTTTCAGATTACTTCAGAACAAAACTTCTTTACTTCTCCATATTTTTCTGGAGAAAAAATGTAATGCTAGGCTATTCCATAAAAATATGCCACTTCTATATGCAAAAAAGATGATACAAATATTTAAATTCAGAGAAAATTTGATTTTATGCGGCTATCACAATAAAAAGATATATTTCTGTTTATATATATATGCACACACACAATGCAATACAAAGGTCATGAGAGTCTTTATTGGAATAAGGATGTTGACAGATTTGGTGACAAGGCACAATCAAATTATTCCATTTTTCCAGGATACAGTGGTATGTTTACTCTGACTGCTATATATGTCAGCCTTGTGAGCTCAAACTGATTTTGTCCTATGATCTTCAATGTCTCAAATAAGGAAATAAGATGCTTACTTAGGGATTAGTCTGTAACAGCTCAAGCCTACCAGGTACTTTTAGCCAGTCCATTCAGGAGTAGCCTCTGCCCAGAGCCATGAAACAACCCTGACTGGTGCCCATGAAGTAATTTAGTGTAAAGCTTGCAGGTAAAAGAATGAATCATCTCCTCAGCAAACAATGTGCTATGAACCTTTCCCACTGAGTCTGAAGCAGTTCTCCACTTTCTCTATAATTAAGCATCATTATTTCAACATGCTCCCAAAAGTATTCTTTTCTAAGTATGGACAGTGTATTAATTACAAACCCATATTTTAAAGAGCAAAGTGTTTTTATTAAAATTAAGCTCCCATTTAGAAAACGTTGTGATTCAATGACTTTACTGCAAACTTTTCAGGCAATCTTTATATGCAGGTAACAGGAAAACTTGGAGTTGTAACCAGGCTCTTATAGAGAAAGGTTTTCCACTTTAAAACAATGGATAGGGAAACAGACTTTTTAAATTCTCATGCACAAGTCTGAACTGCAGAGTCAACTTTTCAGCATTGGCACCCTGACCACGATTTGTTTATGTTGGAGCTTAGAGCTAAGGAAAGAATTCTAGCATTTTAGTCACCCAGACACACAATTAATACTTCAGCAGCCTTTCCTTTCTAATTGATCTGTTCACATGACAAATGATGAACATCTCACTTGTCAGTGTCTTAAGCAGTAGTTTCAAGATCTGAAGCGTTTGACAGAGCTGCTGGAACATTTGAAATTGCACTGCCTCACTTTCCTAATTAACACACGTGCTCCAGACAGCCAGGTTGACATTTTACTGTTAGGCAAAGGAAGTTAACTACAGTTCTGTTAAACACTGGAAATTTGAAGATCTAATGTCTATTCTTAAAAGGCACTTGGAAATTAAATTCATGCTTTTGCACCAGGACTTGAACTACAGTTCATTAAAGTCACACTTGAGATAGATAAAAAAACCCTCATCAAAACAATTAAGACCCAGCAGCGCACACTTTCCTGGCTCTGAAAGAACACCAAGTTTCTCATCTGCCATTTCTTGCAAGAAGATGTAATTTAACAGCTTACATACTGTTACTGCTTTATGATGAATATTGTGGTTGCTAGCACAGAAACCTTTGTTACTTCAAAAATGCTGGAAGAGAAAGGAAAAGCCTCAAGACTCAGTTTGAGAGAATAAAACTCAACAGGTCATATGCCCACAACAGTATTTTGACTTAAATCAGAATTTTCACAGCAATTTTAATGAGTTGAATTACTCACTTAAGTAAGTATCTAGATTCACTGCATGAAGTCTTTCAGTTGATTACTGACAGCAGATTAAACATTTAAATATTTAAATGCAGTTTATTCAGAGTATTCATCACTTTTCATCATGTTTCTTGTTAAATTCTGTCTTAACAGCATTTGTTTACATGACAGTAAGATGTCTAAAAAGGCCCATATTCATAATGTTTAACAGCTTCTAAAAGGCCAAAAATGACCTTTTCCTTCCCAAATTAGTTATCTCATAGGCTCTGCATCTTAACTGCCAGAATCCCCCAGTGTCTTTGGCCACAGCTGTAGAAATGAAACAATTTGAAAGCCCATATGAAAGTCCAACCTCCCCTATCCATAACAAATGTTCTTTAAAAATGTATTTTTATGACTGCCACAACCTACTGATTTGTAATCACAGAAGAGGATTAAATACCACATGGACAAACTACAGTTTTTGTTGTCTAAACCCCAATCTTTTGTTTCTACAGTCATATCACATTGGAAAACTATCAAAACTCTGGACAGACAGTTGAGTGACAAAATCTATATTTGCATAAACACTTCTATTGTTGGAAATGCTTGCACTCCCAAAATCTCTAAAAACCTGGGCTTGTGACTTTACTTGTAGTGAAAAAATGAAGTTTGTATTTGCACAGATTTCAAATGTGTGCTTTTCATAATCACTGGTTCTTTTTTCATGTGGTCATCAGAAACTATTTGCAGCAACAGGTACCAGATTAGTATTTTACATATGTACTACTGAGAGCATTTGTGAAGGATCACACTATCACTGACACCTCCAAGAACAACTCTTCACAGTTCTGTCTTCTGTATTCTTTTCAATTATGCTCTTAAACATATTTGGGGGAGGAAAGTTCTTCTTTCCTACAGTGTTTTTACTAAACCACAAAAATACACCTGAACAAATCTCACAAAGCTGCATCCATAAATAAAATTCTCTCTCAGAAACAAGGGAACATGAGTAAACATTCACATTACTTCTGCAACCTGAGGTACTCATTAGCAGCTCTCATACTTTCACTGCCACAGCAACAGACCACATCTCTCCTTTGACTCCTTTACCCTGGAACAGAGGTCATGTCCACAGAGAGCAACAAAGAACCACAGCAAGGAAGTCAAGCAGTCTGAATAATCCTGAACTCAACTTTCCTTCTCTGATGCTCATTGTGCAAAAGCATGACACAGGACTGGTCATCACATCCAACCACCCCTGATAGGGAAGGACTGTGTACTCCTGTGGTGTGTTACCACCACAAATTACCTCTTTGTTGGTGTTTCTATTCCTCCTTATTCTAGGAGAGAATGAATTGGAGATCCTCCCAATGCAGGAAAAGAAAAAGAAGGAAAAAAACTTCCTTCTAAATTTTAGCCTAGTTTATTGAAACTGATGGTGGCCAGTGTCACCAAACAAGAAACTGAACTCTAGATTTTCTTCTTACAGTTCATCAGCAAGAAGTGATGCAACCCTTTACCACTCAGTATTTCAGGGTGACCTTCAGCACTCTGTTTAATTGCTAACACATTCTATTTCACAGGCAGCCTGCTTATCTAGTATAAAACACCCCAAACAATCCTTTGTTCATTTATTAAGTCACAAGGACTTTTGCTTTTCTTGAGGGAAAAAAAAGTCAGTACTTGCCAAGACACAGTCTAGTAATACAAAGCAGATGATCCTTTCATTTGCTTGAAATTACAAGTAACTTGTTTTCAATCAGCAATTACACACAATTCCCCAACTCACTTACATCATCTAGTTTGATAGTTATCAAATACATCAATCCCAAGGCTGAAATGCTGACACACTCCAGTTAGAAATGGTAACATGATGTAAGCACTCAAAAAACAAAAAATAAAAAGTTTGAGAACAGTACTGACAAAGTTTTGTAGGTGTTTGCTCCATTATTTAACATCTACCAAACAGGGAGGAAGCTGCATTCCTTTTATCACAGACAACTCCATTTTTAAAGATTCAGTCAGGAAAGAAATTAAGCCTTACCTCTGGTTTACTGAGGCTGGAAGACACAAGAGAACCTGATCCCACATCCAGATCCCACTGTTTTCTCCCACTGTTTTCTGGATCCAGAGCAGCAATTCGTCCATCCAAAGTGCTGATAATTACTAGAGATCTGTAAGTTGGAAATGTTCACAGTCAAAACTACAGCAGGATGGACTTCATCTACCAGCTGCCTTTTATATTCAGTAAAATCCAACTCCAACCCTTAATTCAGCCTCTGTATTCTGCAGAAAATTCAACTGGGTAGCTCTACCCAGACCAACAACAGAGTAGAGCTGAAGTCTCTGGCTGGATGGCATAAACTGATTTCCCATGTTGTAAGACACTCTCAGATTCAGGGGAAGGCAGTTGACTTTTCGCTCTTGCCTGCAGATGTTACCACTACAACACTGAATGAGGTCATCTTTTTGGAGATATTTATACAAACAGTATGGATCCCACTTCTTCCAGTCCCTGCCAAACCGATCTTTAAAACATTCTTTCAAAATAATCTAAACCCGAAACTATTAACCCAACCAATCAGGACGTAAAATATTAAGTTGCAACTAAATTTTCAATGATTTTGGATGAAACATCAAACTTCTGGGATATTTCATGAGTCTCTGAATAAAACAAGTCCCTCCAAAGGCACACACAGGGCATTACAACCAACTCCAATGCCTGCAGACCACAAAGCAACAAAACTGAGTTGTGCAGCTTAGGCTTTAAGCAGCCTGGTGTCTGGGGATACAGGGCCATGGCAGGCTGGCTGCTGATTTCTACAGCGCCTGAAGCTCCTCAATTTCAGTAAATCTTGTTTCTTACAGAGCTGTACAATTAGAATAAGCATTTCTGGTTGGGCCAGAGCTCCAGCATTAAAATAAACAAACAAACAAAATAAACAACACATCAGAGACAAAGCACTGACAAGGCATTTTTGAAGGTTTTTTTTTTTTCCTTGAAGATTGTTTCTCTCTGACCTGAAAAAGCTGGGATTGTGTTGTCAGTTTGGCTTGCAGCAGCTCACCAGTCTTCAAAGGAAGGAGTAGAACTTGATCACTTTACAGGCTGCTTGCACTGAGGGGGGCTGGATCTCGTGACCCAGAAGGACCTTTAGAGTCACTGGTTTCAATGAGAACAAGGAACTGTGCAAATAAACTGATGGGGAGATGAACCAGTTTCAGGTGAGGGTGAAAGGGCAGGGGGGCTGGTAGTGCACACACAGACAGTACATTAATCTTTACTTTAAACAATAAGGGCCAGTACATTATTTGTAGAACTCGGGCCAAATATATTCACCTGTCCAAAGTCAATGGTGCAGTAACACGGAATTTAGGGAGGAAATGATGGGAGTTATTAGTTTGTTTTAAGGAGGGAAAAACTGAAATCATGCTCTAAAAACATGTTCAGGGAGAGTGGCTCATTACATCATCTCTCACAAAGGTCAGGTAAAACATGGCCATTTTACATGGTAGAGTAACCCACACTATTTATGGGATTTGATAGTGCTTACAGCACCACACTACTAATAAATAGAAAAATAAAGGTATCTCTAACCTGTTCCAAAAATGCCATAGCAGCTCCTACTTCTGAAGGTGGCCAAGCATCACATTCCTCCAAAAGCTAAGTTTAAGAAACTGCTAGAAAAATACCAATTGTGCAAATATTTGCACAGTGGAAGACATTAAGTTTTTATAAGCTGATTACAAACACTTTTTCCAACTGTACAGAAACCAAGACTGGGTTAATAATAAACCAGATTGCAGGGATTGACTATTTTCAAGTACTGTAAACAAGTGCTCACACACTAAAGGCTTTGGACACATATTTAACACAATCTGTTTGCTTTATGGTAAAGCAATTTATCTGAAACCCTCTAGCACTGCATAAAAAAAAATTATTCCAAGGGGGTCTACTTAAATTTTATGTTGATCCTCCTGACAACTAAGTTATAAAAGGAGGTAGAAATGCAGCTAAAATGAAGGGAATTTTGGCAGCCATACTGCAGAGAAGAAAAATCCTAAAATTGCACTCTGAAATATTTTCTTCCTGTGTACTTCCATTATTTTCCTTTATCTAGACTGACTTCTCCCTCAAGTAACAAATGTTTCATGTCTCTGTATCTTACATTTCTGTACTGTCTTTCCCTACCAGATGCAAACCTCCCCCTTCCCTAGGAGCTCCCTCACTATTTAAGCCTCTCCACCACCACTCAAGACGGCGGTTTTGGAATCTGAACCTGCACCCTGACCTCCAGCCACCCCAACTGTGCTGTAACCACACTTCAGTTTTAAGTTTAACTGATTAGGAAAGAGGAGGGCAGTGTGGGGAACCTTTGTGCCAGCAGCTTACACTTGGAGGAACTGGTTTAACCAACCACTTCTGCACTCTGTAAAAATCCTGGCTTTTCTTGGGTGCAGTGGCACTCAGGGTTTGTCCCCAGCTGTAAAATGGACTTTGTTTCACCTACTGAGCAAACACTTCCATTGGACAGAAGAACAGAATCAGCCCAGTTGTATCTAAATCTTAGGTGTGGCTACCTTTAGAACTGGAACTAGATGTAAGAAAAACATCCATTTCCCTCTGGTTTTTTTAGTAAGGGATTCATTTTCAAATAAGTAGCCACATTTCTGGTTCCAACCTCATCTTGCTCTTCAGCAATACCACGTACCAGGAAAAAAAGAGCTAAAACTCCTTACTCTTCTGATAAAATCCCTCATTCCTTACTCTATTTGTCTGTGAGTTAAAATCTCAATACCTGTTCTCCTCTGATGGACTCCAGTAATGTAAAACCCCATCAGCTGAACTCTAATTGGTGTAAGATCTGAAATTTGTGCCCAAGACTCTCTCTAGTGTTGCACCTTCTCACTGTCAGATTTTCCCTTCCCTTTCTCTGTGAGATTCCAGCTTGCAGCTTTGTGTAAGGAGCATGAAGTGGTGACAAGAGAACTTTCTGATGCTCAGGTGGTCTCATCAAGTGCTAAATTAACGTACAATGATAAAAGCAATTTAGGCAACTACTTCAAGAGAATATTTTAGAGCTTAAAAACAAACAGGCAGGTGACTTGCTTTTTGTCACCCCACAATGCCACTGGGGGTTTACTGCAGTGTATTATGCCAATTCTTACATCAAATTCTTAGAAACATGAGCAGAATACAGCCACAGTTCCAGACTAAAGAGAGTCCTTTCAGCCACCTGTTTGCCAGCCTTTGCTGGCTCAAGATGTCAGGGCTGCAATTCCTGTAATTCCATTACATTCAACTGAGAAAGCAGTATTTTTGATGTGTCCTTGGGCAAACTCATTGACAAATTGAAAGCAAAAGGAATTCCTGACTCAGTTTCTATTTTGGTTAGGCCTGATAAACTCTTTTATTCTTTGAAAAACAAAACCTTATCGCTGGTTTAATCAATATCACTTCCTGACTGGGGTAAAGCTGAAAGACTGCCTTGACCAAAGAAGCCAGCTTCCAGGAACACACAGGTTTTCTGAGGACACTATCAAATCACATTTCCTTCTGAGAAGGGAAAACACAAAATATTACCAAGCTTAAGGTCAAAAGTCAGAGGTGTAACACCAAGAAAGTGAAAAAGATACAGACAAACAGCACCAAGGCTGTGTCAATACTTGTTGACAGTAAATCACAGACCACACCAGGGAGTCAATCACATCACAGGGATACAAAAGAAGAAAAAAAAATCATCAAAAACAAAATAATAATTTAATAGTCTCCACAAGCCTGGACTAGAACAAAAAAGACAGAAAAAAGAAATTACTCAAAATAAGGCAGTCACTTAAATCTCAGGATCCATCACCTGAAAACTAAACATCAGTAAAATGAAGACCTGTACTTCTTGCCTTGAGCTGCTGGTCCAGATTATATTGTGATGGAGGAGATGAAAATCCCTTCTGGGCCCTTACAGATGGCCAACAGCAGGACTAAAGCAAGAGGCCAGTTCATGGAGCATACAGAGATATCAGTAATTGGAGCAGCTGGCAGAGAACAAGCTAATGCTGGATAGTTAGGTTTTATTTGCACTTTGTCACTATGAAAGCACATCTGGACACACTTGCCTGACCCCAGCCACCTAAAAACAGCTTCTGTGGAAAAGAAGAAATGTTTTCTTACCAGTTCCTACCCTCTTTCGCTCACAGACAGGAACTTGTTATTCCAGGGCAGTGATAATGTTTCCCCTTGAAATTATGCAAAATACCAACTGCAAACTTCCACATACATTGACAAAAGGCCAGTCCTGGGCCTTAAAACTTTGTTAGTATCCCAAAATGAGCACAGTCCACTTTCTGGGATCAAAAGGCCTGAGCACAGCACTGTTCTACCTTTCAGAAATGAAGGTATGATTTACCTACAAACTAAAGGGCTGAGATAACAGTGGAAGTTGTAAACAGGACAGAGGAGAAACATTTCTTTAGTTCACCTACACCCTTACACTGCACCAGACTTTGCATTTATTCAACTAAGTTGTTTTGTTAGAAAAACAAAGCAGAGCTCATTGTCATCTTGGTACATTTACCACTGTTCCTGTTTCAGTTTAAAAGAATCATCAAACCTAAACCCCTCAACCCTCAAGTTTGTAAAACTTGAACTCTAATCAGTTATTCCAACAGCAAATGCTGCATGTTTGTATGTAAAGACAACAGTAAAACACTAATCCTCCTGTTTTCCTTCAGAAAAACAAAACCAAAAATATCTTCAAACCAAGATGATTATATTCATTTGCCTACAGCAAAGACGGTTGGGGTTTTGGTTTCATTCTTTTTTTTTCCAGATTATATCGACCTCTATATTGACTGGGTATTGCTGAAGAACAATTAGTTGAGATGACTGGAGATCTCAGAAACACAGATAAAAAAAAAAATAAAGAAATGCAGGCAAACACTATGGCCAGGCAGCTATTCTATTTTTATTTGATGACAGCAAATCTGTTCCTACATACTAATCAATTACAGAGCAGCTACATTTAATCTCAGGCTTAATTTACTACATTGAACATCTTTAGTGTATTCTACTTAGCTCTAGAAGGCAAACAGAAAATGTATTTTTAAAAATTTTCCAGGCTAAATAAACAAGGGTCCTATCAAAACCGGAATACAGTAGAATTGCAATAAACCAGGTGGGTTTTTTATTGCCTGATACACAAAAGAATGATCCTGTTGCTAACTGGTGAGACTGTCCTCCACGGAAACAGGGTGCCAAGTTATCAGCCAGTTTCTTGTTTTAAGTGAATGCTTGGGCATACTAAGAACAAGCTTTGGGCTATTCATTTTCATGTTTTCAAATACAGCAGGCATTTAGTCACGCTGTTCTTCCTTTGAATTCCGGCTGTGGCTTATCACCTCATCGTTCTCAGCCAATTCAGAAACAGACTGGAATCAGCTCAGTAACATTTCTGCACTTGAGTCATTCATCTAAGTCTTCCTTTTGCCGGAGCTTCTTGCCACACGCAGTTATTAAGAATTTTATTTCCCCTTGTTATATTCTGAAACTTGTTCATCAATTTGCCTTGCATGTTTGGCTTCCCCTCAGGCACACCCCAGTGTCTGTGCTGAACAGACAATTAAATACGCGGGGGAACTGCATTTTCTTTAAAACAAAACGATGACAGACAGAAAGGGACAGCGTGCTCTGAACAACTGTGAGCTGCGGGTACTGGGCAGAGTTTAGACAGATGCTTTAGGGCCCCCTTCCCGCAGGCACACAACTGGGACCAAGGCAAGGAAGGGATGGAGACGTGGTATTACCAGGGTAAGCAGACGGGCCAGATGCCACATAGCGTGACATCGGGCAGCTTGTTTGTTTAAGAGCTAAGACACCCTTTCTCCTTGCTAACAACCGCGTAAGGAACAAGCACCTCAGCGCTGGCGAGGTCCCGAAGTTCCTTCTCCTCATTGTCACTGCCCTCCCCGCGGTCCAGCCTGTCCAACCCTGTAGCTCTACTCCAGCCCCATCAAGGGNAGCACCTCAGCGCTGGCGAGGTCCCGAAGTTCCTTCTCCTCATTGTCACTGCCCTCCCCGGGGTCCAGCCTGTCGAACCCTGTAGCGCTACTCCAGCCCCATCACGGGGTTCATGTCTTCCACCCCTCCTCCCTGCACCTCTCCTCCAGCCCTGGGACACTTCCGTGCGTGTCCCACAGTCCAGCCCCACGCACCAGCCTGCGACACCCTTGTTCCACCGCTTTCCCAAGCACCATTCCATCCATCTACGATAACCCTACAGCGCAACTCCCTCCCCCGCTCTCCACTCTCCCCACTCCAACATTCCCGACCCATCCCAGCGCTGTTCCCGTCCAAAACCACTCCTGCACGGTCCCTTCTCCACGCACAACCCCCGGGACGCTCCCGCTCTTTTCCCACGCACTGATCCCTCCCCAATAACCCCAGTTCCTGATTCCCAGCCTAGACACAGTCGTGTCCCCCGCAGGACCCCCAGACAGCTGCCCTGGACACTGCACCCTTCTCCCCGAGGCACTGACCCCCGCCCAGCGCCCCTCCCCAGCACCTCCACGCTGAGACCACTGACGCCCACC
>VYXF01004468.1:3353617-3395267 GCA_013397295.1 Polioptila caerulea | reverse complement strand
AAAAAAAAAAAAAAAAGATTAATGGCATCTAAAATGGGAGAGGTGGGGGGAGAGAAAGCTAGAGGCAAATTTCCACATCCCCTTCCTCTGGGCATCCTGGTGGGTTTTCCATAGAAACTTTCACACAGCGGCCAGACAGATGCTTAAAGGGGATGGAAGAAAATAATGCAACCATGATGGGAAAACAATTGCATCCCCAGCTTTCTACCTCCATTAAAGGCTCCTTTGCCTTTACACAGAGGCCCTCGGCTGCCTGTCCCCGCAGAGCCCTCTCCCTTCACTCTGACTGTGGGGATGCTCCTGCAACAGCAGCAAGGAAGCCATGGGAAAGCTGCTCTTTTGGCTTCTGGAAGTGAGAACTTGGTTTCCCTGCAGGGGGAAAGCAGCCTTTGTGCCTGCCTGCTTCCCTAATGTGGAGAAAATTCCCATTAATTTTGTGAGGAAACATTTTGTTATGCATGTTTCAACGAAACACTAAAAATCCTACGTGTATTTTTTTTTCAGAAATCCCTCTCTCAGTTTGACAGCCTCGCTGCAGCCCCAGCCAGGCCTGCCTGAGACAGCACGGAGAGGCCTCCCTCTCCCTTCTCCCTCTCTGTTGGCTGCTCTTTTCCTGTCTAATCAATTATCTCCCTAGCTAGTCCTTCTCAAAGGTGAGAGCTCATTATGCATATTCATAAATCACAGCTCCCAGACCTGACACTGATTGATGTAATCATCTCCCGCTCCCTCCCTGTCTGCACGGGGCGGCCGGAGGAAGAGTCGGCGAGGAGGAGGAGGAGGCAGGAGAAAGAGACTTTCAACTTGTCAGACCCGGTTCTGGTGGGAGCGGCCGGCCGGGCGTAGCGGGCCGTGTCAGGCGCCCCATTCACCGCAGCCAAAGTGCCCATCACGGCCGGGATAAGGCAGGAGAAAGCCCTGGGAGCTGGGAAACAGCCCTGAGCCGCCTCCAGCGCAGCGAGCTCTTCTACAGGCAAAATCACAAGAGTAAGGAAAAGATCCAGCACAATTTTCACAATCAGGCATCAGGCCATGCATTAAAATACCCTCTCAAATCCTTCACGTTAGCTAATGCATGTGCCGTTGTTTTCCTTAAATAGTTTAAACTGGTTTATTCCTGTAAGAACAGATATATGTCTGGATTCTGTTCACGAGCATTTAGATATGTGATATAACAAATATCTTCAATCCTATATCCTCAGTAGTTATACTGTATTAAACCCCCACATTTTTCAAGTATGTAAGTTGCTGTTGAAAGAGTTTGGGAGCAAAAGGGCTCCTCCAGCTCAGACTAGCACCTTTCCAGATATAGGAACATATACCTCAGCTGTGACTGGTTTCCCAGTGTGTACTTCAGTATGTCAGTGTTCAAGATGCTGTTCAGATTATGTGGTTTACCTGTATGGTTAATATTTAAATTTTTAAAATACCTCTTTTTATCACTTTGATCCGAACTATCGGTGTACTAAAGTAATAATACAAAAATATATGCCCTGGTAATCATAACAAGATACAAATCAAAGGGAGCGCTAATCAAGTACTTTTGAGAGCGTTATCTTCCTTGTTAACAAATGGTAATAAGAAAATTAAGGCTTATAGCTTGCTTGTGTTTTATCTAAGAAAACCAATAAAGATATCAGATGTTCTTTGTTTTATATGTTTGAATGTAAAGCAGAATAACGAAGAACATGAACCTTCTAAGGCTTCATTTGCTTTATGGGCATTAACCCTTTAGGATGCCAGTGAAATTCTGAATTTGCAGAATGAGAACAAGCCTATGCTGCCACCCAGGGTTTTTAGGCCCAGCTTTTCTGCAGTCAAGACAACATCTTTTTTTATTAAATGCTGAAATTGGAACAAAGCAACAATGGCCGCTTGCTAGCTGTGCATGTCCAACAGGCCTCTTTACTATTCAGCAAATGGAAGATATTAAACAACATTTTGCTTAAAGGTACACTGAGGCCATTTCCATTAGGACATGGTGTCATTCATTTATTCACATGTTAAGTGGATGTCCTTGTGGCTAATGAGTAATAATCAACAGTGACTCCACTTTATTCCTTTGCTCCCAGCAATGTTAAATACTCTGATGGAGTCTCTTTGCTGACACACTAGAGAATATGGTTAAAAAGTGCTAAAGGACATTTGCAGCGTAGAGCAGCCACATGCACACATGCTGGAAATAGCACTTTTATTACAGTCTATTCTATTAGGCTTTGTTCCTGTTTAAGGCATGGCACGTGGAAACTGCTGATATTTATTTGAAGGTACTTTACACCTTAAAAGCCGGAAACTCTTTCAATTTGAGAGTCAATGTGACTATTGCTGGGAGATGAGCTCTTGTCCGGCTGGTTTCTGAAAAAAATCAAACTTACAATAGCTCTACATTCGGTACATGACTTCAGATAAATCCTTAGTGGAGGAGGGATTTAGGACAGAACTTTTCCTGCAAAAAATCTAGTTTGACATTTATTTTATAAAATAAAGTGACCCCCCCTACCAGCTAATTAATTTCATTGCATCAACCGCAGCAGCTAAGTAGACTAATAAACTATATTAATCTATATTTTTTCCTTTGCATGATTGCTTACACTGGAGCCTGAAGCTTGGTTGTCTCCTGTGTCAATTCCTAAAGTTTGAAAGGTATAAATGAATCATTCTTGGTCCTGATTAAGCTTAAGTTAGAAATAAAATATGTCAATCAATCTGGTTGGAAATGTTCCTGCTGTCTAAGTTGGTTATGCAAAACACTCTAAGGTGTGTAGGCATGCTCAATTAGGTCAAGGGATCTGATGGCACTTCTAGCCATAAATGTGTGTCACTTGGATTCCTCATTATTTTTAGCAGTGGTGAAAATACATGTCAGTAGGCCAGCTAGCCAGGCTAGAATAAAATTACTTACTGGGTATGCATAAACCTGAGGTTTTAATACATAAGTATTATACTTATTTTCAAGAAAAACAGTGAAAAGAAAATCTCTCTCTCTCAAATATATGACTCACTCTATTGGATTTCTCAGCGATCATTAGTATAATTCACACTGGACTTTGCAATACTCAAGATACCTTAGCAGTAAAATTTAAGTGCCTAAAAACATAGATGTAATGTGAAATTAGATACAAGGAGTAAAACATTGATTTTCTCTGTTACAGTCTAACTCGCTTCCAAGAAAGATAAAGCTTCACTAGGAGATTAGACCAGCCCCATTCCAAAATAATTTAATGAAAAGGGACACTTGAGATGGCTATTGAACAGAGGCAACAGTGCCAGTGTTCTCAGAGGGAGCCTTTTGCGATTCCTACGGAAGACAATGCCAGAAATGTTTGCTTGACAGACAGATTTCCTCTGGTGTGCTGAATCATACCCTGATACTAACAGAAATGTTTCTGTGCATTTACAGGGGGAAAAACACACAGAGAAGAAAATTTCAGTGCTCATTCCTGCCCTCCTGCACCTGATGTAGTTGCTGAGATTACCTGAATTGGCTAAATGACCAGGGTTAAATCCTCAGGTTTTAAACTTTCTGGTCTTTGAACCACACCAAGACCTTGGGCTTGGGTACAGGAAATGGAATGACAAACAAGCTAAACAAGAGTCCAGCGTGGTTTTGTTAGGCAAAAACCCCAAGGAACCAAACCTAAACACAGGGAACTGGTAAACTAAAAGAAAAACATTGCTTCCAAGAACAACAGGCAGGACTAATACCTCAGGTAAGGCTGGGGCTTCTTAAACAGAGGTCTTAAACGTGGTGTTAAAGATGACAGTGTTCCTTTAAGAACAGCACCATGCAGCTAATATTTTCTTTACTGCTAATAAAACGCAATTAAATCTCATTAATTAATATATTCAGTTCAGGAAGAATTCCCATTCTTTCTTCAGATATCAAAATGGAGCCATCATCAGTCAGTTAGTTAAATAGGGGAATCCAGAGAGTAAGTAAATGGAAGAGCTTTCAAATGCAGGGCTGAAAATGTCCAATGAATGTGTAGGGGGCTTCAATAAAAAGATTTTGACTTGTGTTTTCACCCCTTTCCCACTTTGCTCATTGTTTACTGACACTGCTGTGGACACAGTATTCAGTCCCTGCCCGCCCCAGCCCTGGGATGTAAAAATGTCATCTCTATTGTGCTGCCGGGCTCGCTTTGATGCTGCCGCAGCCCTTTGTGTGCCCTTCTCAATCCCTTTATAAGGCTGTCCTGATTGTCCATACTGAACATTGCCACAAAAGCTCGTCTTATTGAGAAAATAAAAAAAAAGTCAGAGAGGGGCCAAATGACGGGAGATTGGGCCTTTGCTGTAAAAGACCCACTATTCAAATTCAGCAGTCATTTTTTCATCAAGGAATTGCTAAGTTGGGACTGTGACTGTGCCAGCAAAGCCATTTTAGACACTTTATTATTAAATTTTTATTTACAATTACTTTAATATTTTTTTTTTCTTTTTAATAGCTTGTGTACTGTTGAGGACAAACATTGAATCCTAGGAACAATTGTGGAGGGTATTTTCGCCTTTTTAAAGAAAACTACTGTATAACTCAAATGTGCATGATTCATCCGGGAAGTTTAGACAGACAGATTGTATGGAAATTCAACTAGATAAAAACTACAAAAAAGTAGCTTCTTGTGATGACAAAACAAGTCAGAAACAGACCCCATCTCCCCCAGATATATAGGAGTACACACATTTGCAAACCAGAGCTGGAGACCGAGGGTTTAAATTGGCAGTCTGAAAAACCTCTACCCGTTGTTCTTCCACCTAATGCTATCCTAACTTGTACTGAGTGTCTGTGGGCAGGATGGAGACAAAGGCTGGATAAGGTCTTATTCTTTGGGAATGGGCTATCGGAATGGGAGGACAGTGATTTCATGGCTTTTGTTGCTGAGGTTAGGGACCGAATTCTCTCACTGAATTAGAATAGTAACAAGTGGGACTGGGGATCTCTGGGGCTTTTGTAGTGCACTCATCTGAGAGATTGCGCTTTTCTCAGCCCTTCAGATTTATTTTGCCAAAGTTACAGGGCAATTATGGAAATGCGCCCTTTGAAGCTGGGCTGATTTCTCTTTATTTTCTCTCCCCCCGCCCAGAGCAAAACCTCCCTTGCCTCCATTCTTCAGCAAGTTGGCAGTCATTAGGCAGTGGAGTTTTGAGCAGCCATTCAAATATTCTTTTGAATAGTCCAAGAAAGTTTTAATAAATATGTGTTAAAAAATAGACTTTGAAGCTTTCTGGGAAGGAAGTGTAAAATAGCACCAAGGTAACAACGTCCCAGAAAATAGGCTGTGTGTGTGCGAGGTGCTGGAACAGGAGATGTTTTCCATGAAAAGCAGCTCAGTGCCCTGGGACTGGGCCTGGCCAGTGGCATGGGGGTGTTTGGCCAAGTGACCTGGGTGCTCCTGCCTTACCACGCCGGTGCAGTTGGCAGCTCCACGGCAGCACCGTGCCCCTCATGCCTCACATGTCCCTAACAGGAGGCCCAGGACAAACAGAATTGTACTTTCGCACCTTTGTACATTATTTATCATCGGAGTTTGGAATCTTGATGCTGCATGTGAACTAAGATGACATATTTTTTACCTTGCTACACTAACAAAGTAAATATGTCTGAAACCAGATGGTGAGACCTGTAGCTAGGCAGATTGTGACCAGGGCTGCTTTTTCCCCAGAAACTCGGTTCTGTACATCTCTTTTCACTCTCTACTCTCTTTCCTTATTTGTATCAAACTACTTTGCTCTTTTAAGATAAATTGGTGTTTCTGAGCCATTTAATAAATGTTATGGGCCAAATTCAGACTCAGAATTAGAGGGAGGAGATGCTTTTGGTGTGCCTGAAAGTTAAATACACTTTCACAGGGCCTGGCATAAAATGTGGATTTTTCATCATCACCAAAAACATGGGAGAAATATGAAGACTTCTAGTCTGAGTTTTGTAACTGAGATAAAAATACATTTTTTGCTCTCTGTGGGGTTTATGAGTGATGCTTGGACCACATATTCAGCAACATGGAACATAAGAGATTTGTGTTCTCTGAATGTTAGGGCTTGCAAATTTAGGAGCAGAAATTTCCTCTTAACCATGAATATGCTGAAAAGAGTGAAAATCCAGCTCAGACTTCTACAGAAGTGTGCTTACAACAAAGTGATACAAATATTTCTCATGATGGGTGCAGAAGGTTTAATGTCACATCTGTAAAGTGTAGCATTGCATACAAAGGTGTAACAATTTTCATGTGAGCTGAGCTCAGTGGAGTTGCAGAAGGTACCACTGGAAACCATCACATCTGCAATCTTCTCCTCATCCTCCTCCCCTAGTTCCCTTTCACACACCCAAATTTCTTCCCCAGCCTCACACGAGGGCTTCCAATAGCCTCCCTATTCCTCTGTACCTTCCTTCAGTCTGGGATCATCTCAATTTTTCTGGAACTCATCACATTATTGGGATCCAGTAATTTCTCCAAACTGGATCCACTGTTTAAAAGCCCTCCAGGACCTTTGGGGTGTCTGATTCATTTCAATGTGCACCTGGACCTGGTGTACCCCATTTTGTAATAAAGACATGAGGACTTGTGGAGTACAGACCTAAGTTCAGGTTTGGATAAAAAACCTTAAAATGAGTTTAGGTTCTAATGTGCTGGTCTATTCTAAGAGCATTTCTAATCTTAAAAACTTAAAAGTCAGATTAAGAAAAGGCAAACCTGCTAATAATATTAAGAAGCTCCTGCTAATAATATTAAGAAGCTCTTCCGTACAGGGTAGGGAGATGACTACTCTGAAAAATGGTAGTGTTTGTGCCATCTGGCATAACCCTGGGAAACAGGCAATGGGGCAAGTCATGATGTCTTGCTAGGGAAATAATCTAGGGAAATTATTGCAATCCTTCCATTTCTGTCTTTGACAATTTATATTTATTTATTTTTAAATCTACATAAAAAACAAAGAGCACACTTAGACTTTGAGCCTCAAATTTGTCACAGAGTCTGACTTTCTACTATTTTAGGCTTTAAACACCAATAATTAAGAAGACTTTGAATCATACTTGCAAATGCAGTTGCTGAGCACAGGGTTGGCCAGCTTCCCCAGGTGAGGGCCCTTGAGCAGTCAGACTTCTCCTCCCTGGCAGCTCCAGCCTGCAGGTGGTTTGGGGGACGCCTTGTATTAATCTGGCCTTAAGGCCACAGAGACATAGATCACCATGACGAAGCCTTTGCCTGGAGGAAAAGGTCACAGATTTTGAATACTTTAGATATTTTGTCAGCCACTTCTGAAGATTGTAAAGAAAATGGGTTTCCATGTTCAGTGCTGTCAAAAATGACCCTCAGGATGCAACACTTCTCTTTGTGCTTGGGTCAAAGCCCACAAATAGGTAGGGCAGTCAGCAACAGGGTGAGATCTTCCAGATGCCTTGTCTTACAGGGAACAATCCTGGCTCATCTGGGCTGAATTTTAACCCCTGTGCCTTGTATTTACTCTACAGTGCAAGGAAAACAGCAGGTCAGAATTATGAGTGTGTCAGTGCCTCAAAGGTTTAGAAATTGAGGGATGAGCATTATAAACTGTAATGATGAACTCATTTATGGTACAAGGGACAACGCCTCCCCACTAATTCTACAAATAGACTTTAGATATGGGTGTCTGCTATTTGACTGTCAGTGGGAAGTGTATATCTCATAAGGCTCTGACCTGGTTATCTTCTAACCCTGAGCAATTAATCACCAACATCTAATAGGGAGTAGCTGTGCATTTGGTGTCCAGTCTCTTCACAATAATGCTTTCAACTTTTCTCCAACTATCAGACCTATAGGTTTCCTCAACGTTTCCTCACTTTCCTCACTGCTTTCTTTTGGACAAGAGCTGGCACAAAATCAACTTCTCTGAGCCAGAACCCACCAATTTCAGTCACTTGAAAAAAACTCCAGTGAAACATAAATCCTCCCCCAGAACAGAGAAGCTTGTGGAGTAAAGTCACCAAACACCAAGGTCTCAGTTATCAGCTGTGCTGCACACTGGGGGCAGAGGAGAACAGGAAGGGTCATCATCCCCCCTCCAGGTATGTTGCATTTATCATGCCTGTGTCTGCAGGAGAGGACCAAAATCTGCCATCCTGTCAAGCTGGTGCGGAGGGCTGGGGATTTTCCCACTGTTTTTTTTGTAACTAAGAGGAATGGCTTTGTCTGCAGTGGGCTTGTGCAAAGTTGGAGTAAGGTAGTGAAGAATCAGGCCCCACTGATTCTTTGTAGTACTGGAGCTTTGTTTTGAAGTGCAATAAAAATACAGGTGGCGGAGGAGATAATGCATGGTACCGTTCCTTTGGGACACTCAGGGAGACAGAAAGGAATTCCAAAATAAGGAGCGTGGGTTTTTTCCTAGCACTGATCACAAACACTAGCTCAAGAAAACACCCAGAAGTAGCAAATATGTAAATTTGTTATGAAAGAACCTACAAGTACCCACTATTTTAGAGAATTTGTTTAAGGATATTTGATCCTCATGCAGAGTTTATCAGATCATGGTTTAATTTGCACATTCAGGATTTCTTGGTTGGTTATTTTTTTTTGTTTTGCTTTTTTTTAAGGGGGGTTCCCTTTTAAAAGGCTTTTCCTTCTCTTCTGCTTCAATACTTGTACTGGAGGTATTGCACTTCTGCTAAGATACAAGAAGTATGTTTACAAGGTAATATAAATCAGGTTTGGAGATTACCAATTTCATATAAATTAGATGGGAGAATATTGTTCCGCTATTTTGTTGTCTAAATTATATGGAAATTGGTCTTATGCAAGGAGTAAGTCCTCACAGAACAGGGCCCTTAGGCTTTTGGTTTAATTATCATAAGCTTCCATTTAATTAAACTTATTAAATGGTTTGGTGTAAGAGCAGACTATCATTTTGCAGAAGCTTTCTGAAACAGAAAAATATTTATGCCGTAGCTGCTTGGGAAGGAAATAACACTTTTCTTCAGAGATGTTTCCCTCAACATAAGGGTGAGGGTCACCTGGGCCATCCTCACAGGCACCTTCAAAATGTTTGCACCCAGAAGCATTTCAACCTGTTCCTCACTACAGAGCCAGCAAGCTCAGTTTGTCCTGCAGCTGGTATTTCACTTTACAAGCTGGAAGTTATAGGACAGAGTTGGCATAAGAAGAAGTGGATGTAAGTGAACCAGGAGTACCTGGAAACTAAAAGAAAGTCCTAAACCAGTATAGAGAGGCTTTGGAACACAATAAATCCCCAAATCATCCAACAAAAAAACCCCAGCCCAACCCCAAAACAAGCACTTATTTGCTTCCATCCAATCAGTTTGATAGACAATTTGGGCATTTCATGATATGGTGCCTGTATGAACAGGAGATGGGACTCAATGACTGAGGAAGCCTCCACCAGCCTTCTGTTTGTGGGCAATCCTTTTGTGAGGCTTTACTCTCCTGAAAATAGCGAGATAATGGGATTGACCCCAAGTGTCCTGGCCACTTGCATATACAACCATTGTCCATATATCAGTTTAAGCAGGAGAGGCATTATCTGAGACACAGATATTATAACAGTCCTCATTCTGATGAATCTGACTCTCAGTGCCTTACAGAACCCTGCATTTAATTGTCAAGTCTATAACACAGCTTCTGGGGAACGTTACACCCTTTGTTTTATTTAAATTTATATAAAATTTAAAACTTTGTTTGGGTTGAAAAAATATACATATTGATACTCTTTTTCCAGATACAATGTTGTGGAGTAAAACTATGTATTGATATTTGTGGTACTGTGTACTGACTCCTTTAAAAGGAATAATTAGAAGAATGATTATCTGAACATGTGAAATTGAGATGCTTCTTCAGGGACATGTGAGAAGCTGATTAATAAGAGGAAGGAGGGCCCCTGAGTGTTAGGGACCTAATAAATATATTTAAGGACAAATAGGCAGAAAAAGAAAGTACACATTACTAATGTTGATAGAAAGCCTTAACTGCCTAATGCATTTCAGAAATTGGTTGAGAATAGTTAATCTGTATGATAACATGACCCCCAAGGTTAGTTAGATCTGTGAATTCCTATCCCCCTGGGGACTTAGCAAGTTTCCAGAGATTCACTACAAATTCTTATAAGGAAAAGGCATTCACAATTGGAAGATTTCATGCAGGTTTCAATTCTCAATACTCATGTTACACAAACTCAGATTTACTGAGATAATGGCAGAGAGTGGAACTCAGTACTAGCCACACTGTTAATTTAAATTTTCACATTCTAAAAACACAATCATGCACATTTGGATTTATTATGGGATCACATATAACTCTAGATAAAAGGAAGTGTTTTACCATAACAATACATGATTCTTAGTTGCTTCTCTATGCTAAATTAAACTCTGTATGTGTAAGCTGAAAAACAAATGTATCAGTTGCTATTTTCTTCATTGGATCAGGCATTTCTTACACACCCTTTAAAAAAATTTCATGGGAAACTCACAGAAAAACCCACCTAACTGATATAGACTGGAACCATAACAAGCTTAGTATTTGCAGCCTCATCAGTGTTTTAGGAATACTGCCAATGGGGAGGCAAAACACATTTTTGAGAGCTCAAAGGAAAATGTAGGCAAGTGTAACTTACTACTGACCCCAGCAGTGGTGTGATCATCAGGTCCCTTCTCCCAGACCCAGCAGGCACCAGTGCTGCTGGGGGGGATGAAACATATCCTTATGTGAGAAGGGGAAGCTGGAAATGCAATTTCTGTTTTGCTTGAGATGCTGTGTCCCAGCTGGCCCATGAGAGAGATGCAAAATGAAAATTTCTTTACAGAAGGCTGTTTTTACACCACCACATAGGACTATGAGACTGGGATTTCCAAAGGAATTTAGAACAGTTAGGCATCCAAATCCCACTGAAATTTCCTTTGAAATATATCAGCTGTAGAAGTTAGTGACATGTTATAGGAGAAGCTTTTTCTTTTGAAGAACAAGATGGATTCACTCTTCTTAATATGAGTGTAAATGTGCAGAAAGGGGCAAAAGAAAGGAAATACTCTGAGTCTGCAGTTGGCAGTATCATGGATTGAAAGAATCTGTATGTTCTCATTTGTGGGGAATCTATTGATTCATTCACAACCAACCTGTATTTTTGCTCAGACTGTAATCCAGGGTTTGCACAGCATAAAAAGAGGTGAGTGAGATCAGAGGGCAATGATCCTGAAACTAAAAAGCAGCCACACATTTTGTGCATGTATCTCTGACTAGATATCTTCAGGTTGACCTCTAAAGTAAAGCAAGATGTTTTTCTAACAGTGACATTGATATAAATGGTATAGAAGATATACTTTTCAGCTGATACTGCAAAAGGGAGTGCTCACTGCATAGTTGTGCATAGGAGGTCCTGCCGAAAATACTTACACATAATTTAACAAAAAAGAAGCTTTTGTGCTAAGAAGTTACAGCTTAAAGCTTTCTTATTTGGGAAAATTCCAGCCTTTGTGCTCACACCCCAGTTATTACAGTAAAGACTTCCAAATGGGAGATATTTTAGAAGAAAACAGTACCAGAGTGATAAGGGTACTGTGCTTATTTTTCTTCAAGCATTGGTATGCTTTTAGTTCGAGAAGGAATTTTAAAAGGTTCTAGATGACATGGTACAAATCAAACATATTCTTATAATATTTATATAAAATATGTCAAGAAAAAGGAATAACAGGGACTATTGTAAAACATTGCCTGAGAAACAAGAACAATGGCAGGGCCAGATCTTATTGACCACAGCTTGATAAAGCAAGCATGGGACAATAAAAATTATTTTAGAAACAAAGGGTTTTACTAATTAAGAACAACATTTCCTTTGCCATTCCATGTAACTACCCATTAAATATGGCTTTTGTGGGAGGATGCATACCTAGAAGACTTGCATGGACTACCACTGCTAAAAATATGCACACTGGCCAAACCAAAGTAATAGCTCTTGTCTCTGGAATTAGTATTTCCTACTTTGGTATCTTTTCCTGTAGGGATATTAACATACAGATAACATTAACAGAATGAAAATTTATTAGCAATGACAGAAAGGCAAGGAAGATTGGTGAGCAAGATCCAAGGGTACGAGGGGAAAGATCAAAAAACATCACAGAGTCTATCATCAGTCTGTTCCTGGGTACCTAGGAGAGAAAGTGAAGCTTCAAAAAGATGAGAAGAAAGCTGATGATGGGGTGACAGAAGCAGCTCCTCTCCAGGACAATGACAGAACAGTAATTATAGACAACGATGACATGTGATGGAGAGCTTTACCCTCCAACTTTACAGGAAACGATCTGGGCAAAGCACACATATCAACACACTCTGTGATAGGAGGAACAGGGAAAGAAAGGAAGGGTGAAAGGTGTCCTCTGCCACTGCCCTATCGCCATGCTTATGCTATCAGGAGTGAGGACAACCCAAAGCAAGAGAAGCAACGAGATGTGTCCCTTTGCAGAAGACAAGCAGGGCACATCTGAGCTGAATGTGTGGTGGCCAGGCAGTCCCTGTGTCCTGGGTGGTGCTCAGAGCTGCTTCTGGAAGGCCAAGCCTTCCTCTCAAACAGCAGGAGCCTGCAAGGATTGCAGATCAGTGCTGGATGCTGCCAGCAATGAGCCCAAAATGTGTGTATTTATTTCAATCTGTAATCCATGCATTTATACTCCTTCCTGTAGGCTGAAGACGACTGAGAGAGCATTACAGGGAATGTTTGAGCCACAGATGCCCCTACAGAAACACAGAGCAAGNGTGTATTTATTTCAATCTGTAATCCATGCATTTATACTCCTTCCTGTAGGCTGAAGACGACTGAGAGAGCATTACAGGGAATGTTTGAGCCACAGATGCCCCTACAGAAGCACAGAGCAAGTGCCAGTGTGGAAAGTCAGCCACAGCCCCTGCCCAGAGCACCGCGGGCGGAGCAGTGAGTGGCACAGGGCAGCAGGGCTCCGAGGAGTTGGGTGTCCCCCCGGGAATTCCTGGGCTGCCTCACTCCCATCCTGCTGCTCACAGACCAGCCTGCCAAGGGCAGAGGCAGGTGGGGGACCAGGGGCACGGTGGGGTCCTGCTGGCTCGTGTAGGAGCATCAGAGGGAACCCAAGAGCCCTGTCACCAGCTGCACTGAGGGAGTGTTTTGTCCAAAGACAGATAAATGCAGAATTTTTCCCTTCTTACATGTACACTCTCACACACACAGATACTGTAAGGCTCAATAAAAGATAAAAAGCAAATAAATGAAGCAAATTAATGAAAATTAAGTGTAAGACTGTAATCACACCCAACCATACAAAAAAAGAGAGCTCCAACCAAATTAGTATGTAATGCACTACTTCAGACAGATGTTTGAATGGGAACAAAAGGAAATAAGGAGGAAACCCATACAATGCTGGTTTGAGTACTTTCAAGAATATGAAGGAAAAAAAAAAAAAAGAAAGAAAGGATAATTTCCCATTTAGCCTGCAGCAGAAATAAGGCTGGATTCTGATCCATTGAAGATATTCCTCCTGTTGCCTTCAACAAAATCACCATCCAGCCTCTGCAATAACAGCTGAGAAACATGTTTCCTGAACAAAAGAGGGCAGGGCTGTGTCTCACTGGACTGGGGGCTCCTGGGCATGGATTAGCTGTTAACCCAGGCACAGGCTTCTGCTAGACTCTCACAGTACTTTTCTTTCTGCTTCTCTTTTTATTGCCCACAGTTTTTAACCATGAAAATCACAAGTGTTCTTTCTTTAGCATGTAGAATTTGAGAACATTTGTTTCCAGTTGTGATCATAAAGAGATAAACAAACTTCTGCTAGCATGACAGCTGCAGTATGTAACTTCAGGGAATGGCCACTGCAGCAAACATGAAACAGAGTGCTGCATCTGCACACTGCCTCTCCAAAACAACTGCCTCTCCAAAACTGCACAAGTTTCTCAAACTATTTTATCTACTTACCCAAAGAAGGATTAAATATCTGTTTAGAGGGAGAAGGTACACACAGTCATCAGTGATTCTCAGCAGTTTCATGTCTTCCACAGTCTTCTGGAGGAAGACATGTCTTTCATGTCTTCTGGCATCAAAATATTCAGTTTTACTGCAGTCACATAACTGGTTTTGGCATATTTCTTTAGGACAAACTGTATTGGATTTGGGCTGATATTGATAAATTGTAAATTTATCACTGTAATTTTGCCATTTCAGGATCTCATTCTTAGATGTTAGAAATGTGTGCTGGAAGATATAATTTATACAAGAGATTGATAAAATGGTCTTCTTGACTCCCCTGTTTTCCCATGCAGAAAGGTTTTCCAATCATCATAAGAGTCTGCATCATACACCTTGTTGTTTTTTTAGGTCCTACTCTCAGTTCTGTCCTTCACAGATGGGCAGCCTAAATTATTTACTGATACTGTGAAGGGACAGGGTCATCTGTGAACCTCGGATCAGTTAGACTGCCAGATTGTCTTTAACATGAAGTCTTGGCTATCACAGTTCTCTCCACTGCCTTCTCAAGAGAGATCCAGAAGGTTCCAGGAGACACCAAAGCCTGTAATCTCAAAGCTGACACTTACCTTACTTTGCTGTTGGGCAGGGATGATGGTTGAGTCTCTTCAAATGGAACTTTAAGAGTTAGATCAAGGATTTCTTGTCCAAGCACTAAAATCAGTTCTTTAGTAATGACACCAGACTGAGGAAAATGCCTTTTGGAAACAAACAAAGACATTAGAGACTTTCCCATCCACTGATCTGAGTGTGTCTGCAATCAGCTCAGGTGCAGGGCTTGGTGCACTGTCCTATCTGCACTTTGAATCTTTGAAGAACTTCTGAAGAAATCAACTCCCTGATTGGCAAGATCATGAGTTTGCATACTGTGAAAGGCCAGAGTCCAGGAACAGAGCCACAAAGCTGAAACCTCATCCCTCCATATCTCAGTTCCATCTGAGAGCTGGGAAAAGGGAGAATGGCTTATCAGTAATTTTATACTCTAGAAGTACAAGCCCAACTCCTCCACTGCTGTGCATGACAATTACTCATTACACTACCAAATCACCCTGGAGTGTCATTCTGCTGTTACTCTCTTTTAAATGAGGCTGAGAGGCACTGGAGATCTGGAGCACTTGTGAGAATTACAGTGACACCACAGCAAATTGTCTTGTATTTTAGTTATCCAGGAAGTCAAAGGAACTGGCCCTTGCCAAGAAGTATCCTGCTGCTGCAGCAAGATCACTTGTGCTTCCAACCTACCTTGTTTATAAAGTTATACATTTACTTTGGAAGTCAGCAGAACTATCACAGATCTGAACTCCATGTAATTAGGAGACAGCATCAGGTGATAAAAATGCAGAGTAAGTCCTAGCAAGTGAGGCAAGCAGGGTTTGGTGGTCTTGACTGCAGGGAACAACACAGAACTGGAGAAAGTGTATTCAACAATAAACTGCAAAAACTACAGTTGGCTGTGATGCCTGCCTTACAATATTATCATAATTTATCTCATCTGTCCCGTTCCCTTTTACCATCTGTCCAGCTTCCTTTCCAACCCTGTAAGTACTCTCTGATCTGGTAATCCTTGCTTGGTCCCCAAAGAGGTGCCTCTGTAGTTTGATTTTCTGTTTGTTTTCATTTGTTCATTTGGTTTTTTGGTTTTTGTTTGTTTGGTTTTTGTTAATTTTCTTTTTAAAATTTTATTTGAATACTTTCTTTTCCCTGATGCCCAAAAATAAACATGGCAATTCATTCAAATAATTAAAGGCTTATTATTAAAACAGAAAATACTGGATAACTTAATTAAAACAATTAATTTTTAATGTGTTGTGTTTTTCCATTATTTTACACAATGCACCAGGATAATAGTGAGATGCTCTTAAAATGAATATTCAGAGGCTCAACTTTTCTTCTAACTGCAGCATAATGGAAACTATGAACTGTTTAACAACCTAACAGAGAGAGAAAGATTTAACAAAATTAACAGATAAAGAAAGATGCCAATGAACCTCCATTAATCCCCAAATTGCATATATTTTTTTAAAGCTGCATCTAATCTTTTGAGAAAAACATATTTACTTGATTGTGTATATACATACTTGTGTGAGGCAATGACAAAGTTTGGAATTATTTTATACCAAAATATTTTTGCAATTGCCCCTGAAAGGCAGCAATTTTCTGATTCCTTATTAGGTCATAATGTAATACCCCTTAACAGCTGAATGCACGTCTGGGGCCAAGCAGCTCTTGAACAGTATTTATGCTAATTAAAACTAATTTATTTGCAAAAGTTTTAGCCTTAGCAAACAATTTAAACTTAATGTGCACCTCTGAATTTACTGTTCTTCTTATGTCAAGAAAGTATTTGCAGCAACACTGTCATTAGGCAGTTATGTTTGTGATATTAGGTACATATGATGGCAATTAGAGGCAGAACCTCCAAAAATTCTGGTTGTATACCCAGGCATGGCTATAGCTATTTTAAGCAGATTTATACTTAGGGCATCAAAGAATGTCACAAGGAGAAGAAAATATGGTAACTGTTGCTTTAAATTATAGCTATCATTACTTCAAAAGGATATTCAATCAGAAACCACTGCAAACTTAAACTATTTATGACACTGAAAGGAAAGTAGACAGTTTCAGCCTGTCATCTCTTAATTCTTTTTTTCCTCCTTTTTTTTTTTTTTTTTTTGGTGTTTAATAAAAGAAAAGTACTGTTTGGTCTAAGAAACAAGTTATAAGTCCAGGAGGAATGAGTTAGAACAGGTCTCCTGCTTGTTTTTGACCTTTCCCTGTCTGTCAGGCTCATTAAGTATTGCAGGTTCTTTGCTAGTTATTTTACAACAGCTATTGGAAAAATGAAACAAACCTGTGCAATGGTCTTGCTTTGGCTGCTTGGACATAACACTTAACAGTGTTTGCCCAGCAAAACAGTTCCTGTGTCGAGTAGTAACAGGTAGAGCTATTTTCCCCTACAAATCAAAAAGAGAAAAGTGAAGCCGCAATTGCTTGACGAGTAAATTTTGAACAAAATTTTAAGATCACGATTAAATTGTTCACGGGGATTTCTGACCTCTTCTAGTAACATGAACACAACTCCCGGTAGTCAAATGTTTAAAAGCAAGGAACTTACTGTTCAACAAAATGTTTGGTTGGTCATGGAATGGTCTGCAAAAACTAGCAGGAGTTTCAGGAGGTAAATAAAAAAGAAAAATTCTTTATGTGCCTGCTACCCTTTCCTCTCCAGATGCACTCAATGTGTTGAGCAAAGAGTGACAAAGAAGTGTCATTAAATTTCAAAATAAAATTAAATAAAGAAGAAATGCCTAAAGAGGAGTGAAAGAGATCTCATGACAAGAGAGGGGAGAAAAAGATGTGTCCTCTGTGCAAAATACATTCCCCAAGCAAAATGAGCCCCTTATATTCCCAGCTACAGGGAAGAAGGCGGGCACTGAAATCTGCAGCTGGGAAATGGGTGGGTGCAGAGGGAATTCCAGATAACTTTGTGGTCCAGGTTTTGGGGGAGCAGCCAGCAGAGTCTCAGTAATTTTGCCAGGCAGATGCAAGCAGCCCACAGCCAAGCTCGTGGGGCTCCTGCCTCATGACCAAGCAATGAATTACTGAGTTTGAATTACAACACTTCCATCACACAGATATATATGTGTGAGGCAAGACCAAAAGAGCCCAAACCAAGAATCAAACCTGTTTGGCCTTTTCCAGAAAGTGGGACCATTTCTGAAGAATATTTCAATTTTGAACAACACTGGTCCCACCCGTGACAGTGACTGAGGATTTCTGTCAGACTGAAGACTCTGTCAGAGTCTCTTCCCCATGGGAGTGCATGGTTGGCAGTTGAGCCCCTCCACAATCAGATGTTTCTGGCTGACTTTTCTGCTCCCAGGGTAGCTGGTTTGAGCCCCAGGTACCTGGCAGAGCAGCACGAGTCAGGATCACGGCCCAGTGGAAGCAGAGAGTGCCTCAGAACGTGAGAAGGCAGCTGCCAGCCCAGCCAGTGCCAGGAGGGTGCTGCAGTGTCCCAGGGAGTGGGTCCGTGCAGTGTCTGGAGCAGCCAGCTCCAGGGACTCCTAGTGCCCCTGACCCAAGTGCTGAAACCACCCTGCTTCTGCTTGATGTTGGTCTTCTGCACCTACAGCGAGAGGGAAGTCAAAATCAAACAGTTTCAGCACAGAACACAGGGCCTGACATTTAGAAAATGTCTGGTAAAAACAAAGGAAAAACCAAGTGCAACGTGTTGCCACAATTCTTATAATTGGTATTTTAGCTGTATTTCAAAACATGCATGTAGCGTTTTCCATAATTTGCACTGGGATTTTTTTTTTCTTTAATTTTTTCTGAGTCTGTTTGTGAAAAAACATTTACATTTCTCTGCTTCCCTTTCCAATTCAACAATATCAACTAATTACCAAAACAGTTTGTACTGTTTATAGATTTGAACCAATCACCACAGTGAAAAAGCAAGTTAACCAACCCACATCTAAATAAATAAACAGTTGACATCTATCCTCAGCAAGATTACTGACAGTAGTTTGCTTAGGCACAGAGTCCAGAACAACTTCTCCCCAGCAAGATTCATGTGCTTTTTGGTCTGAAACAATGTCCCAGCTTGGTTATTTTTTTTCTTTTCTGCACACGTAGGAGAGAGTCCAAAGACTAGGGAGCAAGAGTAAATATCTTCCCTTATGTGAATTAAAATAAAGAAATCCTACTAAGAAAAAAATCTCTGGACTCTTGAAACGGAAATAAAGACACAATGAAGAGATAAAAGTTACATGGAGAAGTAGCTGCAGAGTAAACATAAATGGCAATAAAACCAGGAAAACCTTCGAAATGTTTCATTCCACAGGGCTGCTGTCCTTTCCCAAAGGGGACCATTGTACTTTGCAGGTGACACAAAGTCCCTCCCTGGTGGCTGGAGGTGCAGCAGGAAGGAGCTGCTGGCTCTGGAGCACAGGCAGTCCGTGCGGAGCGACGGCGGAGGGAAAGGCTGCTGCTGTCAGCTCTGTCTTTGCACTACAGGTAACCACTGCTTCAAGCAAATCGTTTCAGGGCCTGGAATGTAGCAATAACTGATCTAATTAGTGCAGGCTGTAATCTAGGAGGGTTCATTATGTCACGCACATTATGACTCCTGGGTATTACTAAAGGACTCGTTTGTAGTGGTTGAAATTAATTTCTCCGCACACATATAACGTCAGAGGTATAGTTAGAGTAAAGTAGCTTTATGATCTGACATATTTAAAATCTCAGACTTTGAGCAGAGTTAAGTTTCCAGACAGTAATAAACAAATCAGCAAATAGTACAGATTTACTTCTTGCCAAGAGAAGGGGAAAAAAAAATGAAATGTAATGGCTTCTTCAGATTGAAATGGCAAGTAAACTCTGTGACAAAACTACAAAGGAAACTAATAAATCATGCCAGAGGAAATATACACCATAATTAAAGACACACATGTACAAACTTGACAGAGACTTTACATTTCTGGGTACAATACCTGTTTACTTCATGTAACATGGAAAAAGTTTAATGGCTCCTTAAGAGAAATCAGTTATTTATTATTTCTGCTTTAAAAACCCCCATGAGCCTTCCCTCAGCAGGAAAGCAAGCCTACACTCCAGGTAACAAATCCAACCACATGAATTACAGAATAAGACAAATGCATAAAAATGTATAAGCAGCTTTCAGTACCACAATGCTGAAGTAAAAACCAGGTTAAAATTAAGTTTAATTTAACCTCTAAAAAGGTTACACTTATAATCTCTAATATTTGCTTCACTTCAGGGGTCTCACACCAACTAGGCATATCACAACTTTTGCTTTTGTTATGGAAGAAGTTCTTTCCCACACAGATACAAATATGCTTTTCCCTTTGACTTACAGAGTCTGATGCAAAATAAAAAAAAAAAAAGAAAGTCTTCTGGAGAGCACTTATGTCTGTGCTTAACATTAAGCAGTCCTTAGAGCCCCTGCCTTCACCTTCTTAAATCAATATTAAAGCCTCTGTTAATTTCGTTTGTTCATGATCCCCACTCAAGGGGAAAATGCCACCATGACATTGACATCAGTGACTTCTGTGGTGTTCTATTCTGAACACACTGATCTCCAGACCTGATCTAAAATTAACTGGAATAAATTAATTCTTTACTTACTTTCATATGATTTGCACTGCCTTCTTTTTAGGAGTCAGAATTCAATGTTATTTTTTTCTCAGCTTCCTTTTGAAAAATTAAATTTTACAAAATTCAGTTTATAGAGCAGAATATCAGAATTAAATTCTGTATGTAGAATATAACATTGCTCAACCAGAAATGTCAAGTTGTATGTGAGGCTAGCATGAAAATGCTGCAGTATGAGTTGTTTTTGTTTCATTGCAGTATGTTTTAGGGGCTGGAAGCACTCTGGACTAAAATCTAAATCTAAAACCTAAATCTAAAACTTTAAAATTTATTTTGAAAAAATTCTTTCCCTAGAAAGCCAAAGACCTAACAGGATGACTTATTTCCATTACTTTCTAGCCCAGATGGGGGTTCGATATATCTTAAATGGTTTTTTAAAATCTCAAATATAAATTTAATTTCCAGATACAAATTAGATTCCCATTCTCTTACAAAACCTTCTCTAATGCTGTTACCTCCAGTATCCTTTCTGATGTCTAGGTATCAAATGTATTTCTAAGTGGGTACCAAACCAGATAGAAAGACTGACTGTATTTAGTCTTTAATTAAATGCTGGCAGATTTCCTTCAATAGTGTTAAGCTCAAAGTGAGAAAATATAATTAAATGATGCTCCTACACAGGCAGTGATCAGCATTCTTGCATGCAAGGTGTGGTAGCACAGTAAGCTAAGGATTACTTCTCAGTTTTAGCTTTATATTGAAATTCTCATTGCTCAGGAGAAACCCTATTCTGTATGCATGAAATATTAACCAGGCAATTGTCCTAAGGATGCATTGGATTTATTAAAGTCCATTAATCTGATTAATAATTGGATTGCTGACAAGTTAAGTGTCTCAGTGCTGTTAAAACTAAGTATATTTTAAACGTATCTGACTTCCTCCCATTGTCTGTCATCTCAGTGAAGATGTGGGCAAATAAAAGGTTGCTATCAGGAGAGGTTGCTACCCTGTGGAAGGGATGGTATCATTAACAAGCAGAGGAAGGCCTCAACATGAAGAGCTGGATTGTACGAGATTTTCAGAGATACTGAGGAAGGAATTGAATGACAGCAGTAAAGGAGGTTAATCTTTAACACTCCTGTTCTAAATGGAAATATTTCCAATACTAGTGAACTCCTGCAATTTCCACATGTACATTTTAACATTCCTTTGTGTGGACATGTTCTACGTGATGTCTTGGCAGAAACCAAGAGACACAGACTCTGATCTTAGCTCCTCCACTGACCCGCCCCGTGACCCCGGATAAATCATTCCACTGTTCTGTTTCTCTTCTTACTTTTGCCTGTCTTGCTTCTTTAGAGCACAAGTTCTGTGTAGAAGGAGCCAACCTCTAGTTACCTTTTTGTCTGACATGTTGAGGCCCTGATCCCAGATGAAGCCTCTGGGAACTTTTGAAAATAATAAAAATAGTGGTGAGGAGTGGATGGTACTGACATTCTCAGCCCTCATTCCATCCCAGGAGATACACCAGCATCAGCACAACCACACCTACAATACATCATCATGGATTTTAGCCATAAGTTATGCCTTAGTGGAGCTACAGGTGAGAAAATAGACCTCTGTAGTCTTTTCTGCTCACTGCTGGAAGTTTAATTCATATTAAATAATTGTTATTTTTCCATATTACAAGATGAAGACAAAAATCTCAGTTAGCCTGGAGAGCCAAAGCAAATTGTATCGACAATCAAGGCTAAATTAAGGTGAGCTGTTCCTTGTCATTCACTCCTTTCCCCCAGCACTGTGCTGAAGACAAAAAACAAAGTACAGTGTGAATATATATATATTCACACTAGAATAAGACACAGCTGCTAGTTAAGGCAGTCTCAACATGTGGCATCAACTCAGCTGGAAGGGTTCAAATTCACACCTCATCCACCTCAGAAAAGCACTTGAATGATCAGTGTATCTTATCCAAGACTAGATGTATTTCTGCCTCCTCTTGAGGCTGTTTGTCATGTAAGATTGACCCTGTTCTGCTACTTCGGGCCTCAGGCTTGGGAGATTTAAATCCTGCTCTGGCTTAGGATTTCTATTAGGCACACAACCAGTCAAGATGGGCACAACTCCAGCAGGGCTCCCTTTAGCACCCCCTAAATTCTCCTTACCATGCTGGCTACTGTGACTCCTTCTCCCGATTGCCTCAGAGAGCTGAGGTGGCTGGATCCCTCTACCACCCCTGTCTTACCAGGGAGACATGTTCAGGCATGGCCTTAGCAGAGGTGTTGTACAAGGAACAAGGGGAGAAAGCCTCCATGGGAATGGCCCACCTATGGCACTTGAGCTTCATGACATTGATGAGGATATCATGTACAGCTCCTGTGCTAAAACATCTCACCCCTGGCACCAGGACTACGCTGCTGGAAAACCCTCCAGGTGATTCAGATCTTCAGCAGTGGGATGCTGTAAGTCTGAAAGAGCTGTTAAAAATCATATTCAGGACTAGGTTGGGATGGAGTTGTGTGTTTATTCCAGCCCCAGTGCAAAACTGAGATCCCCCTGGGCAGTTCTACCACCTCACACCTCCAAGGTTCTGTCTCTGTCTCCAGGGCAGGAACCAGCCCAGTGCCTCTCAGGTGCTGGAAAGCTTTGATATACAGCCTGTGAATTGGAGGATGATTGGCCACATCCTCACTATCACCTCTGTCTCCACCAGCAGTACCATGTGCCTCCCTCAGCACAAGAGTTTTGGTGTCCTGGGAACTTTGGCAGATCTGTGAAATCTACCAAAATTAATCTAGATAAAGGATACATACCCTAAAAATCACTAGGATAAACATTCTGGGTCACTTTTGAGCCACATAAAATAGGAAGGAAAACTAGTAACAGTTTTGATAAACAGATTTTGCTACTGTGGCCCCCAAAAAACCCACTCAGAAAGACAGAATGAAGTCAAGACTGCAGGATATAAGAAACTCATAATTTTTATCCTTTCCAGCTTTTATCCTTCCTCCTTTTTTTCTTTTTTTTAAAATAAGCTTGACCTACTGTGACTCCTAGAAGTTACCTGCTGGGCACATCAGATATATTTCAGTAACTAGAGAATGAGAAATATATATTAGACTTTGGAATAGAAACCAAAATAAAAGCTTTACCATTAGGAATATTAATGTTAGTACTGTCTGAGTTAAGACAGTTACAGACTGGAAGACTCAGTTGCTGCCCTTAGTTTGTGTAAGTAGGAATATCAGCAATTCATCCTGTGAAAAACAGTACTTCAGCTGGTAGAGTTGGAAGGGAAAAGTGAGAGAAATTGAGGCCTTTTGTCTTGGGTTACATGTCTAGGTTAGAAAAACCCTACTACCATTTTTTTTTACCTCTGTAAAAAACAAATAAAATGAAACGGAAGGAAAGAAAAAAGCTCCACCAACAACACAGCAACATGACAGTGATGTGTATAATGATCTTTGGCAGTCTAAGATAAGATCACAGCCCGTGGGACTGTTGGAGCCTGGAGCTGATGGACCCCTGCTTTAGGGAAACACTAGAAGTGTACAGAAAAAAAAGTTCCATTCCCATATTAAAAAGAAAGGAGAGGTATGTTGCTAAATCTATTCCTTCTGAAGAAACCTTTGGAAATACAAATGTATGAAAACATCTGAGTCACTTCTGCATCCATGAGTGAGTGATCCCCTCTACTCTCACCAGTAATAGCAGGAAGGGCTGCTCCACTCCCAGTTTGTCCCAGGAATTATGCTCTGCTTAGTAACATCAATTTTTTTCTGTAAAAGTCACCATGCTTTTACATTCTCCTATTAAAGTCACTACAGGGTTTCTTAAAGTCACCATAGGTTTCTTTCCTAATGCAAACTTGTGCATAAATTTTAAATCCAGAATATAATGAATGGTGTTCATCTAAATTACTTCTGTCACTATTCTATCTCCCTGTGATCTTAGGAACAAATCTGTCCTTTCAGGAAGATTGTTTGAAATGTCTATAGTTGAATTAAAAAAATAAAAATCTGTTCTGTTCCAAGAAAAGATCCAGAAACTTCTCAAAGTCCACAATCAGCTTTGCTGTTTCTATTGATTTTAGATGGAAGGTGTGAAATACAACAACTAAATGGCAGTACTAGTGAAAAATCAAGTTATTTATGGTTCTTTTCAGTTGGATTCGTTTCTCTAAATAATTCCTTGTTTATCTGTGTCAGTGTTTGGGCTAGTGCAGTGGGAGGAAACAGCAGGACGGGAAAAAGTTTCTTTTTTGGGATGCTATTTAAGCAAACTTCAAACTGTGCCCTGGCTGCCGCTGAATGCTGAGCTCTTATGAAAATCCAACCCTTTCCTTGGGTGCTGAACAAAGGGAAGCCATGCTGCTGGTTAGCTTAAAGGACTGGTACCAGAAAAATCAGAGGGTTGGCAGACCTGTGCGTGTTTGAACAGAGGAAAATACACTATAAAGAAATGTTGAGTGGGTGGAAAGTGCAGGGAGCAGCAGTTCTGTGAATCACTTCCTCCCCCAAGGCCTTGCTGTCATTAGGAGTACAGGTGTGTGGTTTTAAAAACACATGTTGTCCATACTGATATTTTAACAAGCGTTAGTCAAAGCAGTAGCAGTTCTAACAGGCATTTACTGGTCAAGATAAATCCTAAGCTCCCCCCTCTGGGTTGTCACAGTCAGCTAACATGTTAAAACTGTTGCTGCTTTGTCCAGGAAAGGATTTTAACATGAGTTAAAAATAAAGTGCTTTTTGTACATGCATGGCTTAAGAGAGAAGAGTCCAAATCCCTTCTTCCAGCAAGAAGAATAGAAAGAAGCAGCAGAAAAAGAGGATTAGAAGCAGCATATATGCTCTGTCTTGCCTGTTTACTTCTCAAGATTTTATTTTGCTTTGCTCCACTCACTGAGAGTGCCACTGGATGCCAACATAATCAATTTCTGTATGACCTTTCAAATCAGGCCCACATACAGAACATGGTCAAGGCACGAATTTCTGGAGCCAAGTGACCCCTAGGACATGAAGAGGCAAATGTTTTTCAAAGCAAACTCTTCTGAATATGGTAGTTTTCACCAACTCAAAATCTTTCATCTCCTTAAAAGCATTAGAAACAGAGGATGAGATGGATGCTCTCACATCCAGCCAGCTCTGCCACTGTGAAACATCAGAAAAGCTCTCTGGCATTTTCTGAGGTGTAAGTCAAGGCAGAATTTGCCCCAAAAACATGAAAGCAAAGTTTCTGTCCATTGCCATGCAACTGTATTACACTAATACTGAATTTGGAGCTCAGTGCCTGGTACTAATCACTCATTCTGAGTCAATTTGAACGCACACTCTCTAGAGGCAGCAGAAGCCTAAACTGGAACACTGTAGGAAATAAAATGTCATTTAACTGGAGAAAGGAAAGAGCTTAATGAAAGTAAGAGAATTCAAGGGGCACTCCTTTCTGCTGTCATTTGTCATGTATGACACAGGAATGTTGACATCATCCTCTGATAAATGACACTGGCACCTGCATCAGAGAGATATTCTTCAGCAAAATAGAAGTCTGAAAATCCAGCAGCAGGGCACTACTAGTAGGTTCCAGGATCTTGCAAGGAAGGAAAGATAGATGATGGTAATTTTCTTTCAAAGAGAAACATAAGACTTTTTAAGAACCATTCCCTTTTGCTTCCCCTTCTGCTCCCTCTGGGCTTTGGGAAATGATTCTGTTTTCTAAATCTAATAGTGTCTTAGACACAAGCTATATGTTATCCAAGAGCTAACTTGTGGCAGTCATGCCACCACCCAGTCTAGGAGGATAAGTGTCAAGCAGAGAGTTCCAGAAGGCATTCCCATGACAGAGAGCTTCAAAGGGGCCAGGCTGGCCTTACCCTGTCCTGGGACAGTTAGAGGTGTCAATGAACAGACTATTCTAACACCAATCCTTCCAAATCTCACCTTTGCATCCACAATCTGTAATGCAGAGACATTTTCCTCTTAGAAAGAGCAGGAATACACGTCTCCATCCCACTCCTGTGTGCTGTACAGCTGCAGGGCAGGTTTGTGGCAGAGGAATTCCCTTGGGAAACTTCTGCACAGCCACACAAAGCCTGCTGTGGTGTGCTTTGACATCAGCAGGCAAAGGTAACTAAAGATATTTTTTTCTCATCTTAAGACAGATACATGACCAGTTTTCTGTGTTGAAATGCAAAAGGCCAGTGGATTAATTGTAATTGTGAGGAGAATGCCCTGCTACTCTTAAAAATGAAAAGCAAATAGATGTGTTTTCTCTGTCAGATTTTATTACTTTGTTGGCTCATAGAATTTATATGCAGCTTGATTTTTCTTCTAATTGTATGATTTATTTATGCCAGAAAAGAAGGGGAAAAATCTATTTGATTTGGAGCAGCGATTGTGAAGGCAAGAACACAAACTCTGTGACCAAGGTAGCCTGATTCATTATCAGGAAACTTGCACCCCATGCCAAGGACCTGCCTAGCTACTGGCCAGCCCTAGTTTGTTCTACCCTGCTAACTACTGTCCAGTCCATTTGTCCCTTGCCATCTCCAGGGATCTCCATGCAGTGACATGGACTGATAGCCCAGTAGTTCTGGGCCAAGAAATATCCTTTTCATCCTGCACAGCCAGCACTGTCTTCCAGACCTCTGAGTGCATGAAGGAGGCTGGAATCTGGATGAAGAACAGCTGGCTTAAAACACACCCTAACAAGCCAACACTGGCTGAAAGGAGAAAACACTGGAAGAAAGAAGCAGAACTCGGGCTAACCTTCATATGCAGGGCTCCTTCTCCAGGACTGTTAAAATATTATGCTGCTCTTGGCTCATCCTGGGTCTATCTTTGGTACTGAGCACTGGAGCAGAAGCAATCTCTGTACTCCTGATTTTCCTGCTGGGATAACAACCTCACATTCATGTCTTCAATATTGTCAGGTTGGATTGTCATAAACTGAGCTATGTAACACATTCTCCAGGAAAATACACTTTCGTCTTCTAACCCAGAGAAGCAAAAGAGAGTATATCATACTGATCTGCTCTTCAGAGTGCTTTGGACTAGAATCTTACTAATTAAGCTGCAGGCTTGCCACTGGTGAGTCTCAGCCAGCTGGGCTGTGTGCCTTCCCCTCAGGAAGCCCAAGACTTTCTGCATCATAGTGAAAGGCAAACAGTAACTGCAGATGCTGACCCTTGGCTTGATGGGGTTAGGGCAGCCCCATTTGAAAAGGCTGCTTTGGCAAAAGACAATTTTATCTCATCACATCACAGATGTATGGGTATGGTCATCACAAAAGATAGTGATGCAATTTTCATACACAAGCAAATATGAAAATTTAAGTACTTAGGCTTGGCTAACAAATTTCCTCAGCCCACTCTTCAGAAGAAAACAGTAATTTCAGGGACTGATGGAAACTGTGAATTCTAACAAAGAATAGTTTGGGTGAGACAAGAGATTTGTTTTTATTACACACATTTTTTTCAAAAAAATATGGTCATTATTATCCTTATTGTCTTGATACTTCTAACAATTTTCTTGTAGCAAAGTATTACTTGATCAGTTTATAACGTTTATAGCAATGATGACATAATTTTATTGTAGTGAAGATAAATATTTTCTCAGAATGTCTGAAGGCACCACATCACCCAATAAGTGTTATGATTTCAAAATACCCTAAAGAAAAGTCTTCTGGGCCGGTTGCAGGAAGATGCTCACACACACCCCTACACCCACACACATGCATCTGATGTTGGTTAAAGCACAAGTTATTGAAAGGTTCAGTTCAGTCCAAATCTAGAATCAACTGTTCAGCCCCATAGATTTAAATTCAGAATAAGGAAAAAAGCCTTCCTAGGACTCTCCATATTCTCCATGCATTGGCCAGACAATGATCTAATAACAGCACTGACTTTGGGGATATTTGTTTATCTGCTCTGAGTCCAATGAAGTGACTCAGAGGTAACGTGGCATTTCACTGATGTTCTGTTGGACCATGTTGTGCTTGTAACTTTATCCTGAAGGACCTTATTCATAGCAGGCATTCAGGAATGTTGCAGGAGGGGTAATTTGAAGATGGTTGCAAACACATTTGTGGATACAGTGGAGGCAGCCACAAGTCTTTATACCTTATCTCTGTAAAAGCAAGTATAAAATGGCAGGGCAGGAGAGCAGGGGGTTTCTCCCCAAGCATTGATGCCAGACTGATTCTTCATCCAGACAACAGCAGGGGCCTCTTGATAGTTTTGTTTATTACTCTCCTGACATCAGTCAGGTGTGCAGAATCAGGCCCTTAGCACTGACAAAACTGTGCTCAATCTTCTCTGATCTCTCATTTGAAAGTGTACTTAGACACAAATGTAAGACACAGAAGATTAAGGAGATGGGGGTAGGAGAGGGAAAGCTGGGGGGAAAGCTGAAGGAAAATATGCTATAAATATGAACTGGGTCATATAAAAAAAGATTAAGTATAAAAGACAGTTTTCTTGTAATGCCCAGCTGTTTCTCCTAAATATTTCTAGCAAACTTACATATGTATACTTTCAGAAATGTACCGAGAGGGAATACTAGCACTTCACATAAAAAGCACTCTGTAGGATTGCCAGTGGTTTTGAAGCTGTAGCACTGAGATCTGTCAGGATAGGACAAGAGTTATTTCAACAGCACTAAGTAGCTCTCCCACTGCTTTACTGTGGATTGATCAATTTTCACCCTTTCTTGCCTTTCTGCAGTCACATGCAGATGTAAAACAGATTAAGGCTCTGTGGAAATAAAATAATAATAATAAAAAAAGCCACCTAGGACCTTTTTTACTTCTACTGCAATAAAGTGCAGGGAGAGCTGAATAAAGCCGCATGACAGACAGTAACAAAATGACAAAGGTCCTGACTGATAATTTACTGAGATGACAACTCAGTGAGATTTTAGACATCTCTGGCGTGAAGACTATTTTTGTCTTTTCACAAGTTAAAACCTATGTACGATCAAGACAACTGCCTGCCTATCTGTTGAAGCTTGTTTCTCCCTGCTACCTTTCTCTAACAGAGCTATACCTGACTGCAAAATAATCCTTCTTCTTTTTAAAGTACTTTAGAACTAGAGTCTGACAATGCTTGAAAGGAAACTAAAGCAAAATAACAAACCATTATCAATATATTATTTATGTAGGATCCAAAAGCTGAGAAACATCACTAACAAGTCACTTAAATTTTCAGCCACAGATCTCAAGTATGGAAAACATCATTATAAATACCTGGCTGCTGGGAAAACAGTGCAATGGAAGGACTGCATGGTCTCTATGAGAAGAGTTTGATTGCTGCCTGTGCAGCACTCCTTACCAGGGCAAAAGGAAAGCAAGAGGCTTTCGTTTGCCTTGGCAGCATTTTATCCTCCATTTCTTTTGGTGCAGAGCTCTGCACAAGCTCCAGACCACAGAGGACTGATCTCTGGGCTCCAGCTCCCCGTTCAGTCCCTGACCTCTGGCATCAGGACTTTTGCCTCCCAGCTCAGAGTGCTGTTGACTGGACCTTGCTGCACGCGGCATTGAAGCTCTGGAATGCCTCAGATTTAGCTTCAGACACAATAAAGATTACAAATTATAGAGCACAGTGGGAATAAAAGAGATGGGTTGCCCACTCTGACTATCCATCACTGCTTCCCATGTCTCTGGGCAAAAGCAAAGCAAAGCTTTCTCAACAGCCCAAAGACAAAAATAGCTTGTACATATTTTTAAATGTTTTACTTTCCCACTCTTAGGCTAATAAAAGCCAGAAATAGAGAAGGCATTGATTTTATACTTTCTAAAATCACTAGTGTAAGAGGGCCCCTATAATTCATATTTTCGAATGATGAAATATTGAAGCAAAATAGTTAAAACATTTTTCAGAGTTTTGAGTACTGTTTATACAAATTTCACTCTTTTATCTACAGTATTTATATATAACAATAACAAATTGCACAAAGCAATTAAACAAGCTTCTGCACCATCATATGACTAGTGAGAATCAGTGAGGTTATATATTTATTTTGAGGTTTAAAATGTGAAACTGACTGAAAGCTGGATGGTTTTGGAATTAAGGGAATACTCACACTGAACCTGATCCTGTCAGATGATCTTAGGGTCTCAGAGATGCCAAAGAGAATTTAAAACAAACAATTTCTGTGATGATAATGCCATAAGTCAGATGAATATTAGATATTTCTAGGAGTTCTGGTTTGTGTCTTGTTGACCAGCTCCAGGATTTTGTCAGGGACTGTTGACTGCTGAAGGCACAACTGTCATTAGTTTGAGAGAAAAGATCCTAAGGTGATGGCTGTAGATGGGGCAGAGAGAGCCAAGTTACAGATACATAAGTCTGGTAGTTGATTATTATTAAATATGAGAAAAGCCCTGAATACATACACAGATTCCCACAGACATTAATGCACAAACCCATGCGTTTTTGAACAAGGCTTCCCTGACAGCATTTGTTGTACTTTGATGTCAGTCTCAGGAAATATGTTGGCAGCTCCTCCACACAAAAATCTATTTTCCACAAACAGCATATTCTGCCAGTATAAAATTCATCATCCAGACATACAAAGGACACAGGGCCAAGGGCCTTGAGTGACACACCAAAAACCTCAAAACACATGTCTGAGCTGCCACATGACTTGTATTACACTATTCACATACAGCATGAAACTGGAGCGCTGTAAACCACATCTTCATATTTTGCAACATCCTGTAAACTCATTGCAGGGAAACAATAACAGATACTAAAATGGTTTGGTGATGACAGAGCCCAGATAATTAATTTTTTTTTTCTTTCAAAGCAGGGGTGAAGGGTGAAGTCAGTCCTGCTGTTCAGTCAACCCTAAATACCCAAGTTGTGTATCTTGGTAAGGAATAAAGGTACATCATATCTCAGCTGCTGTTCAGTGGAAGCAAGGTATTGCTCAAGTCATTAATTGGTGACTTGAGGCCATGGGCCTTCTCTGGAATTGAGATAATTCCAAAGGAAACATTTTAATGATACAAGGAAAAAGGGCCACTGTGGGGCAATATCTTAATAAAGTGGGGGAAAAAGAGGCTTTCATGGAATATTGATTTAGTTAATTCTATAGGATTCAAATGGAAAGATCCATCTCATACCCGAGCTAAATGGATGTATGAACTAGATAAGAATCATCAACACAATCTATTCTCAGTTTCTTTTATTTTTGTCCCATTTTCCAGCACTGGGAGAACAATTTAGAAGGCAGTCATTAAATTAATGTTAATAAGCACTGAGATGCTTTGCTTTATCATTTGTCTTGATGGGTAATTGCTGAGAAGGCAGAGATTGCTGCAGGCTTTATGGTCTTGCAAATAAACCAGCAACAACCCAAAACTCAGAATCTAAAAACTACAGAAAAGGAGAATTCAGCTCTCTTTTCAAGTCTCAGTTTAAGAAATCTTTTTGGTGGTTTTATGACTAATGTAAGAATGAAAGTAGGCAAATTCCATCTGTGGTTCATCTGAGCAGGAGCAAACACACAGTAACAGTAATATATCATGAAAAAAGTGCTGGGCAATTTAACTTGAGTTCTATGGTATTTTAAAGGCAGGAAGTATATTTGTGAAAATGTCCTTTTTCTTTAATCAGAAAAATCAATATATATGGAACAAGGAGAGTATTTATCTTTGAAATAAGAGCATAAGAGATTTGCACAGAGCACTTCTGGCTCTCCAGCACAGCCAACACAAAGGAATGAATTTATGCATGGCATGAGCAGCCTCCTTCCCAGCAGCTCTGCCTCCTTGTCCCAGGCCAAGTTATCTCAGCACACGTGTGCAGGAGGGTTTTGCAGCCTGAGACCATCAGTGCCCAACCCAGCTCTTACCCCTCCCTGTGCTCCTGTTAACCTCTTACCTGAGCTATATCCACACAATGAGGAACTTGCTGCATCCTGATTATATTAATTTGTCTCAGAAATTATTATTGGACTCCTGTGGACCTTGGGCAATACTTTGCTCAAGGGGGATTTATTCTCTTTGCAGAAGCCAACTCCATGGCTGCTTCTTGAGAGACTGTTATTGAGAGCTGCAGCAATTCCTGTGACAATATATCAGGGGTAAATTCTCTTTTGATACTGTTGGAAAATCCTTGCCAAGCTGACACTACATATTAAAGGGTTCACAATAACAAAAGGTAGAAATTAAATTGAACAGGATATTAATATCTTGTAGTTGAGGAAATGATGTTTCCTTTTGATTTAACTTTTTGCTTTGTGAATTAGCCAAAATCTGCAGCCCTGCACAAACTGAACCAGTTTTCCAGGTTCCACAAAGCACTAGTAGTGGCCTTCCTCTCCTCTGGTATGTGATGACAACAACCACCTCCCGTGCCTCCCCCACTAAACACTCTTCAGAAACCTGTCAAGTTAAAATTGAAACAGGTCTGTTTCATTCAGCATCCCCTCCATATCTTCTATTCATCCTGTTATTTTCCAAAGCAGCAACTATTTGTTTGTGATTAGCACATCCCAACAGCCTACAGACATGAAGAAAATGTTTAAAACACATAAAAGGTTTTCCACAGTGCAATTTCCTTCTGTTTCGGCTGCACACTCAGATCTTTTATTTTCCTACTTTCTTTCATTGCTATAGTAAGTATTCAAGTGCATAGATCCAAAAAACATGAATAAACACTACCTGGGCTAAGACAACTGGATGGAGCCACACCTCTGCTGTCTCCTGTGTTTTGAAGGAAGCCAGACTGAAACACCTGGGACTGTTAAACACCACAGATTTACTGACAACGTTACTTCTGGAAAGACTGAAAGTGTTTGTATTGCATGATGTACTCTGGTGGGCTGAGGACACTTATGCAAGAAAACCTTGCTGAGCCCCTGTGACTTGTTAGTGCTTCACACTCTGGGGTTTGAACAGGCATGTGGCTGCTGAGACTTGTACATTGAGGTTCACATGGGGTAAAACATGTGAGTGTCCTTCAGAAAAGGTTCTTTCACTTTATTAAGATAGATATTGAGAAACCACCTATGTCAATGTAAGAAATAACTTCATAAGAAATTTTCACAAATTGAAATTGTCTCTCTGTCTTCAAAGATAAGCAAATTGAATACTGCGGTCAAAAGGTGTGTGTTTGCAAACCCACATTTGTAGAGCACAGTTCCAGTCCTATGCATGGTCCCTGGCTCCCCCAGCCTGCTCTGACTCCTGGGCTCCAGCAAGGCATCTTTCCATCCTTCTGTGGCTTCCTGGGTGGGACACGGGTCTGCTGCACACCCCAGGCTGTTCTCTTGTCTCTCTGCAGCACCTCCAGCACAGGGTAAGAGCTGGCTGTGATCCCTTTGTCCAACAAGTCTGAGGAGGGCTGTTTTGGTTATGTCTAGCAGCCCCATTACGTAATGGAAGAACCACTTCAGGAATAATGTGCCAACATACGTCTGTTAACTGGATCCTCACTAAAATCCATATATTGGCCTGAGAGGTGCGTGCACAGACACACGTATCGAACAGAAACCCATCTGTATGTATAATCTTCAGGGACTGACTTTTAAAAAGCATTAGGTTGCAGTATTTATACATTATCCAGGCTCAATTTAATTCAGATTTCAGAGTGCTGGCATGGCACAGATTAGCTGGTCTGCATGCCAGCAGCCATCACCAGTGTAACAGCTGAGCCAAATTGGGAGAACATTAAGAAGCACTCTTTGTGTACATAATTGTGTGTTTACAAATGAGCCATTTGAATATTATATAGTTAGTCCTGTGCAACACGGAGATGGGAGTCATAAGAGTAAGAAAATTTGGCATCCTGGTTTGAAACTCTAGCCAAAACCATCATTTAATCCAGACAAAGAAAAAGATTGACCAATTATGCCAGTAAGTTTGAAACAGCACTATAAAAAGAAAAAGTGACATGGCATAGGTTTGTGGTTCCCAGCTAATGGAGCTAAAACCTAGCATCAGATGGTTTGTATTTTACATTATTGTCAAACAAAAATAAATCATCAAAAACATGGCAGATTCAAGCCTAACTGGCAAGACATACCATTAAAAAAAGCAGCTAGTGGTTGAAGTGAAAATTAAGAAGTGCTGTTCATTCTCCCAGAAATGCTAGGGCTAACCAGAAGAACCAGCTCACCCTTACAGGCTCTGCAGATGATTCTCTTTTTTTTCTGTAAGCAAAAGGCTGCACTGCATTCGTTGAGTTCTGCTTCAGAAAGATTTTGCTTCCTGATATTCAGAGATTAGCATATTAAGTGCATTATGAACTATATTTACATAACTATTGTATTATGGCACAGTTAAAATTTTGTTGGCATTTCTATTCCAACCCCCAGTTTCACAGCCTGTAGTTGTGATTAGACATTATGTCCAGATGACTGTCTTTACAGGGGTCAGGGAAAGGGGAGATTTTGTGCTTGTTTTAAAAACATATTTCAGATTTCCAAAAGAAACATCAGGCTGCCAAAGACACAGCAGTCTAATCAATATGTCAATACTGGCAGGGAACAAGTATTCTTCCAAGAGGAACTGATCTTTCAAATGTGAGAATTGACAGATGCTCAAATGTCTTTATTATTCCTTACATTGCCATCAACCCCAAACATTCAAATATCATGACCTGGGTCCCAAAATTAGAAGCTTGCCTTAAAAAACACAGGACCTAAAGGTTACAAATTTAGAGATTTAGAGAATTTATATTATTTTCTTTTTTTGAAGCTATCAACTTCATCATTATCTAGCTTTTCTTGGCATTGTATGGGCAGTACATTTCCTAACCAAAGAATTCCCCATCCTTCGAATGCAAGAGATAGACCTACGTGTCATGATAAAGGCAAGAAAGTTTCCAGCCCTGTATTACACTACATTCTAGATTTCTATTCTGTTTTTTTATACCTGTCAGAAGAATAAAAGGAGCCATTTCACACATTTTCTAGTCTGTATTTCCAAACACTATGAATTTCTTTCCAGAAGCACTCCTGCCTGGCTGTGCTTTTGGGCCAGTATGACTTGTGAGGCAGCACTTGCAGTGCAGCCCTGGAGCTCTGAAAGCTTCTTGTCCCCCTGGCCCTGCAACAGCTGCTCCACTTTATCAGAATAAAACAATCATTGGGCCACAGACTATGGAATTTCATCAGTTGGATGCATTTAGTTTCTACCACAGACTGACGCAGAAGGATCAGGAAATCAAGAAAACCTTCCAGGCAGGGTTTGCCCAGCAAGATTCTATGCTAGTTTCTTTCATGGTCCTGGCATCACAGCGACTCACAGCCCTGAGCACCCCTGGTCCTGCTCTCCTGGCCACTGCAGGATAGCACAGTGACTCCATGATTTCATCCCCTGCAGTGCATTTCCCTGCCTGCATTGAAGACCCACTGCTAGAGCAGCTCTATTGCTGAGTCTCCATCAGCAATTTCCTTGCAGCAGCTGAAGCAGAGCATTGGGTTGAAGTGTTTGCATTTATCTCCTCCCATCCTTGCGAGAGTCCTGATGGGGATTTAATGTAAATAGCCACATCAAAAACTCCAAGAAGCTTTACTTTAAATTGCTAGCATAGACAATGCCTTGCTCCAGCTGACTTGGCAGCTCACATTTTGAGCACAGGGCAACCAGACGTGAGTCAGAGCCAGATTCCCAAATGTGGTCAGGTGTCTGTAAGAGCAGGAAAATGTCTATGTGCTTTTGAAAAACAATTTAATTGACTATTTTAATCTTTAATTGTAGTCTATAAGATGCTAAATCCCTTGTTCTCTCAGTGAGACTCAGGCTCTTCAATGCCTATGTTACTTTATTGAGAATGGTACCAATGACCAGGTTTTAAATGACGTTTAGAGTCTTAACTCTCATCTGGCCCTAAGCCATGGAGGACCTTTGACATTTTTACCAACCTCCTTTTCTAACTAAAATGAAAAAATGAAGAGGTAACATATTCTATAATGAAAAATAAGATTCAGCATAAATGGAAAAAGATTGTAAAGTTACACCAGGGTTGTCCTGCACAGTCCACTTCACATAAATCTCAGATTCCTATACTCTCACTCAGAAAAATGACTAAATGAAGCCTTTATTCATAATTTTTCTATAAAAAGTTATATCTCCAGAATACAAAAAATATCTTTCTACTTATAAACCTTGTGTCAAAACAGGTTTAGTTCAAAAAAAAAGAGAAAAATTTTTTGGCTTATGTCACATCCTAGATCTTTGCGAGGAAGTGTTTATGCATAAATGATAAAGTTCTGAAAATAAGTGGTTATAACAGGAATGAAAACAGTCCAGACCATTACCTGTAACGGCAGACTGGGAAGGGGGTGACACATACACACACACACACTTCACATTTATTGACAAGTTGCAGCATTTACCAATTTCTAATTTTCTGAAGTCTGCACTGTTTGTGGAGCCAAAGGATAAGGGCAATATATCACCACTGAGGTAACTATCCTAACCCATGAATTTACCTGGCAGTAGATCATCTTAAGATATATCATGTGGTGAGACTACATCAATGAGAAGTTCTTTCAATCCCCAAGATTACCATAAATTGTCCACATTGCACTATGCAGACAGAGGTAAAAATCTGTAGCACGCTGAAGCATCTCACCTTGCTAAAGCAAACACCTGCCTTGTTTGGATTAACAGGAAAGTGATCTAACCAATTTAGAACAAACTTGGCCATTCTCCACTCAGCCAAACACTTATGAACCTTCAGTCAGTTTATCCTTCCAACATATTATGGAAATATTAGTATTTGCCGCTCTGAAAAATACTTTTTTTGGCATCTTCATATCCCATCCGTATTCTAAGATAAACACTGACAGCTGATGGTATTCAGGAACACTGCCATATGTTTCCCTAGAAATAGAATTCTGAAATATGGCTGTTATCCACCAATTGGCATATTTACTAATTAGTACAAAATTGCTCAAATACACTAATTTCTCCCCCAAGGGAGAGTCCCTCTGAAGAATTCTCATCTGATGCATCAGAATCTCCTAATCACAACTTACACACTCTCATAGTTTCTGACTTAATGGTTAACATAGAGAATCAAAAAGCTCTTCTAGGGAGCAAAGTCAAACTATGTATCTTCAATTCCTATTTTTTCCTGACAAGCAAGGCAAATGGCACTCACAGAGTTAATATTTGAATGCCTTTTCTAATAAAACCAGTTTCCATTTTTTTGGTCTTTTGTGCAAGTTTAATAAAATAAATTTTGAATATCAATGGAGTACATTCTATTTTTCTTGGCATTTCTCTGCCTTGCTATGTCCTTCTATTGCAGGAGTCATGCCATAGGGAGAGCACTTTTCCACAGTCCATTGAAGTTGTGCCATAAGGGCTGGAGATGATTTGCTAAAATGCTCCAAAGGTATTCAAATTTCTTTAAAGAAGAAATTCAATTTATGTGCATTTATATTGCAGTGTCTGTCAGGAAGAAAGGTTATAATCACCAGCATATTTTAGATTTACATTTTCTTCTATACATGAGGTAATGGTATTAGAGGTAAACTATGAGGTTTAAAGTTGAATTCGATGTATGGTACTATTTTCATTGCTGCTAAAAGCATGTTTTTGAAGTTTTTGAGGAAAGCATATGTTAGCATATGTTACTGAAATATCAAGAACAGGATGCTGGGTGGCTTAGAGGATAAACCATTTGTCTTTCTTCTCTGCATTCTTGTATAAAGTACGGCTGGATTTCATGAGCAAAACGAAGAGAGGATGCTCAGCTCACAGACTGAATTGGTTCCCATCACAAAGTTGCAGTGCAATTTTGTTAAGTAGAGCTATCAGGCACATTTCTGAATTAACATGCAAGCTAAATGTGCCTTCAGTTGTACCACAGGAGGAAGGGAAAAAGAGGGCTTAGAATTTGTGATACTGCTTATGTAACCCTCAGAAGAACAAATACTCATCAAAAATTAAAAGGAAACCCTGTCTCAACCATATTGCTGTAGGAAGCTTTTTGCCTCATTTTTCTCTGAAAATTTACTTCATTTAAATTTCCTGTGACTGTATTAAATATTTAGATGTTGATATTTTCCCTCAGTAGAAAAATTATCACAATTCTTATCAAGTTGGAATCCTTTTAAGCATATCTTAAAGTTATCTGATAATTAAATTGCCATGCTTATCTCATTTAGGACCTCACTAATTATAGCTCAAGCACTTCAGTGGTGTCCACTGCAACTGATTTTAGCTGAATGTCCTCTTTTAAGTAAACACCCAAAGTTGACCTGTAGTTTTTTTTTATAATTTCACTGCTTCCCCTGCAATTTCTGTCAATAAGGAAGCATCAAAGGTATTATGATGGCTTTTGCACAGCAAGGTAATTGTATTTTAAACCTACTTCCAAATGAATTCAGATAACTATCCAACTTTGCAAACAGTCATTTAAGCAGCACTCTTTGGTGAAGCAGGCACACCCACACATTTGCTGTTTGCTTCATAAATTTTAACAGATAAAAATCCTGTTTCATTTCTCAGGAAGTGTTTATTTTTAATATGTTCTAACCAGATACTGGGCCAGATATGATGACAAGAGATTTTCATCCAGTACACCTGACCAAGGCTGGATGTCAGTCCTGCAGTCAGGTCCTTGAGTTCAGATGCCTTCCCATTACATTTCTGTGAGCAGAGTATCAAGATGCAGAAATACTTGGAGAAAAGAAAAAATCTCAAGAGAAGGGCTCTCTTATTTGTGTAATAGTTCACGGTCTATTTATGTCTAAGTCAAACTCACTGTATAATCTTATCCTTGCTCTTCCCTCACAGACTCTTCCTGACTATCAAATCTGATGCAAAACATTGCCATAACATTGGATACTTTGGGATGCCCTTTTTGAGATCCCTTTGTGGGCAGTTTTACATAATATTTAACAGGACTTAGTGTCCAAACACGAATGCACACACAAAGCCTCTCCCTTTGCAAAGTATCCAAATTTGTCTTGGATGCACAAAGGTCCAGGTCCAATGCAGGAAATGAGCCCCTCCTGAGCAGAGACAATCCCTTATGTCCTCCCCAGGAAATGACTAATCAATGAGTTGGGAGTTCTTAGCTGGCGTGGAGGGACCTGTCAGAGCCTGTCCTTACACTTCCATACAGGAACAGACGTCATCAACATAATGCAGGGACACACACTTTTGTTAAACAGGCACAGTATTTCTCGAATTGCTTCCTCCCTTAACACTGGCAGTGGTATCTACAAGAAATATGATGTCTGGGTACTATAGTTCATGCTTAAATTGGATCCCTTCCCATCCTATTGCAACATCTTGTATTCAGATTCCTCAAAGACTCCTCAGATGTGCTTTCTGATGCCCAGTTCCAACACTCTGAGCAGCAGTTTCTCTTACCCAGGGATAACCTGCTGCCCATGTGCTCAGACCTGCACTCTGCCAGGTCTCCAGGCACAGCACAACCCACTCAGAGAAGCAGCAGAGAAACTCCTGCTTCTGAAAAGGCAATTTTAAGTGGGGAGGGGTTGTGCTTCCTCACATTGGCATTTTCAGTTGTGCTCCCCAGGACAGAATTTAGTTCCTTTGCAGTTCCAAAGCAAATGAGGACTTGAAATTATGGCAAAGTTGTATGCATAAGTACTGTACTTCCACAAGGCTTTATAACACTTGAAGGGTCTGTCCACCCTAAAGCTCTTGCAGGACATGGTCTGTAAGCTCCCGCCAGATTGAGAGGAAACTGCAAAATAGGTAATAACAATGAACCTGTATTTCCTCTGCCATCCTAGAGGAAAAGACATACATCCCAATTACTGACAAGTCTACATGAAATCAAAAACATAAGAAAAATTTTGGAAATGCCAAAGCATTTTCCAAAGCACAATCTGTTAAAAGAAAGGCAAATCTGAAATTCAAAACAGTCCTATATGTTTGGGACTGCTGAAAGATATTACAAGAGAAATCACAACCCAGTCAGTCCAGGGACTAGCACAGACACTTGTCTACACAGTTTTTCATTACATCTCTGCACATGGTACTTCAAAAAGCAAGGTAATTTGCAAAAGTAATTTTGTAAAAGTTTCCATACATCTCCTGTTAAGAGCAATTTGGCTAGTATCTCTTGCTAGCTGTGAGCATGCTTTTAGATATTAGATGGATGAGTGCAGACAAGCAGGAAGAAAAAAAACCTGAGAGGATAAATACTTGGCAGATCTCTAACAACTTTCACTAGAGGATCGCAAAGTGATTTACAAACATCAATTAATTAAGCCTCAAAAAGCCCCAATGAGATAGGTAAGTATCATTACTCTCATTTCACTAATGCGTAAACTGAGACACTGAGAGAATAAGTCTTTCACCCAAGGTCACACAGCAAGCAGCTGGCAGAGCCAGGGATAGAAACCAAGAATACTGACTTACTTTGCTCTTTTTACCTACTTGCTCCTAAAATAGTTTAAAGTTTCTCTTGTGCATGATATTGACAAATGCAATATTCTGCAAACCCACAGACGTTTCCTTCTATCTCTGAGATTACAGGACCTGGTTGGAGGAGATTATTTCTCCTGAGTAACGTATGAAGGTCCCTAAACTTGTGTTCCCAATTTCTGTTGCCCAGTCCCAGACTGGTCATAGGGTTGGAAACTGGAGATGGAATGAAAAAACCAAAAAATTCAACTCCAAAACAACCAAATGCCTCAAAACCCCCAGCCTTCAATGCTGGAAGGAAGATTCGCACCAAAGGTTTCTGTGCTCTGGCCCTGGATTGTGCTGCACGGGCTGTAGTGCAGCAACACTCAGCCATGACCCAGATATCACTTGTGCTTCACTGTGGCTCAGCTGAAGAAGAGATCAGAGTCACAGAGAGCACATTTCAGGCTAGGCAGGACAGACACAGACACACAGACTTACAGCACACAAAATAAAAATCAGAGTGGTTGTGTCAGGAGAACTAGGTAACACCACAGATTTGTAAAGCAGCACATTTTTACTTTAAACCAGAGATATTTTTTTAAAGTAATATGATGCCTAGGGTTACCAAATATGTTATCAGAGATCAGTCTACAGGACTGAGGGCATTACTTAAAAAATTAGAATAGTATCTAGAAAAAGATATTGCAATATATATGCTCAACATGGTTACACCGGGACAGAGGCATTATGTATAAGATATTATAGAAAACACCTGACCCTTGATATCAGCAGAAAAAAACTCCCAGCAAACAGCTCTGAGTAGATTTGCTTCAGCTCTGTATGCATTTGCTTATATACATGCATATGTTTATGTATGCAAACAACCAACAATGACCCCTCATGGACAAACAGACAAGGACAGAAAACCTATGCATTATTGCCCAGTAATCCCCATTTTGGATGGACTAGTAGGAGAAACAAGTGACAAAGTCTGTGAACTAGCTATAGCCATATCAAATGTTCTTCTCAATAATAAAGTAAACTAGCTGCCTGCTGAGATTCAGGAGCTGATGACAGAAAGAACAACAAAACCATAAAAACACAAACCTGCACAAGAGTTATGTAACTACCTGCAGGACAGTCATATGGTCGGGAAAAAATTTATTGTCCATAGATCATACATATATATATATAAATGTATGTATATATATAT
>VYXF01004468.1:3331818-3353589 GCA_013397295.1 Polioptila caerulea | reverse complement strand
TATATATATATATAAAAATGTATGTATATATATATATGTATATATATGTAGAAAAAGCTCTACATTGTCTACTTAGCTATTTAAAATGGAAACCTCACAACTGAAGAAAGAAATACTTGTTCTTTGCCTACCCTGCCTTCCTACAGACAGAACTGCAAGGACTGTCAGAGAAGCATCTTCTTTAACAGGGATCCATCGTTACATCCAGAAAGTGCAGTTATCTTTTCAGTGAGGGGAAGTAGACAACAGACCCTGTGATTTTTGCAGCTGAATGAGGGTCCCTCATGCAGCTGCTTTAGCATCTTTGGGTAATGCCCTTGAGAGCAGGAGCAAAAGGGTTGCAGGAGTTCTCCCAAAGCTTCTGCCCTGTGAGACCTTACAGAGGAGTGGGACACGGGGCCTTCCTGTGCTGCTCCCACGTCCTGCAACTCTTGTATTGGCCTGATGATTTAGTCTCACTGTGTTTAGTACTTATGATTGCAGTGAAAAGCTAATCAAAACTCAGTCTTGGTTACTCATGGCTGAACTGTCAGGTTGTGGGTTGTAGTCAAGAGTTCTGTCAGGGCTGGGAGCCTACACTGCTCACTCCACTCGTCATGTACAAAACTTGTCCTTAGAGGCTAATTTACCTAGGGTTTATGGTACAGGAGGCTTTACTTTGCATTTGCAAAGCCCTGCCCTGGCTCACAGATGACTAACAGAAGACAGACAGAAGGAAGCCAACATTTCCACTCTTCCCTCCATGCACTCATTTCTGTTCCTTACAGCCAACACCACATTCTAGCTGCAAACCCAATCTGCTAGGCTAGCACATCTATAATGAGAGAAACATAAGAAACAACTAAAATCCAGGCAGACTACACAAGAACATTTTTTACATTTATCCAGCTGAGTGTAAAGTAATATTAGCAAAACTAGTGGGGTTTTTTAAAGCAATTGGCCAATATATTTATGTGCAAAGAAGGATATATGTGGTATGATCAGCTATTGCAAATAATTCTGGTGCACTCCCAAAAAAAGAATTTAAATTTAAATTATTTATTCAACATTCCAAACTAAATCATATAATAAAATACGATTTTTACACAGAAAATAGATTTATTGCATACAGATGTGCTAAAATCAAAACATCTGCACATGAAAAATCATCAATACCACAATATTTTATCTACTTTGAGCAGATAAAGCTACCAACTAATTGCTTTCTGAAAAATTCAGGGCAAAAATTTAGTGCACCAAATATTTATGGGTTAAAAAGAAATGTAGCAATTACAGAATCCTGTATCACTTCCATTTGTACATAGTATATTGGGTGTAGGCACATGCCACCAGACCTCAAGTAATGCTTTGTAGATTGATGAAGTCTGACTCAAACAATATGTCACAACAGGAGCCTGACAACTGAAAGCACGCTTAATGCAAACTTGCAAAGTCTTCCAAAAGAATGCTAGATTTTTAGCCACTTAATGATTTGAGCAGTAGGCTCTTTTTACTGCTACTGAAATGAAATACTTCAGTAAAGCTCTTGTCATTTACAGATGTCCTTCTATATCAAAATCATGAACCATTTTTGGTTCATTTACAAAAACAGACGAAACAGAGCTGGATCTTTCACTAACTGGCTGCAATTAGTATACAGATGTTATTGAACAGGACTGTTGAATGTGTTCCCCCATTCTAATCTCTTTTGCAGGGTTCTGTGTCAAACTGTAACCCAACAACCTTAGCAAACACCTCCATTTATTATTTTTGATAGAAAAGTTCATTACATCTGCAATGTGTGTGATTTTTGTTTCTGTCTGGCTACTAGACACTGAAGTAATTTGGGACATTTCTTAAAATATCTTCAGCTACTCTTCATTGTTGATGTTAATTGTGAATTTATGTTTCCATAGAGCATTATGTGTAACACTAGAACAGCACTTTAGTGTTTAGTAATTTATCCACATATAAAATTGTTGGCTGTAAAAAATTCAGGCAATATAGAGAGTGGTTGAGTTGTGTTGAAAAAATATCTTATAATAATAAAATACTGACTGAAGTTTGAGGAAAAGTATTCTTGCTTATTTTAAAATATAGATTTAAAGAGAAAATATAGAGATAAATAAAATTAGATTATCAAATCTAATTTTAAGTCTTCTTTCCTATAGAAACTAAGTATCTATGAGGATGGCTTTTATACTCTGGGAAGAGATTTTAAAATTAAAGAATTGTGCTACATTTTATCCTAAGATATTTTCTTAAATATTTGATGGATGCAGGTGCCTGACTGTACAGCTTACATGACACATCTGATCTTCTCAGATAACAATACTACCACCCTCATTTTTATTTAATAAATCCTCCATCAAAAAAAAAAAAAAAAAAAAAAAAAAAAAAAAAAAAAAAAAAAAAAAAAAAAGGTTTCTAAGTAGAGTGCATATGATTTGAAGGAATAGGCAAATTGTGACACTTGGGTAGCTGTTGCTGTTCCTAAACAAGACACCTCACCAAAGCTGCAGCTGTCTGTAGGATGGATGGATACAAAGGGACCTACAGGACTTACACTTGGTTTATGATCAATGTAGAAAAGACAATGGAAAAGAAGGGAATATAACAGGCATGTCTGTTGTGTAGCATCAGCCTGGAAATCAGTCTCACTGGACAAATTTCCCTGAGGAATATTTCACCTAGGAAAATGAAGTGGTGAGGAGAGCTTTTCCTTTTCCACTATATTTATGAAAATTATTCCATTGCAAGCCATTTAAAGAGGAGGAGGCCTTTCACATTGAGTATTGGAACTGTTATTGCAATAACCCAAATTATCAGTTCTTTAACTGTACTTTCTCCACATGTGTTAATAAAAAAAAAAGCCTTTTAAAAGACCCTCATACCAGAAACTGTTAATTTGTCAGCTGTGTATTATCTGAGGCAGCTTCCACGTGCCTCTCTAAGCCTTTGAAACTTCGTGGCACATCTGCCCCCCCGTAACAGCATTTACAGATGTTCTCTTTCTGGCATGTGTCTGGACTTACACTGTTAGCATAGCAAGCTCTTTGAAATATTGCCTGACCTTTATATGAGAGCTCATATAAAGAAATAATAATATTTTTTTTATCCTCCTTATTAAGAATCAAATGAACAAATAAATGCATTAGTATAAAAATGTATGTAAAATTAACCTAAATTAGGAAATTGAGTAAAAAGCAACATCAGAGTTTTATTGTACCTAATTCAATAAACCAAATAGCTAAAGGAACTTGTGATTTAATTTTGCGGCATGGAATCATGAATGTCTTGATATTTCCAAATGAGACACTTTGTCAGTGCTGCTGCCAATTAGTAGTATTTGTTTAGTTTTGGAACCAGCTTTTAACACAGCTGAAATCAGCTGAGAATTTGAAAGAGGGAAAAAAAAAGAAAGAGGTGCAGTTTTCAGGTCTGCTTGGGGACACAATGTTCACTTGAAGATGGTGGAACAAGTGCAGCACCACAGGTGAGCTGGAGAAGGTTAACAGGAAATGGCTATAAACTGGTTGTCAGTGGCTTGTTCAGGCTTTAAAAGCACCAACTCAGGGAAACATCTTCATTTGGGGATATAAACTGCCAACATTAGGACTAAGGATGGCAAAGGACTGGAAAAATATTTTCCAAGGTGTCTCCTGGAGCCTTGCTGTGTTCCAGCATTTTCTTCTTGAGAACTCAATGCCTTCTCTCCATGCCAGTCTCCCACTTTGAGGGAAGATTTTTGCTCTGCAGTGCTGCCCATACATACAACCCACAATGTGTTTGTAGAGGTTTTGCAGATTCATAGGCTGTATTGCTGAAAACTTTTCCTTTTCTTTTCCTTTCCTCTTGCCCATAGTTGAAGCTGTAATTGGTGAGAAGGGTTTGATGATAGGACACAAATCCTTGGATAGCTGAGCAGTGGGTTTGAACAAACCTTGAGGCAGCTCCAGGAGACCTTCTTCATCACACCTCTTTGGAAAACCATTCTCCATGCTGACACTTATGCTCAATCAACTCTTATAACCCAATCTTAAAACTCGTGTAAATAATTTTGTGGTAAAGACAGATAAATAACAGCAAGTCGTACCTTAAATGAAATAAACTGCCAGATTAAAGCGTCCAACATGGAACTGCAGATCAGGTCCTCTTTTTTTTGCTGTGTTCCAGGAATTTTTCCCTAGCAGTCCAGTACCTTCCTTCCTGGTTTTCTTTTTTGTCCATGTTCTCAAATTGGGCTATGGCTTGCCAATGGAAAGACAGTGATTTTATTTAATGTTGTTGATTAGCATTCAAAAATATTTTTCTTTAAAGCTCCTCTAGCTTTTATTTTTGAGTTTTTCTTTATGACTACTATGTTTCAACCATTTTAAGAAAATAGTTGGAGATAAAATAAGAAAAACATGAGAAATTGCTAAGTTCAGCAATGCAATTAATGCAGCCATCATTGGCAGTCTGAAAGAAGACAATCAATGGCTGGAAGGTGACCTGGCTTCAGAGTTTTTTGCCATGCAATCAATATTATCCTTACTGCAGACAGACTACTCTAGATATGTGAGGTTTCATCTCAATGGTTTTTATTCTTTTATAAATACTTTAAATAAGTAGCACAAGAAGAACACCTAGGGCTACTTTCAATTACATCCCTATCATGCAAAGGTGAAAGCAGTTCCATTTGGTAGAATTTGCCCTTCTATTCAAGACAAGATGCTTTCAAAAGGAAAAAGGAACTTAATAAAGTGTTATTTACGCACTGTCCAAGTTTACATTATGCTGTTCTCACATTAGCAGAAACCATTTCCAGTTGGAGAGAACCTAGCTTTAGTAAACAGGCAAATTCTTATGATTTGTTTTGTTTCCAGCTGAAACTTCATGGACCACTGATTCTTACTATTTGCTATTTTAATAACAACAAAAACAATCCCAAAACAAGTACCATTTGTCTAGGACACATTTGAGGTCTTTTTCTTCAGAAAATACTTTATAATTCTGTTAAAAATTATCTGAAGAATGTTAAAAAAAAACAAAGAAAACTTTATCCTCAGCCACTTAAAAAAAAAAAATCTGATACGTAAACACATTACAAAATTAATGTGTGGTTGTTCTAAGCTACAAAATAATCATACAACAGAAATATTGACAAACAATTGTGTTTCCTTGTTGTTGACTGGTAATGTTACTTATGTTTGGACTAATTTATTCAGGACTGCACTAGGCAGATCATTTACAAAGAGAGTTCTTCAATATTTTCCATATATGCAAGGTTTCATCAGCAATAAGAATCTCTTTTCCATCTCTACACCAAGACTAGCTTCTACAGAAACCTGTGGTAGTCTTTTCATCTGCAGACAAAGAACTACAAGTTTCTTTCAAGTACACTTTGTTAATTTGAGACAGGCTAAGAAAATCCCTTCCAGCTCTGAAAAAAAGTTCCAGTAAGCTAGTAACTAACTTCCATGCCAGGCACAATATTCTCCAGATATGGCCCAAATAAAAGCAATAAGATAACATTTTAAAGATAGAATATATTTGTAAGGAACAGTAACACACTGTTCAATTATATGATATCAAATATTTGAATGATCTGAGGTCATCTGTGCATGACCTCAGAATTACTGAAGGAAGACATACTTTTAATTATCTGAACCAATGCATCTCAGCAGCTCCTTATGGAACACAGATTGTGAGGGCATTGGCACCTTCTCCAGAGCCCTGAGCATGGGGTGACCCTGACCATGCCAAGGTTTGTCCCAAGGCTGAGTGCTGAGGTCCGAGAGGAGCAGCTCATGGAAACACAGACAAGTGGCAGAAGTTGTGGGGTTATTTTCAGATTTGTTTTGTGGTGATTGTGCTTGCAGCAAATACTGGAAATATTATACCAACTATGAAGAGCATGCCCATGGCCCCTCAGGGACAGATAAGTACATTTTATACTCAAATTACTGTGTGCTTCTGGCCCTTAGTTCAGCAAGCTTCACCAGTACACACTCATATCCTTACACAAGGGTATATGTAAGCACATGCTTAAGGATAAGTGCATCATTAAAGTTTTTTGTCTCTGGGATAAGAAGAGGAAAATAAGTAATTTGGATACATGATATCTTTAGAAGGACAGCAAATCTCATCCAAATGCAACTCCCCCCCAGACAATAAACTTCCAATATTAACCAAACGCCTGTTTCAAATTATGCCCCAAACCTGCACCAACACTTTCAATATCAAAGAGCTTTAGCAACAAAAAAAAGACAGAAAAAAGTCAAAAGCTAAACAGAATGGAAGTATATACTCAGCAACATTATTTGTGCTACAGTAGTTAATGTTATATTCCTTGGGTAAAGGAAAAAAAACAATGGTCAAATTGCTTTGTTAATGAAAGATTATAAAGTATGTATTGAAAATACAGAACAATTCTGCCTCTGATAAACAGGATTTCTTTAATCTTACTTTTCAAGGAGCTTGATCACCAATCTTTCTTGCTGTTAGAGTCTATTAAAGAACCTCAAAGCTTCTGAGCAAAGCACTTTTAACTGCCAATAAACACATACAAAAGTAATGTGGTCTTAAATGTACAGATGTAAGTTATCAAAAGTAAACTCATTTGATGTCAGTTCTAATATTCTCAACTTGATATAAATTCAATGCTTAACTTCTTGACTTAGGAAAAAGTTCTTCACTCAGAGGGCATTGGGCACTGGAATAGCCTCCCCAAGACAGTGGTCACAGCACCAGCCTGGCAGAGTTCAAGAAATGTTTGAACAACACTCTCAGGCAGAGTGTGAGACTCGGGGTGTCCTGACCAGGGCCAGGAGCAGGACTCAGTGACCCTTGGGGGTCCCTTCCAGCTCAGCATATTCTGTGATTGTATTCTTAAGAGTGATAGCCTTTGACTCATGACACTCAAAATGAAGAACGGCAACTACAGTTTCAGTTCATTTAACCATGTTGGTAGTCTTACCAATTTTGATTAAACTACTTACATGTTGAAAGTTGGGCAGATGCTTTAGTAATTAGCTGGACTGGGCACAAGACCCAATCAATGTAGTTAAATTCCTTCATGTCCCATTATATAGAAATCAAGGCATAAAAATTTTTAATGAACATCAGAGAACTGTGTCAGCATTGTTCTAGGAGAACTACAGATTTGTACAGTTTAGATATATTCTAATTTAAAGATTTCCACAATAGGGAATTAAAAAGACCTGAATTATAATTCCTTTAATGGCAGATCACTTGATAACGCTGCCATCTCTAGCCGTTCTATTTTAAAATTCATGGTAGTGCAGACAAATACTTTTTGAAGGAAAAGAATTTAACATTATCTTTTTTACTTTGTCTAATTAGCTGAATACTGTGTTTTTTCACCCTGCAGCTCTTAAAAAGCTGATCTAATTTCACAATGAACACTTAATGCCATTATATTTGGAAATAGTTGCATTTGCCAACTCTTGTGCAATCACCATTCATCCCACTGCACTCATCCCTTGCTTCTCTTTCCTACTTTCTGCCTAGATAAGCTCCTTTCATTAAAACAACTGTTTTGCTGATTCAAAAAAAAAAAAAAAAGTTGGAAAAGTTTCTCTGTGGATGTATGCAGATATCTTCATGCCAATACATATTAGCTCTTTTTCAAAGTTTGCCCTCCAAGTGTACATTCCATCCCTTCCATCCTAGGAAGCTCTTCAGTAACACTGAAATTCAGATTCAGAGGAGGTTCCGTGCTCACTGTAGGGCACTAAACCATAGAATCACCCAGAATAGATGAACTGGGAAGAGACCTCTGTAAATCATCTCATCCCACGCCTGCTCTAGCAGGGTGAGCTGAAGACAGGTGTGCAGCACTGTGTCAAGTGGACTTCTGGACATCTCTGAGGGTGAAGACCCCACAACCTCCCTGGGAAACTTGTCCCAGTGTTCAATCATCCTTATGGTAAAATAGATCTTACTTTCAAACTGAACTTCTTTCAGCCTATATCCCTTGTCTGCAGTCTTTTCACTGGGCACTGCTGTGAAGATCCTGGCTGTCCATCTTCTTTACACCCCTGCCATCAAGTATTTGATTACAAGTGTGAGGCCTTCCTGAACCTTCTCTTCTCAAGACTGGACAATCTCAGCCCTGTCAGCCTCTCCTCATACCACAAACGTTCCAAACTCTTCATCATCTTTTCAGCCTTTTTCTGGGCTCACTCACATCCATCTGTCCTGTACTACTATTTCTGTACCCGCATCAGGCCATATCACACAGATGTGGCCTCACCACTGCTGAGCAGAGAGGGACACATGTCCTTACCATTATCTGTCAAAGGAGTTTATCCTTCACAAAAGTCAGCAACTAGCCAAGTCCTGGACTGTGAGCACACATTTCCTTCCAAGTGCAGCTCCATTAGCAGGCAGATGACAAACCCTAAATGCCTGTGACCACTTCCCTTGTGGAGGATATGGACACTTTATAGAGCTCAGACAAAATAAAGAGGACTTGTTTACACCGTTTACATGACTGGTCTGTGCCTATCCAGCCATGCTCACCTGACATGAACTAAGCTCCCTGGCAGATCAGCAAAGGCAATAAAGCCTGAGAGTAGACAGAGAATGGAAATCCATACCCTGGAGCAGCAGCTTCTCTCAGTGAAGCAGATAGATTTTGAAGGGGAGGTCTCTCCACAGCTTAATTCATTCAGATTTTCTGAATAATGACAAATTTCACTTGATGATATGTTCTCACTGCTTCAAAACTAGGAAGGATGATTTTGGCAACACTGGCAATGCTGCTGCACATCTCAGAAAACACATCTGTAGAGATACACATGACTGGGACTGGCTGAGGTGAAATACGAATACAATTGATTAACCATGACAGCTATTGAGCATTTCACCAGTTGAGAGGATAAATACATCATGCAGTTAAAGGAGACATTGCCTCAACCTTTCTTTGACTCTATTACTGCAGAGGGAGAGCAGCTCTCAGCCAGAGAAAGGGGCCCTCAGCACCTATAAACAGCCTGAGACATGCCTGCATACATTTTAGACAAACATTTCTTCGAAGACAGGCAGTTGGTTTTTCTTCCATTTTCATTTTCCATTTGCTTGCTCAACCTCTGCAGCCCCTTTGTTTCCTGGTAATAGGTGAGATAGGCAAATACAGGCTCTGGGCACTGGAACGAAAGGGCCTTTCATGTTGTCGGCACCTCAGAATGAGTGAGCAGTGTAAGCCCTCTCTGCAGTTTACATACTGTAGTGGCCTGCTATAGAAACTATGTAATTTGGTTTGCTTTGTTATTTGATAAATGGCAAGGAAAGCTTTGTAGCATGTTGACTGACCCTACTTGTAAGGTCATAGGCCAGCACTGGAGTGAGAGGACACAGCCATCTGTATGGTCCCAGCATGCCTCAAGATTGCCTGGGAGAAAGCAGGCTTTATTAGAGGTACAAAGAGCTCGTGATGAAGAGCATCAGCTCTTAATCAGGAGAAAATATTGCAGGGGGGAGGGCTTTCAAAGAAAAGATACTGAGAAGTCTTAACGTGTAACACAGCACAGGACACACGATATACAACAGTGAGGCACATAAATAACACCACGTCTAAAAACCTCCACTTCAGCCCATCATGGATTGCTCCCTTTTTGGACCAAACCTACACACTTTTTCACCCTGGACAGGCCTCTCCAGAATAGGAGTTGTAAAACAGAATAAAACTATATTCGAGAAAAATATATTTGAGCGAAGTTGTGTTCACTTCACTAGACTGTTACGTGTAGCAACATCCTTGGAAGTGTGAAAAAACAAAGCATGGAGAAGATGCCAGTCAGCCTATTCATGTCAGCTTTTACCTCCAACAACCACTTTTACTCCAACAGTGACATTAATTTTTTTTAAGAGGAGACTCGGCCCAGTATGGGCTCTGAACATAAGGCACTGCTGGACCCCAGCTGATAGAAACATGGAGAAAAGGAATTTTAGTCAACAATTTCCATCCCTTATAAGTTCTCTCTCCCCTCCCACTCTCCTCACACACATGTGAAATCACAAACTAGATATTCCTTTACCAGATCTGAATTGGCTGATATATATTAAATAAATTTGTAAGACAGCAAGGAGGAGGGTGTGCAGCACCTGTGTGCAGCGAGCAGACTGAGTACAAGCAACATGAAACAGGACTGCTCACCTAGGATTACAGACAGACTTTAAATGGAGTACAATTAAAACTACAGTGCAAATTCCTGTATTTCTATGTATAGCAATTTTCCCCTGTGGAAGTGGCTGTCTTGCTGCAGTTCAAAGCTCTGTATTCCTTATTACATCTGTCCTGCCTCTGAGAAAACACTGACATCATTGAGGACCTGACCCCAAAGACATTCTGTGGAGATAGCACATGAATGGGAGTATCTACTAAATTAGAAAAACTTGGTTCTCCACTGCAGAATATACAGGGCAGAAATGCAGTTGTCATTTTATTAAATGATATCTGATAGATTATTAAATTAATATTCTGACATGAGTACAGATTGATTTGGATCGTCATTCAAAGCACTACAAATCCAAAGTCCCTCCACAAATAGGAATGGAAATTTTCCAGAACAGTAAAGCAGCTGGAGGGACCCTGGGCCCACAACAGCACCAACCAGCTGGGGAGACACTGAGCACATGCAGCTCCAGCTCAAGGAGCAAGCTCAGCACTTGAGATGAAGCTGTTGCCAAACAACAGATGTGTGCAGAGAAATAAAATCCAGTGTGTGGGCAGTCTGCACATTAAAGCTGGAATTTAGACCTACCATTTTCATAGCAGATATGAGGCAGATGACACTTAAGACAATCTAAGATCCCTCTTCTGAATTATTTGGCTGGCTTTTTATTTATTTTGCTTTATTCTTTACCAGCTCAATTTTGTGAGTAAGGGAGAAGCATGAATTGAAAATTCCTTGCTAATCACTTGGTCAGAGCTGGGCTACAGAGACAGCCTTACCATGAATCCCTGAAAACACAGAACAAGCACTGAATTAGCCCAGGAAAACTCACCTGGAAGCAAGCTGTTACAAAGGGGGCATCAAGGTTTGACAGGCAAGGGATGAGACTTAATTAAAGCTAGAGGCGGGAAGAGAGGAAGAAATTAAATGCTATTTGGGAACACATGAAACAGAAATAACTCAAAATATGAAATATTTATAATTTGTAGCTGTGAGGGGTTATTTGGAAATATTTTATTGCTCTTCTTCTGTCCCCAGTGTTTTTTCTAGGAAGGGAGGAAAAGTAGAATACTTCAAAGGATGTGAACCAGAAATGGGAGAAAAACTTGGTTTCTGTGCATGTGTGTTATTCGTGTGCTTCTGGTCTTCTTTCATTCTTGAACTCGTTCCATCTGAGACTTGGATCTTACTCAGGTTGAAAAGCCAAAGCACACAGATTTAAAAGTGATGGGGCTATTCTCACTTCAAGTGCCAGTAAACTCCTTATTAGGGCACTGGATTTGGAGTAACACAGTTTTCTCCTCTCTTGCTTTGAAAACCCTCCTGTTCTGGGCTGCAGCAGGGGATGTGTTACCATCCCTCCTGTAGGAGATGGGAATGTTATCCCCACTTCAGGGGTCAGCCTGCTGAGCTGTGATATGCTCTGAAAAGATGCAGTACAAGTGTATATAAGCCCTCCTTTAGTTAATAAAGAAAAGGGATTCAGCCCATCCCTAGCCTCTCCAAGGTGTCTGGCTTACTGGTTTATTGAACTTCTCAGCTCCTTTGAGCATGCTTTCAAAATAGGTACTATCTAGTCTTTAAGTACATGGATGTATGGATTCCCTATATTAAGCAATACTCATTGTAGTTTCTGGGTTCTATTGATGTCAACACTACTATCCTCCCTTTAATCATTGCCATAGAAAATTCGGAAAAAATAAAATCAGCCTGAATCTTGTTCTCTTTTCTCCAATGCTAACTCTGTTACACTTAAATTATTTAGTAATTTTCTCCATAACCAAGCAGGCTACAAATTTTTGTGTGTATTTTAAATTAAATCTTAAAGCTGGAGTCCAACAAACTTCATCTATCATAAGACATAGAGAAACTCATAGAAGTTGACAAAGAAGGAATCTTCATCCTAGAAGAGCATTGTAAAGGTTAAGCAATCACTGCAATATTCACTTCAGTAAATAGTATTATCTTCACAGAGTGGGAAGGGCTCAATCCAGAAAGAGACGTGGGTACTACTGAGCCAAGCTCTCTCCGATTCCTGCTGACTGCAGGCAGCCTGGAATTTCACTCCCTTGCAATGCTCTGCAGAGCCGAGTCCAACATAAATTCAGACCTGAACAAGTCATCAAACTGCTGTATAACTTCACACAGTGACACATTTGCTAAGGTGTTTAAAGTTTCTCTTCTATTAAATACCATAATTATTCATGCCAACCTGATTATTCATATAAATCAACCTTCCATTTAAGCTTTCCTTCCCTTGAGAACACTAAACACTCTTACGTGACCGTATCTTTAAGTTAAATAAAGAATTGCAAATGCCTGTCTTCCAAAGGAAATGCTGTACAGATCCAGCACAGCCAGGGAACTACATTAACAGGATCCTGATAAAAGAGAGCAGCTGAAAGCAATACAGATAGGATAAAATGAGAAGGTAGTCAAAAGTTCCCTGTCCCTTCTCAAAAATCCTAAAAATTCTAAGGTACATCTAAAAAAGAAAATTCCCTTCATCACCCTCAAGGTGAACAAACACTTTCAGCATTTTGTTATGGGAGTACCACACAAGTAAGGTCACCAGCCAGTGATTTGAGGAATAAGGTAGGACCTTCCCAAACTGCTCACAGCTTCAGGCAGCAGAAAAGAGAATGCTGAAGGACAACCAAGATACGAACATAGCCTACAACATTTCCGTGATGGATAGTGCAACTACTGTGCTACAGAAATCCCTTTAAATCCATTAGAATACGTGCACAAGCAGCTCCACCAGGGGGGTAAAAGCAAGGTTGGGTGTGCAGAGCTGGGAGACATGCCTGGGTGAATGCAGGTGGCTGGGCTCAACACTACTGAGCACAGGTATTCACCCAGGGCTGCACACTCTGCACCCCAAACCAGACCAGCACAGAGGTGCTCCAGCCTGAAAGGAAGAACATTCCTGTTTATGCCCCTCAGGGTACTTACAGATGGTCTCAAAGAAGCCTGGGGGTTCCTCTGTACTGCTCACCTCCACTGAGCCCACTGGCTGCTCCCTCATCTGCTCTGGCAGAGTCATTGACTTAGGAAAATAAAGTTAAATTAAAGCACATCCTGACAAAGTACAACTGAGAAATGTGCACCCTTGTGCCAGGAGTTATGAGAGACAGTGACCTTTAGAAAGGGAAGAGTGTGTGGAGTTCCTGGAGCTGGCTCAGCCCACCTGTGCCCCCCAGTTTCACAACTTGGCTGTTTCCATCCTCCAATGCTAAGTGTGCCTGGTCAGTTATATCCCCACTGGAATACCTCACTGACTGAAACAGGTTATGTACTTACTCATAAACAATCCCTTCAAATACAGATAAATGTCTCTGCAGGAATAAAAAGAAGTAAGCAATAGAAACTCTAACACAAGTTCTGGTTTTGTCATTTCCCACATAAAACATTAGGCCAGCACTGAACAATTTTGCAAACTTTCCAAGAGAATTGTCCATAAGCCAGTTCTTTTACCAGGTGTCAATACCAGAGCCAAATAAAATCTTTACACATTATATTGATCTACATCTATCACATCTTGATCAAAGTTTCCTGCCTTCTGTTAAGGTGCTAATGATTTCCTAAGCAAAATCAAACTGCTCAACTGCCTCAACAAGTTAGATGAAGTCACTTTAATTGCTGACTTTGATGTATCTTTTCTTGCATACTAATTTCAGCTAAGTAAGATGGTGCACACACATTAAATGATGAAGCAAGTCAAAAACAGAGCCAGCTGCAGGTAACTTGGTAAAAGTCTTGCTCATTCCTAAGTCTCATGTTTGGGGACTTCCTATCTCTGTTCAGACAGACCTGCTGCTCCAGGACTCATTTTTCAAAGTCCAAATAATTAAAAATATCCCAATGACAGTCACAATACTGCTAACAAAATCACTATTTTTTCCTACAATCACACAATTATTGTCTGTTGCTCCTGCCTACTCCCCTTTTGCTCAGATTAAAAGGGGAAATCTGAGGAGTAAAATCAAAATTTAAAATTGATAGGTTTGAAATGCCTTTTAAAAACAGCTGTGGCATGCTTGCCCTGAGATTTTTCAGTGCCTCAGTCCTCAGCAGCATCTCAACTGACATGGCTCCATCTTTGTCTCTTTAAAATTCTACATGGAGAAGTTCATGTTTTCTCTCTGTGCTTGCAATGTGATGAAAGGGGAAAATTAAAGGGAATGGGATCCTTATAGTAACATATTTGTATTGCTATTGTTAAACCTGTATTTAGTGTAGAACTTTCCATAGAAAAATTTGTACTTGGAGGAAATCTGAAAAGAAAAGGCTTGGCCCTGGAGGGAATTTCATAAAATACCAAATTAAGACATGTCAATTGGGTTCTTAAATTACGCAAAGGCAAAGCAAATAACATACATCAGTGGCTTGAAGTGCTCTTTTGTAATCAAATGATTTGTGTTTCAAACCTGAAATTTGACAAGTAATTAATTTCTACAGCAGATTTATTTAGTATGATTTTTTTGCATTTTTAGAAAAAGATAGATTGTGTCATAATGTAGTAGAATATAAATTATTATGGCACACATTTTTTAGTCTGTCTGAATTTTTTTCCCACACTGTACAATATATTTCACCAATTTTACAATTTGCGTCTTGCAAATTTTATCTCTGACATGTTTACTTAATATTTGGATGACTGCCATTGTGTGCACAAATTAGGCCGCCTCTTTTGAAGTGCCAAGCCCCTTATCCCTTCCATTTCCCAATGCTTTCAACAGCCATTCAAGCTGGAACAGAAGGGTCCTTCCCTGCACTGTGCAGGACAGGGCCATTGGGTCACATGTGCATTTTGAGGGGTTGAGCATCCAACCTGCTGCTTGCTTCTCACAAATACTGCTCATGGACTTGCATGCCAGGGTTTGCACACATGAAGATTTCCCACACAAGTATAATTTAAAGAATGGTTTTCAACTCCAGTAGGAGAAGTTTGGTGCTCAGTACAAATCTATCTCAGAAACACTTGGCGTGGATTTTAAGCAGGGTGGATCAGCAGCTGGGGGCTTCTGAAAACACGGGGAAGTCTTTTCCAATAGGCACGTACAAGCAGTTGTCATCTGGCAGACGCTCTTAATTCACTTTCCTCCTTTTCAATTCCATGCTTGAGTCACTAAGTTTTGTACCTGCATTGCACAACCTAAAAGTACACACAGCACCTTTGTCACCGTGCAGGTGAGTAAGAGATTGGTCATCTGCAAACTACAGATTGCATTGCACAAATCGTGTGGCAGAGGATGCGTGTGGGATATTGCTCCAATACACACAGCTAGGTTTGGGAAAGCTCAAATGCACACTGCATTGCAACACTCATTTTTGCTGTGCTGTCATTTGATACTTCCAACAGGTTCATGCTGTAGATTGCCTCTGCTCTCCAAGTCCCTGTCTCCCAGGTTGTTTCTGCAGTCTAAGGTGGGCAGGGAGCACTTCCCAGGGTAAGAACAGTTTTGCCCAGATGTTCCTCAGTAGCAGAGGTAGAAAAGACCAAGATGGAGGACCCTATTAGCCACAGAAAATACACAGGCACACCTCAGCAGCAAGGTGGACAATTATTCAAATTGTGCCTGTGCAAAGCCTGCTGCAGCCCCCTTTGTGTCTCAGGCTCCTCTCCTCCAGGTACGAGTATCCAGTGCAGGGACAGAGAGAACATTGCCCAGACAGATGTGTGATCAGAGATCACTGAGAACTGCCCAAAGTTCTCATACATGCAGTGATGTACAGGGTGCAGGATAGGGGAAAACAAAACCATTTTCTAAGGCCTAGGACTCTAAAATCTCGTTTTCTTCAGACATATTGTTATTCTCATTATGACAAGTATATAAAACTATTAAATTGGATTTAACCTCATCAAACTTACTATCAATTCATAATACTTATTTTCAGTGGAAGGAACACATTCCTGCCTCAAACAATCAGCATAAGAGCTCTTTCAAAGAAATTTTTTTATATACTACAGGCCAAATTACTTCCCTCACTGAAGGGCGTAAAGGTTTCCTAGATAGGAATGAATATGTAGTGTTTTATTTTAAAATTATTTGCTATTCTGCCATATAAACTCAAAATCCTGAACCTTCATCATCAGAAACAAGCTACATCTTTTCCCTCCTTTTTTGTATATACTGCAGCCAGTGTTGTTACCATGTAAAAGGTAAATGTTTGTATTTCTCTCTATTCCATAACATTATTCATTGAGCTGTAACAACACAAGTGTCTACATTCTGCAGGTTTGACTGAATGCATCAATTGTTCTTCATGTTCATGAGAGGCTTCACGTTTGAGGTTGAGAAATATTTCTACTGTAAACATCAGACCAAGGAGCACAAATTCAGCTTTCATTTCTCTCCATAGTGATCTTTGCATACAACTTATGACACAAAGGTGAGTCAATATGTAACACAGCAGCAACAAAATCTCTCAAGAGAAAAAAATTCCATTTTAAAAATACTTCAGTTGCCTCTTTAAACAAAAGATTTGCTGCCGTGTGCCTGTGAATGGTCAGTTCAGTTGTAAGGCTCACAGTGTAACTGATCTGTCCTGAAGAAACACAGTCATGAAATGTCTTCTTGATAAACTTGTCTGAACAAGAGTGACTAAGAAGACCTCAGTTTCAAAGCTGTAAACCCTTACATGCATGTGGATGTAAGTATTATGGAGCAGAAGGAACAAGAACTAGTGCAGCTCTGAGACAAAATCTAGTATGCCTTGTCTATTTTATGTGCTTGGGTTTTTCCCCTGTGAAAAGAGGTTTGGTTATTCATTAGGGTATTTATCCAATTGTGTGCTACTGAACAATCACATGTATAGGTCACTTGTACAAATTGCATGTGTTCACAATGTTTTGTTCTTTTGTGTAGATATTGTGCCTATCAAAGCCTCATTAACAACCACATAGCAAATTCTTACTGTCTGCTCAAGATACTTGTTTTCAAAGTCTAATTTCCACTCTGATAAAGATACATACAATTACCAGTTCTATCCATCCTTACCACCAAACCCATCTCAGTGTTGTGCATAACCAAAAGCTACTAAAATTTCATCTGAAATCCTTAGTGAACGTCTTCACCTGACAGATATTAGGATGCTTTCTTAAAATAAGTGATCATTACCTTAAAATAATGTAGGAGACTCAAAAATCCATTTTCCTACTTGTGTGTTAAATCACTGCATTATACAGTTATAACAATAAAAAAGTCTGATTTCCCTTCATCAGCCATAGGTCTAAATCACTGCAAGTTTTGCTATTAAGGAGTCTCCCTAGGTACACTGCTCTGTCACAGACCTGAACTCAAAATCATTCTTTTAACATCTGTTTCACAATAATTTCTTAAAGATTTACTTCCTTTAAACACAACTGGGACACTTGATCCTCCCTTGTTTCAATCTGCAATATCCTTAAAAATAACAGTAAAAGACGTTATGAAAACCAAAGCTGACACCAATAAATTTCAGTGACTCATTTCTCTTGCATTATTCCTGCTTGGCTGCTCCTAGAAGGAGATGAACTGTAGAGACACTCAGAGGCAATTTAGTGGTATTACAGAAGGACCCATTTAGTCTGGATTGAGAAGATCCACTCAAAATCACAGGATTTTTTTTTTTTTTTTGGAGGGGGTTTGTAGTAAGTACAATTTCTCAAGTAAGAAACCTCAGGTCACTGGTGGAGCTAGGCTAAGAGTGGAACATGCATCAGTGTCTGGCACACTGTGCCTTGAGAGCAGGTAACACATTGATACAATCACTCTGCCTGGGCACTTCAGAATAAAAAGTTGCTTTTCTTTCCCATAGGAGGTTATCTTTGCAAAATTCATTGAGGGATTTGGTTGCCTCCATAAAACCAGTAATATATTACAAGTGTGAACATTTTCCAGGTGTTAGAAGTTTTTAAGTCAGGCTTCAATGGCGTTGCTGTGGACTTGTCCTCTTTTTCCCCCCGCTGGAAATTTTGCCTTGGCTCAATGCAAACACTCTGGACACTGTCCTAGGATTTCTGGCAACTCAGAGGTAACCAACTACTTCCAGACTGATGGACATGCAGAAATGCCGAACCAGCGGCTCCCGAGCAAGTCCGGGCCGAGGGTCCAGCAGGAGGGCGCAGGGCAGGTGTGGAGGTGGGCGCACCAGGGATTTGCTGCGGATGCACAGAGCACCTGCGCTGCTCATGAGCCCTCGGAAATCCTGGGCAGAAACAGCCCCACCTGAGCCGGCCGTCCCCCTCAGACCGCAGGCCTGCCCCAGCCCACAGCTGCCGGCCCTTGCCCACCCTGGCTGTGCCCAGCCGAGCCCGGAGGGCTGGGGCTGCTCTGCCCTCGCCCTCAGCGGCCGCGCCGCGCTGCATCTGCAAATAGAGAGATTAAACTGATACTGCAAACGTTAACATTTTATCAAGGGTCTTGTCATGCTTGTTGTTCTTGTATTCGAACTTCTGGAGCCAGAGAATTGCGTGAGAATTTTAACTTTTCGTTTTCAGATTAGAACTCTGCAGCTGAAAAAGTGTAAATTATCTGACGATCCGACTGGAGACTGCTGCTTGTCCGAACACACAGAATAAAACAGCCTGCAAATGTGACCTTAGAGACTTGAAAAGTATAGTTATATAAAAAAGAATTTATATTTTATTCCTTGTTAATTACTTTTAAGCCACTCATAAAACCATCAATAACTTTGAAAGTTCGTATCCTCCTGATAGATGATAATTTTGTGTAGATGAAAGTTTGGTTTAATTTTTTTTTCTTTGGCGGGGGTGCAGTGGGGGTATCTTTGAAGTGCTAATGGTAGTTGATGCTCAAAACATTTTCCTAATGGAGACATTAGGAAATTATCACAAGTGCTTGTGCTGGGATGTTGCACAGTGAATGGCTGAGGTCCACTCCCAAAAGCCTGGAGGGTCCATTCCAGCTGGCTGCTGGGTTGCTTCTGCACCAGCCTATTCCAGTGCTTCTGATGGGGTTGCTTTGGAGTGAATGGACCATGGACCCTCAGAAGTTGTGCCAAGGATCAAAAAGAGAGAATGGAGGAGGAAAAAAAAAAGATAGTTTTCTCAGTCCTATGATTTCATGCAAACATTTGTCAGAGAAGATAGCTATATTTTAATTTTTTCCTTAATAACAATGTTTGTGAGAAGAGTTGGATTTTTAAAAATGAAATAATTAGAAGTCTAAAAATTTTATATATTAATTTTAATTAATCTGAAAATCTAAGAACACAGATTTTCAGATTTTATACAGATAATCTTTATAGGTGTTCCTTAAAAATTATTTCAGATGTATTAGTTCATAGATTTTCTTTTTCTCTTTTTCCAATAGTACAATTCAGAAGAAACTAACTGAAGTCAGTGGTGACCCACCAGCATAAGAATGGAATGAGTAGATGGAAAATCCATCACAACTGGAGTAAGGAATTAAATCTGGTCTTTCCTCTCTCAACCACAGCACAGTCATTGAGCTCCAGCTAAGTTAAGGTACTTAAGAAGGAAAGGAGACTCACTGTATAATGAAAGAGGTCTCGGGGATGCTGCCATCTGACTGAAACGCTGCTTCATTCATGACAGTCAGTGCTGGAGCTGCAGGAGGGCTCTGCCTCACCCAGCAGCTCTGCCCCAAGCAATGCTCTCCCCAAAGCTGCAGTGCTGCATCCCAACAGGAGCTCCACATCCCTGATACATTACGCTCAGCGTCTGCACACAAGAGCGAGAAACCAAAACATTTTCGGTCATCTCAAATGCCATCATGACTTTATGAATCCTATTTTCAGGGTGACTCACAACTTCCCAAGACGTCTAACCTCAAAGAAGCTGGGCAGATCCAGTAACCCTCTCTCTGCATTATATATTTCCCTGGAGTTACTGTGCCATGCTGTTTCACACAGAAACCTGATGAAAAACTCTTAAGTGCTCAACCAACTAGTGAGCAGCCAGACTGTGGTCCTGTGCACAGCTGGAACCCCCTGCACAGAGCCCTGATTACCTGTGCCAGGAAGGATTGCAGAATTGAAGACCCTGATTGTACTTAAATTACCATGAGTTTGCTTAGTCGTGTTGGTGCCTAAAGAGCCATCACTTCCACACAGAATCAGCTCCCTGCACATCCAGAGCCAAAACTGAACTTGGCAGAGAAGCTGGGGCAGGGGCTGTAGGTGGCATCCTTCCTGCCCTACATTTGCCAGCTGTCCTGCAGCTTGTCCCCCCTTTCCTGTCCCTTTGTCATCACACTCTGACGTGTAAGTCCCCACAACCCCAAACACACCTCTTCAATCATGCAGCACTAAGCACTCCCCAAAAATTCCTCACCCACAGAACACAGTTGACCTTCAGAAGAACAAGATAACAGAGGTCTCCATCAATTTCCTTCTCAAAATTCTTTGCTGTTGCACCCATACAGACTATGACAACTCCTGGGTAGCTTAGATGTGTTCAAGTCTCTATTTGTCACTCTGACCCTCAGCGTTGTGTCTGTTTTCCTAGCTCACAGGACTGACCTACCTCTCAGCTGTGCTTGTACAGTGCCAAGCACAATGATGTTCTTGAGCCCAGTGAAGCATTTGAGTCTGTAACTACAGCTCCTCAACACCAGAATGCTGTAAATAAGACATGATGACCTGTCTCTACCAATTTTCCCAAACAATCACTAAATATCATTCCTTTATTTTAAGAGAAGAAAGTGATTTTCTGTTGAGAACATTATTGTCTTACTTATGAGAATCCAAATTTGGTATATTTCTCAAAAAAGTTCTGCAGTGGGTTTCCCCCACAAATGTGAGTTTCCACACGTTTTGACTTCATGTAGTCATCCTTTTTTTGCTGGCAATGGATGGGTTTAAACACTGTCAGCACAGGCTGCAGTAGCTCCTGTGTACTGCAAGAGGAACTACATTTTCCTCTGTCCTTAACAAGTGGGTCTCTAACTTCTCAGTGGGTCTCTAACTTCTCAGTCCAATGGGAATCTGTAGCACAAGACCCTTAACCTGCTGCCCACTGCCTTTTTCTTGCTTTTCAGCTACCTGGAGCTGCAGGAGAGGTTCTGAAGGTTTCACAGCAATGTTGTGCGTTCCCACAGCTTTTCTCAGCAGCCCTGGCCCCTCCAGGGTTGACAGGGGAGCTGGGGGCTGGCTGGATAAGAGAGAGTTCGGTGAGTTCCAGAACACCTCATCTCAATGTACCGAGCTTGCTGCTTGTATTTCAGACCTGCAGAGTGGCTGGCATGCCCTTTTTTTAGCTGTTTCTCCATAAGTATGTCTAATATAACTGTAACGTCTATAAAGCCTATAACTAATACGAGATACTGAATCTTCCCTAAATATCTTGCCTCACTTTTATTCTAAGACTATCATGACTACACCACCACTACTAATATGAGCCCTTTACAATCACTAATGGATTAATCTTCACAGCACTGTTGTAGAGATAGAAGACAAAAGCACAGAGATAAAGCAAATCGCTATTTAGGTCAGAGACACAGCAAAAAATGGAAAAAAACACCCCAGAATTTCCAGTTCCTTGAGGTTCATATGTCTGCATGAGCTCAGGCATTTTGCTATGACTTTTGGTTTAAATCTCTTCATTGATTTTTAAGGTACCAGAACTGAAACTTTTCAA
>VYXF01004468.1:3119912-3316508 GCA_013397295.1 Polioptila caerulea | reverse complement strand
TTGTTCTTTAAATAAAAGAAACAAACACCTTTTTTTTTTTTTTTTTCTGCCATTGGCTTTTTCTTAATACAAGTAGCTCTTCTTACCTTCCACAGAATTTTCGATTTTACAGCTTCCTGGCTCAGATTCCAACACATAAACTTTAAGTATATCAGAAATATCCCCTCATCCCAACACAAATGTGCACTTTGAGGATAAGAGCTAATCACACACTGCCCAGTGGTGTCTCAATTCACCTCCTTGCCTGGCTGCTCCCCTACACGTCTGCTGAGGGATCCCCTGGGACAAACCCAAGCCATGGCAATGCTGCCTGCCTCCTCTCAAGGAAAGAGAGACTGGTATTAAAAAGAAATCTGCACTGTCAGATGTAGAAACAGATGGGCTCCCTGCTGCAGCACCATTTATCTGAGGGATGAAAAAGCTCCCACAGGTTGTGCCCTCTGTCCTCCAGTGCAGCCATCTCTCAGAAACTGCTCTTTCCCATCACTTGCCACCATTTACATTTCAGCACAGCAAGAAGAGGCAGTCCCAGGCCTTTCCCTGGAGGTCAGCTTGGCTTTACCCTCCTCTCTATTGCCTGGGCTCAGTCCCACTATTATGTTTCACAAATACGTTATCCACCAGCAAATCTCTTGCTAAAGGCTCACTAATGCAGGGCTGATGGGAGAGATGGCTAATGCCTTGTTTCCAAGTGATTTCCACTTTAATTGCATTTTAAGTCTCTTTTAATTGGTCCTTTAAAAGTCTTCCGTACTGTAAGCAGAATAAAGTTATACAGTGTGTGTCTTATTAGTGCTCTCTCAAAGTATGTTCTGTAGGGGATTTTGCTCTGGCATTCTGGCCTTTCTATTCATTAATTTAAAGGAAAAGATTAGCCAATGATTTGGATATAACTGCTTAACTGGTGGCTCTGGAATTACAAATCTTTTCCTTCCATTAGAATTTTTTTTTTAATTTCCACATGTGAAATACAGTGCATGACACCATCCTAATCCTCACTAATAGTTTCTGACCTTTAGCTGCAGGCATATATTTTCCTGGGTTTTCAGGAATGAACCCCAACATTATACTGTATTGCAAGCTGTTTCATCTCTCTGTACTCTCCCAAGTTAAACTTTCTGCTCTCTCTTGGCATTCACAAAACCCATATATATTAAGACCATACTTCCATTGACTTCACTTTTAATATTAAACAGGCAGTACATGATACCCTCAGTATTGACTCTACCAAGTCCATTAATGACCCTTTTGTGGCTTCACTTTAATTTACGCTTTGAAGGAAAACTGCTGTATTATGAGTCAGGGGTGAAAGAGAATATTGCTTATATTAAAGATCTGTATAAAAAGAATATCATCTTTGACCTATTAAGTCAAAGTTGAGCACTCAAAATAATTTCTACTGTAAGCACATGAAAAATATTATTATGGAATGCCCAGGCTTTCATCTGACAAAGAAGATTTAAGGATTTCATTGTTTATGTACATAAGAGAAAAAAGTCTTTAGATTTTTTGTTGCAGCCAAGGTGCAATAGAGCCAAAGCTGTCCAAAGTCAGAATACATATCTCTTTCAAAATCCAGGTAATTATACAAATCTGAAGTGCCACACAGAGCGTACTAAAAACATCAACTGTTCAGAGAGACCTCAAGAACTTCAACCTTACAGATCACATTAAAGACAGAGTTTCAAAACTTCCCCAGTCTTGCTGGTTTATGTGAAACCCTTAATAATTCAGTATGGCTCTGGATGTGTGTATCAGGCCCTGTGTCAGAGCCATGCACATTGTAATGAGATAGGAGCAGATCTGCATTACAGTGAAGGATGACATGGGCTAATGGCTTCGGCTACAGCATAAAGTGTGAGATTTAAATTGACTAAAGTGAAATGTAAGGGTGAGATTTGCTTGAACACGGTCATCTGAGGCATATTCCTTCAGACTGCCCGAGGGAAGAAACAATTCAGAAAGGACACATGGGAGTCTGTCAAGGAGACTGAGCTCTGCAACCTGCCCTGAAAGGGCAACTGCTGGGGGTGAACAGAGGAGTCCTGCCTGCCAGGGCTCCAGGTCCCAGGCTTTGCTATTACACCTTCCTTTAGCTGCTTGTCTGTAAGAAGCTTGAAGGCTCCTACCACATGCCAAAAGGGTGCTTGAGACATGGGGCAGACACGAAAAAAAAAGGTAAAAGACTCATATGTCAATGGCACATCAAAAGATGCTAAAGGAATTTAAAGGCAGAGGACAGATTCAGAATGTGGTTCAAATCAATAAACTTCTAAGTGGGCAGGCACAGAAGGTGCCCTGCAAAAATCTGATGAGGTGTATAGCTACTGCATAGGCAATTTCTAATGTCAGTTTTAAAATAATAAAGACTTGTTATTTGGAATGTTGCATTGAACTATAAAAAATTGCAAAAGACTAAGGAACTTGGAAAATTTTATTTTAAAAACTTTCTCCAAATAGCAGTTGGAGAGAATTGAAATACTAACAGTTGCTGGTCCAGTGAAACAGAGCTGCATTGGATGACAGCTATAAAAGGTGCAATTATCACACTTTTCTCATGAGCCTGACCAATTTTCAGTACCATCTCTGCCAGCCTAACTTCAGTTGTTGACTACAACCTTGAATTGGAAAAAGACAAGCAAACTCATCTGAAAATGAATCTACTGGAAGGACAATATTTTTCTGTAAAGATCAAAGGCATATATATGTGTGTGTGTGTGTGTATAAACTGCATCTGGTGCACTGTTTCTTTTCATCTGGCCAACACTCAGTAACAAAATTATATTTAGATAAAAATGTGAAACATACCTTGGCATTTTCCAACAGAGTCCGTGCTGTAAATTCTCAAGCAGCAATCCTCTCCCCATCCAGCCACTCACCCTCAAACCAGCTCTTAACTTCCATTAACTGAAGTTCCTACCTCAGTCAGGAAATCAAAGCAAGGCTTTTTTTTAAGGTGAGTAAAGTCTGGACTCTTTCAGTCAAACAGCAATAACCAAGAAGACTGTTACAGTTCTACTGACCCATTTCTAGCCAGGAGCTTCAATAACCAACATAAAACCTGTCAAGATGCAGCTGGATAAATTTTCACATAACATGCTATTCTTTTTTCATATTTGTGAATGCCTTGTAAAAAATCTTCAGTTAAAAACCAATTGTAGCTGAAATGTCTCAGTAGCCTGGAAGGAACAAGGCCACTTGTTGTTAAGAGGGCAATGGAAGTTGTTTCAGTGTTCTCTGTAATTGCACTACTGACTTGGACTGGTTTAGAGGAGAAAAAGACTGGGATCAATTGAATGGCAAACAACTCACGTTCCTAAGCCTGAGCTCAGAGCTTGGTGATTCTTACACTGAGTAGCACCAGTGAATTGCAGGGAACCAGTGCTTTGCCCTATAAATGCTTGAACAGAGAATTGCATCCTTCTAACACCTCACAAAGGAAACTGTTAACTGAATCCCTTCCCACACATCTGTGCTCTGTAGCCGTGTCCCTGTGTGAGAACATTGAAGGCTGAGAAAGAGCAAAGCTGTTGAACAGAGCTCATGCTCAAACCAAGCACTTTGTGTCCCCCTGATAAACATTCCTGTGCTCTCAGCAGCTACTCTGCTCACCTCTCCTGTGTGCAGGGAGACACAGCAACCTTGCAGCAATGGCCCTACCAGCCTGCCTTCCATGCAGGGCACAGACATCACCTCTGAAGAGATTCCTCTGCACTGGTGAAGCAGCAGAGCCTGGGATGCTGTTACTCTCACTGCCCTCTTGGGTAGGTGATGCTGCCAGTTCCTGCAGAGTGAGGACACCCCAATTACTGCAGAGCAGCCACAGCACCCAGTGTGAGTGGGAGCCCTGCAGGCACCCTTAGTGCACCCCACATGTACTGCCTTGGTGCATCAGTACACGTGGGGAGCTCACTGCTGGGTTGATTTTCCTGATCATCACCACCTCCTGTCCAGAACACAAAGCCACAGAATGAACTGGGATCTTCTCAGGGGAAACTAAACCTGATGTTCTCCACTACCAGCACAGACTTGGTGTATGGGCACAGCCCTGACCTGACTTAGAGTAGGCTTCCCTGAAACACGCACAGTGTGGCCTTTGGGCTTTTAGCACCACGTGCTTTGCTTTACATGGCTGCATTGTTTGGGTTGCATGACTTTCATCTGTGTAGGCTTGGCCCTGTGGACCCAGGGACAGCAAAGGACAAACACAGCAACTGATGAGGACACCAAATCTGCTCAGTGGAAATGGTGCCAGGCAGAGTCTCTGCTGGGGACTGGGAGAGAATTGTGTTATCATGGACAGATAACATCAAGTGATGCTAGAAGTTAAATGTCCACGTTCCTCCTTTTCTCATTGTGTAACCAGAAATCAAAAACCTCCCCCCACCCCCCAGTATTTGGATTATATTCTGTCAAGATGTCACTGTATTAAAACAGAGCTGTGCAGCTCCTCCACAATAAATGCACAATTGCAGTAGGAATTTTTGCTGAATGAAAGACTGCAGACTTTAGCCTATTAATTTTACAAATGTCTTGTCTTCAAATGCTACAGTAATTAGCTTAACTCCTTCACACTTTAAGATGCTTTAAAGTGTGCTGCAGGAATGTCTTAGATTTTAGGGCAAAGCTAATTTAAACTTCACTAGCAGTATGATCTCCTGGGATACTGCAGGCAATGTTGATTTTTATCTGCAAACTCTTCTCTTAACTGTTGCCAAGGTTTTAGATTTTATCATAATGTATTCACAAATATTTATGGAAACTATAACTCAACTATGCATTGGCTAAAATTAAACATATTTTACACAAGGTAACATCAGAGCCAGTTTATATAAATAAATGTTCTTAGCTGCTTCAGCAGACTTATTTGTCATGTTTAGGAAAAAACACCTTTAAATCCTGACAAAGCTGTCTCGTAAAAGAAATCTTAAATCTGTGGTTGTGGCTCACTTGCCAAAACACCTTTGCAGTGTGTGGTAGCTACTGCAGCAGTGGCCACGATGCTCAGAGCAGGGCTTGCCTGGCCTGGGCAGGCTGGGCTGCTCCAGGAGAGCCACCAGCTCACGTGCTGTACAGAGCACAGCAGGCAGGGCTGCAGCTCAGGCACTTGGGGAAACCCCTGTCTCTGGATCTGACACGTTTCTAAGGAATGAAAATTTTCCCATGATTGATCTGACTATGGGAATACTTTGGACACCAAAATGGTGCAGGTAAAATAATACTCATTGAAACTTGTTCAGAGAAAATAAGGAAATGCAATATGAGAACACATCAACTTCTGTATGTTACAGATACGGAACTTGTTCAGTGTAATAAAAGAATCATGGGAAAAGCAGAGGCAGAGGAAACAAAGCAAAGAAGGTACTCCACATTTCCATGGCATATAAACCTTAATTCAATATTTTGAGTGTGAATATTTACCGTTAGCCCTGCAACCTCCAAAATGCCTACAACATATGCTCGTCATTCATGATTTTCTACAGTTATAATTCAGCATGCTGCTGAAGTTGTTGGGAGAAAATTTGTGGAGACAAAAGGCAACACTGAACAATGGCAAAATTAACTTTGCAGTAACCAAAGCTGGAATCCAACTCGGCTTCAGATAAACACAGATAAATGGATCTATATATCCTTAGCACTTGAGTTTATACTTAATCCAAATTACACTAGTTGTTTTCCCCTGCAAAGACAGTCACAGTACAAAAAATATTTCATCTCATTCTGCTTCTATTTTAGCTCAGCCTGATTAGTTGTACCTGGCAAAAATTCTTGTTAATCCCATGGCACCTTCGCTCCTATGTCATCAACTGGTTTTCTGCCCACTCTACATTTCTTGACAGGGTAAATGAGCTTACACAGAGGTTTGTGCTGTCACAGCTTGGATTTAAGGCTATGGTATCACTGAATGTTTGGGGCTAGAACCATCTAGTCCAAACCTCATTCTCAAGCAAGGCCACCTGGAACCAGTCACCCAGGAACACATCCAGGTGCATGTACTGGACCTTTTAAGGTTCTTTGGACAAAAGGAACTGAACTCGTCTGAGCCTATTGGAAAGGGAATGGTTATGAGGCAGAGCAGATAAGCAGAATACATGAGCTATAAAAAGAGCACATCTGGTATGCACTTAAATGAATATTTCCTCATCAATACATGACAGTGACCACCTCACACTGCAGCTACCTGGACGTGAGGAACCAATTCAAGCCCTCAATGATCAACAGAGCCCACTAAGATGCAGCAACAAAGCTTCAGTCTTGTAGCTGTAGATATCCATGGGTACTGAAAACAGTTTGCACTATTTTTTTCCCTATTGCTTTGGACTAGGCTGTTTCTCGGGGTGGCCTTGTGCCATCACAAATACTAGATAGCTTTAAAGCTCTCAACTAATTTTTAAATCACTTGTTCTCTAGTTATTTTCTTGACTGGATTTTTTGAAGTTCTTCTGACTCCAACAGAAATGAACAACTGTATGATCTCAGTCATCAGCTGGGATTCTGCCTCCCCCATATACAGTGTAGGACTAAACTGATGGTCCTGCCTTGATCTGTTGTGCTGGACAAATGAAAAACAGGAAAGGAAAGAAACCTATCAGTATTTGAAACACTTACTCCTTTCAGTTACATGTTGTGTTGCACCACCCTCTATTTCCAGGCTTTCTGGGATGCTTTCTGTTTCCTCTCTGTATGCAATAGAACCTCTGCTGGAACTATGCTGCAGCCCACCAGGACTGGGAGCCAGGTACTTCTCATAATAGGAGGTCAAACTAAATGAAAGTCAGAGCCCCATCAGTTCTCACAGCTGAATTCCAACATTGGATATGACATGGCCAAGGGGAAAATATTGGATTTATTTTTATGAGTTAGTCATAACCCTAATGCCCTTAAGAGGTACTGTGAGAAGTGAATCCATTCATAAGGCCAACAAGGTCACTTTTAACTTGTAAAAATAAATCCAATATTTTTCACTATGTCTTATTAGGGTTGTACAATGCAGCAACCACTGTGGTTTGTTTTTAAAACGTCACTTCCTCCAACAGCTCATATTGCTTTTTAGCATGATTTCCATTTCCCATGTTCCTCAGCTCCCAAGGTCTGCACTGTCTCCTTCACTGCCTTTGTGCATCAAAACACATCCTCTTACTGAAAGTACTCTTGAGTTTTGCGTCCAGCCCCTGCTCTAACACAACTCCTCTGTCACAGTCTCTCTTCTCTGCCTCAAGTGTAACACATCCCTGGCATTTCTCTCAACTGCTCCCACACAGCCTCAGCCCTCCCTGACCTATCTCAGTGCCTCCTGCCAACTGTGCAGCAGCCATCAGAAATCCAGAGCAGCATTTGGAATTAGTTGGTTAGATCGGTCTGACAAATAGTTTAATAATAATCCAAATTTCATAACTTCTTTTTCTTCCCTCCTTAAGGCTTCAATAGCTTAGAAGAGGATGGAATAGCTGAGATGTGACCTGGAATATTTGTCTCAGCCCATGAAATTGGCCATTTCAGGTCATGAGAAGCCCTGCAAACCACAGGGCTGTCTCAATTTGAACAGCTTTTCTCCCCACACACAGTAAGAGCCCACTACGCTTTTCCTTTTTCTCCCTGGTAGCCATGCCATCATTCACAAACAGCAGGAAAAGGCAGAGGGTATGGAAAGATACAGCCATCTCTGATTATAAGGGAGGTTTCAAGTGACTACTGACACACACAGGGGTGGGAAGATTTGGGATGGCACAAGTCACACCTTCTGGTCTGCAAGAGAAAGGAGGGCAGCACTTTGTGTCCAGTGACGTTTAAAGAGCTGAGCCTCAGAAAGTCAAGAGGAGATTGCAGGAGTAGGACAGGAAGTGTCCCAGATGTGGTGAAAGGAAGAATGAGATACTCATCCCTTCCAAACACAGGGGAAAAATATTATCTCAGGGGTGATGCTAATACATAAAGAAACCAAAGGAAAGCAGTGGATCAAAGAATGTGGACAGAGCAGAACAGTTTGTTCTCAATATAATTCAAAGTTTTTGGCCAGCTTCCACTTCTGGGCAGAAGCTTTAGGGGCATTCATAAAAATCTAATTAGAAAATAACATCTCTCATGAATTATTAGCTCTCCTCATATCTGGTTGTAATAGATTAAATTAAAGTCACAAAACCAGCAAAATATACTAAATCAATTAAAAAGAAAATTTTTATGTCAATCATAGTCTATTACTTCCTTTTAAAACAGTGAAAAAGAAATGGTTTATGCCAAGAAGCCTCTCTAGAAAATATTTGCTTTTCCCATACAGGAGCATTCAGAAGCTTCCAAAAGCCATGAAAATTGTATTTTCTTTCCCCCTTAGCATTAAGCAAAACAAACCAAGCAGTAAACAATTATGAGAACCAAAAACCTGTCTCTTTTTTTTGTTTTTGTTTTGTCAATGTATTCATCTGTATATTCCCATAAATGTGATGAGCCTGTATTTTTACTGGTGAAGACAGAGCAGAATTTGGCTTTGGTTGATCCAGATCTATACAATCATAATTTGCTCACCCTTTACCCAAATTCTGAACAATATTCCTTCCCAGTAACAATTTTCACTCCCTTTGTGCTAATGTAAATTATTTTACCAAAGATTGCACAAGGTGCAAAGGAAAAGCAGACCTGCAGCTGTGTCTCAGTGGGGAAAGGCTCTGCAGGAGCACAGGAGCTCTCCAGCAGCTCCCAAAAATGGCACGGCCACGTCTTTATCATTTCAAAGCTCCAGCTCCCAGCTCAAGCAGCAGCTTCACATCCTATAGTGATACAATTTGAAATCTTGGCACTTGGCTTTCAATAATTCCCTGTTAGATTACTGTCTGTGGAAGAGCATATAACACAACTGCTACAAATGCTGGGAGCAAAATCTTCAATAACAACTTAGCGCATATGATAACTTTCCCAATTTCCTGCATCTACACCACCTATCTCTTTACTCTGGTCTGTAGCAGCTTGTTTCTTTATTGAACATCTGCCTTGGGATCCCCTGTCATAAAAAGTAATAAACACATCAATCCAAAAGAAAGAGTATTGCCTGGCCCAAAACTACTTAACCAATCAAATTGGCAGCCGATAGCATGAAACTAAAGGGATAAAACTCTGAGGTGCTTTTAATACAGTATATTTCTAATGATACTACACACCTGCTGCCATTTTGCACACCTAGCTGCCAGAGTGTTTCTAGTAAGTTAATTATAGTTTCTAGCACCAATTATAGATTTCAACCTTTGTGGAAATACAAAGCAATGGGATTAATTTGTTAATCTGCTATCTCACTGATATTTGACAGCTATTGCTTTGATTCTCCTTCCTACAAAATACAGATGGATTGTCTTGGGAAAAAAAAGCATTCTTTAACCAAATAATAATAAAAGAGCACAATAAAAATGTCTTGTAGCTTATTATCTACAGACCCCACAACTTGTAACTGTGACTGTAATTATAGCTGTTCGAGTTTCCCCTGCAGGTTTTGCTAAACAAACAAATGAAAAAGATACCCAAAAGGAAAAACTGAAGCAATTTGTGCTCTCCAGTTATCATAATATAAATATCCATAGATTACTTGCATAGAGAGAAGATCAGATCTAATCTTTCACCAGAGTTTGTTGTAAATTGGAAATTACATTTACTTCAGGTGTATACTGTTTTCCCAGTTCATATCCAGCTGTAAATTAGAGCAGTTTTGCCTTTTGGGAGAAAAACCTCCCTTTTGAAACGTGTCTTATTGACTGTGTATAGATTACCAGCAGCTGATCCATGGAGTAGATTTGAAGATAGAACTGCCTATAGGCAACTTTCTTTATTGATTGTAGATTGATATTCAGTTGTTTTTCAAGAAGAGCAAAAATAAGATAAAGCTGCAATGTAATTGCCAACTTTTTGTAGGAATAAGAGAAACAGGGTGCCCAGGGAAGTGATGGAATCACCATCCCTGCAGGTATTTAAAAGCTGTGTGGACATAAAGCTTAATCACATGGGTTAGTGGTGGGCTGAACAGTACTGGGGATACTGGTGGACTCAATCCTAAAAGTCTTTCCCTCCCCAAATAAGTCCATGATTCTTTGATTAGCTCAGAAAATACAGCTGTTTCACAACCTATTTGTCCTTTATCCAAACACTCACATTACCATGCCTGGGTCACATTTCTTTCCAATGTTTCCCTTCATTTAGGAAGGTTGTGGTCAGCTGGCACATGAGCCTTCAGTACCTGCAGAGCCACTGAGGTTCTTGGGATGCTTCTGGGCAGCACTAAGGTCTGCATTAACATGAAGCCTGCCACACATGTCCCTTAGCAAGAAAAAGATCCTCATTTTGGGTGAAACATTCTGAACAGTTGTTTTGAATACAGTATTTGCTTTCAAAGCTTTGATCACGTAAAAACCATAGGTAGCTCCCTGAGCCACAATACCCATGAATTCCCACTTGCTGTGGAGTTCAGGCTCATAGTTTCACACCTGTATAGGTGAGCTGATTTCTAGTAGGACTGAGTTCTCAAAACAGCCTTTTCCTTACAGGCATTAATAATGCCTCTCTTCCATTCTCATAAAACCAGCAGAAACTTATTTTGTTGCTCAATTCATTTTGGTTTAAATCAGTCCTTTTCTGAGCACACAGCACAATTACAAACACACTTCCTGAGGAAACCACGTGAAATGATTTATTTTTATGAAAATTCTCTGCTCAAAAAGTCACAAAACTGAGATACCAAGCACCAACTTAGATCCAGCAAAGCACTTGCACATTTTCCCTATTGAAACTCATGTAATTCAAATCCAAATATAACCCCAAGTGCGCTGGTGGTTTGGGACTGAAAACTCAATGCCCAAACCAATTCTACTCAGTGTCACACTGACTATTAAAATCAAACATGAGTTAAGAATGTGCATCCATTGTGGATAATTGCTGGAAGCTTATGGGAAATTGTTGCACAGCCAAAGCATTTTAAATAACATTACCCTAGTTTTATTAGTGTAAAACAATGGAAAGCCCTGGTTTCTCAGGTTTACCAGAGAGAGGTTGTGTGAACAGCAGAACTAATGAAGACTAATTTCCCATAAATTCAAATTCTTTGTCACCAAAATCCTGCCCCTACGCTCTCACCACAACAGTTCTGCTGTCTCCCTGTTGTTCAGTATTTCCTCTACACAGGACATGGCCCTTGCTGGGGCTGACTGGCCAGCTGGCTGCTCCAAAGGGACAGTGATGGGCACTTCCTGCTGAGCTCCTCAGAAGGGACACTGCTGTCTGTCACTCTTGTTTTGCCACATTCTAAACTTCACGGAAAAAATTCAGACCTTCAATTGCTAAGACTTGAATTTTTATTTCATATTTGATTAAAGCTGGCCATAAATTCAACAGCCTTAAGAATAATGAGTTAAAAAGCACCAGAGTAAACAGAGCTCCCCAGTCAAGTTTGGTCCAGAGGGGTACAAAGCCTCATTCCTACAGATGGAGGAGTCCTGATGAAAAGTGCCCATGCCTGAGCTTGATCCCTCTATTAACCACAGAACAAACTCAATTATTTACTCTACCAAAGGCAAGAATTTGTGCAAAACACTACAGTAAACTCAGGAGCACAGAGAAACACTCCCACTTACCTTTCTGCATTCAGGCATATCCATCAGCTTCTTCCAGCCTCCTCAAGTTCCTCCCCATCCCACTTCCAGCTCCCTTCATTGCCACAGACTCAAGCCTTTCTCCAGGGCAGCTGGGAGAGAAATGAAGTTTTTGCACCTGTGTTCCTATTTCCTGTCATCTCAGAGTAACTTCAGCTGTGGATAACCATGTCCATTGTGGTTTGGGCCCACAGAGGGGTGGCCTCTTGTGCCTCAATGAATTGCAATTTTCCCCTAACAAAGAAATATGTTCCTGTGTATTTGATACCATTATTTTGATTCCTACCTAAGCCCAAGTTACATGATAATCACCCTCATGGCTTAGAAAAGGCAAATTGAGGACACAAGTAGACTACTAAAGCCAAAAAATAACCTGAAATACCTTTATTGCAGATATTTCCCAGATATAGCTTAATTTTATCTATAGAAGAAACTAATAAAGCATGCTCACTGTTTGTAGAGTGCATAATATGATTAACTACTCCTTCCTACCTGGCACATCTCAGGTTTCCTGTAACAGCAATATTAAAATGAAAGTATTTAAGAGGAGAAATTGCTGTAGCAGCAAAAGATTATACACTGGCACACAGTTTGTGAGACGTTCATGTATTTTTTCACTGCCGGTCAGTTCACTTTTATCCCAAATTTTCAATTTTCACCTTTAAAAATAAGACCTTCTTACTTGCTACTAGTACTTCTTGTACAGCTCTATAGCATCCACCCCAGTAAGCACATTGCATGTGAAATATATATGAAATATTTTATATCTCATTCCTCATGAAAATACACTGGTAGACAACTGATAATTACTCACAGCTGCTTCTAATTTGGGACAGTTACTTTGATGCATGTAGCTTTTTGTTAATGTTTGAGGAGTTTCTTTCTGACTGCATTCTCTCTAAAACTGCTGGCAAGGCCACTTGCTCGAGGAGGGTGGAACTGAAGTGCAGCATTTCCTTTCAGAGTACATTATTCAGTGATGGGCAGGCAAAATTACTTCACTGGGTGTTTATCTGCCCTGCTAATGGACGTGAGGTCTAAACCCCTTTCCCTGTATGACTTTCCTACACCTAAGTACCCGAGTTCCCTGAGCTAGAGTTTGTCTGCTTTTTAATGCTGGGCATGGCACAAAGATTGATGTTGCTCTGTGTGACCATACCAGTCATCCATCACTATTAATTGCAAAAAAATCTTTCTCCTTGTTTTTAAAAGCCCTTTGAATTAGCTTCCATTATGAAGCTATCTCACAGATGGTCAAATGCTGGTGAACAAGGAGAAGGCAAACATTCTTGAAAACACCTTTGTGATCTATCTAGGCTGCTATGTCAGGGAGAAAGTCAAGGGATTTAGGTGACTGAAGATAACTTTCCTCAGCCAAATGTAGCTGAAAGTTGCACAAGAAGGTTACCTCATCTCTCTCCAGAGCCAATGGGAAGAGATAGACTTTTACAGTGACAATTCATGCTAACATGAAATGAATACCAAACCCAGGTGGAATGCTGGACATGTTTCTTGCTAGTCTTTCATTATGGAAACCATCTCAGAATATGGAGCTAATCCATATTAGATAAGATGACTGTTCATTTTCCCAGTGGTTCTAAAATAATGGCAACCTTGTATGTAAAAAAGGAACAGATAAACATATCTGAGGATAATTTATAAATATCTGAACACAGTTATGCGACTTTAAAAAAAAAAAGTATTATTTTCTTCTACTGAAGATGGGGAAATCATAAAAAGAGTGAACATAATAGATACTTCTGTCTGCCAAAAAAGAAATAGGACAGGCTACCTCTCTGCTTCATCTAGAGAATTTCCTTTAAAGTAGTTACACCAAGGTAAAAAGAGATTACTTAATTTCTTTTCATAATAAGAAACAAAAGAGTATATTTAAACTGTGCCAAGTCCTTCCTGATGAGGGATCTGTTGGTACATATTCTGCAACTTTCTAACTGCCAAACCCATCCTATCACCCAGCACCTTGTGTTATTTTTATGTTTGTTTGAGCTGCCATGCCAAAGCTATATGCACACCACTACTGCCATCACTAAGTGCTATTAACAGGACAAGCTGCAAAAATTGAGAATTTAGGCTACTAATATTAGGTTTTAATTGATGTTAAAACTCACTGTATTTGCCACCTAGTGTTTGAGTTTGCAGAGTTCACTTTTATTCCATTCAGCTGTAAACACGAAGTCAAAACACTTGTTTCTTACATGAAAGTTAAAACAATGTTCATACAGAATCCCTAATTTCCAGGGTTTGAGACTTTTAGTAAAATCCCAAATATTGCATGCTTTCCAGCTGACCATTGGACATTAATATCATCTGATCACAGTGTTATTGCTGATCAAACCCCTATCATTTGATATTTTCCCTCTTCTTGGACTTGGAAAATCTACACATAATGGCTTTAATCCAGACTTCTCATGGCACAGATCTATCAGAACCCAGACTCTGCCTGGCCCCCAAGGGCAAGTGGAATACACATCAGGGGCCAAATTCCTTCTTTCACCCATAAGGGCAGACCTGTACATCCTCCCCTGGCTGTTATGAAGTTTCACTTGCAGGCAGATCAGCAAGGACAGCGAGGGGCAGGGCAGTGGTGCTGGTTGGGAAGGGATGGGCTCAGGAGGTACAGAGGCTAAAAGTCCTGTACAGGCAAGGGAGAAGCTCCACTGGACAGACACTGTCCTGGCTGACAGGCAATTGCACAGGAACTCAGCTTTCAGTCAGCTGGCCACTTCTTTGGTAACAGAAACAGGCCAATATAAAAGTCTAAAAGGAATTTATTTTTAATTTTAAAAGAGTGAGCTAGCCCCCTCCCACATCCTGCAGAGTAGAGACACAGGGACTGCCCTGTCAGCAAGGCAGGAGCATTAGCACAGGTGTGTTGGGATACGTCTGCATGCAGTGTCTCTGTAGTGTCAGACTGTGCTAGACTGATTCAGTTCCACATTCATGTTCTGGAGAAGGCTGCTCACCAATCCTGTGAACACATGGCTCTTTCAGGGTGGAAAAGCCCTCCCTTCTGCCTGGCAGTGGCATACCCATAGTGTCTCCACTTTAATTTTCCCAGTTTGATCTGGTTTATATTTCAAGAAAATTATCCTAAATGACCCTCTCCTTATTTATTTTTAAACCAAATATATTAGGTGTGTTAATGTTGCATCATCTGCTCTGACTGCCCCATTCCAGGAAGCCTCACTGTGGTTACAGAGGATTTTTCAGTGGGACCATATTAATCCCATATGCCAACAACAGCCCTTTGTATGGCTCTTGCTAGCTGTGTGACCAGGAAGGAGTTAAAATCCTAATTTCTCTACTGCATTTCACTTTAAAGATAACCCTCTTTTATTACAGCATGGCTCAAACCCTTGGCTTGCACTGACAGTGCTCAGCAGAGCGTTTGGTTTTCTCTTTACGTCGCATTCTAGCGAACGTTGTGTTTTATAAGATAAAATGATAAATGGCCTGACTTAAATGACCGGAGGGTATCTACTTTCCTGCTACTCTATTTAAAAGGTTTCTGTGAACATTTTACACACCTTATTGTGTGACTGTGGCTGTCTAATAGCAAAGGAAACAATAGCCTCTGATGTCCACAGAGGCAGGGCATACCACACAGGTGCCATGTTTTACAACACCACTATATCTTGTCATTCAGAAGTGCTCCCTGAACAAATTGCCTGTCATATTTAAAGATAAAATCTGACAGTGCCAGAGCTGACAAGTAGTCCTCAACCCTGACATACAACACGGAGCTGAATTTTCCCAGATTCACTGTAGATGGTTTGTCTTTAGAGATTCACAGCAAAGCTAACTGCTGGCAGAGCAGCAAAAATTATTTCAAAACATTGCTAAGTGTCAGACTTTATTAAATGGTTGCTTTTAAAAGAGGGGAGAAAAGCTTCTGTGTTAGATTTAGAAAAGAACTATACAGAAATGTTTTTACATATTTTACTTCTCCATAAAATAATTATTTACAGTGTTTCTAAATAATAGAAAATCCTGCAGTACATTTCAGGATTGCTCCTTAGCACTGGGATTTTTATTTACACTACAGGAATATGTATTTTCTCTTTTGTCCCAGGCGGCTCTGAAAGGTGCATACAGTAAATGAGAATTAGGAAGGAATGACACAGTGTTCAGCAATGCCATCCACTGCTCAGGTGGTGACTGGGGGCAATCAGAGGGCTGCCTTGGGATGCAAACACTGATGCTGCAGGGCTGTTTTCCCCTGGCAACACCAAAGGAACACCAAAGGATGGAGGCTGCAGAGCTGCAGCACAAGTGGCACTGGCAGATGGGCAGAGGCAGGGCAGTTACACCACAGGTGTGTTGAAATCCCAGCCTGCAACTACTTTCACATCAGCTCCTTTTTGTTCTCTTTTGGGGTTCTGAGGGGTAAAGAGCTGCATATCCATTCATTTGCTTATGCAGCTCTTTGTAACCATTTTATGGCTCCATTAGACACCTGTACATTTAACTCCCTCCTTGTCCACAGAATGCAAACGTTTGAATGTATAGCTAGAGAGATTTTTCTATTCCTGTTTATTAGCCACTAACAAGGAGCTACATGTTTGTTCTCAAAGAAGAAAAAAAAAAAGGCATAAAACATTATTTGCAGTTCAATGTGTCATGTTGTGCCAAACCATTTCATAAAGACAGCCTTGATGTGGAGATGTCTTTTCACACCTCCTGCCAGCTGAGTGTTGAACTGATGCAGAGGGGATGTGCCAGCAAGAGTGCCTGGCTGCCCCTCCCCAGCCACCCCCTCCACTGCCCCACCACCCTGCTGCTGCCAGAACCACGAGCTGGGGCCAAATAAACAGCCCAGCAGTGGGAAAACGGGCCAGGACACAGCCATAGGTGAGGTCAGCTGGTGTCACACAGAGAGCAGGTAAGGGCCAGCAGGACTCCAGGGGAGCAGACAGCCGAGTGCCATTGGCAATGGCAGGAGAGCTGTCACAGTGAGCAGAGGCAGCTGACTCTCAAAAATGGCTGGGGTTGGAAGAGACCTTACAGATCTACTTGTTCCAAGCCCCCTGCAGTGGGCAGGGACACCTTCCCCTAGACCCCACCTGAACTGGCCTTGAACACTTCCAGGGCTGGGACATTCTCAGCTTCTCTGGACAACCTATTCCAGTGTCTCACCACTACCACTGAGTTATGTTTCTTCAAGGAAAGGGACCCTCATCATAGGGTCAAGGCCAGCAGTGAGTACAAGTAGCTATGAAAAAGCTGGGAAAGAGACAAGGAAGGTAAGAGGGAGAGCTGTGCCCTCTCCCACACTGGGGGACAGCAGCAAGGGGAGAGCAGGCAGCTGCAGCCACATTTCTGAAGGGCTTGAGGTGTTACCATGCAGCTTGAACTTCTGACAAGCCAGTGCTGATGTAGGAGTCTGGGCCAGGAGGATTATGCAAGCATCCAAAATGGATGATTGACATCAGTTAAGTGAGGATGAATGACTGGAAAGCCTACTGCTACATCTTGCATGTAAAACTGACACATGCAGAAGATTGTGGAATTACAAAATAGAAAATTAAGTGGTCAGAGACAGGCAAAATCTCAGCTACTGCCCCCACCTCCAATTTGTATTTCAGCCACAGACCTGCTATGAATATCAGGATTTCAGTTTAAGAATAATGGTTGAAAATGTCTTTCTATGAATCAGTAATCTGAGAATCAGAGGGACAAACAAACTCATCCTTCTTCTGTTTAGATACACATGAGCTCAGTAGTGGCTCTGATGCCCTCTAACTGCTGGGATCTCTCTTCCCTGCCACAGGATTACTGCCCACCCATGCTGTCCTCCCTGTGCTGGTGACTCTGGGGCAGGTTTGCTGCTAGAGTGTGCACAGGCCTGCACAGTGTGGGGAAATAATATGTGTGAGTACAACAGGGAGAAAGTTCAGGTGTAGACACAGCTCACTGTCTCCAACGAAATCAGCCCTGCCCCGCTCAGCCCTACCCCAGCCCTACCCCAGCCCTACCCCAGCTCCACCCCAGCCCCTCAGCTGAGGTTTATGCCATGGGACACAGCAAAGGACCATCCAGGTATGAATTCTAATTGCAGCTCTAACTTGATTTTGGCAGCCTCTGAGTGCCTCTTTTACTGTACATCTCAGCTGGCTCCCTGGACTTCAACCCCAGGAGTAGCTCTTGTGTTTTTCATCTGTTGGATAAAAATATTTGCTGCTGTCACCAGCTGCACTTAGTCCAAGAAGAAAATAACCCAGACTTTACTGAGGTGACCCACACACGAGGACACTTCCCACTCTCTGCAACAGAAGAGCCACTTAGATGAGTTTCATTTTCTCTCTCATGGAACTTTTCTATAGCATGGGCCTATCTACTAGTCACTACACTACAAAAATCTCCCCAAGCACTCCATCATCCTGTTTCCTACCAAGCATGACTTTACCTTAGAAATAGTGTTAGCAAAAGATGTAATTGTCATTCTCCTGGGCTGCATCAAATCTTATTTAAGGATGGCTCTCCTCTCAATTTCTCTTAGAGGCACTTTACCCTAGAGAGAACCAATCCATTATTGGAAGGAGATGTTCTGACCCCATTAGCTGGGCAGATGTGTGTTTGAACTAGAGACCTCTGAGCATCCTCAATCCAAGATGAGCTAGCTCAGGCGATGGTGTGTGGAAGGGATGCATCCTCAGAGATCCCTCTGCATCCTGCTCTGTACCAGGCAAGTGCTGAATGCACTCTGCAAGAGGCACCTGAGAGATCACTGTGTCCAGCAGTTCATTGAAATGAGTGAATGTTGAGGGTATGCAGACAAACATAAAATGCTAGGAAATGTAACTTTGCATGTATGCTATGTTAAAAAAAAAAGGAATTGGAGAGAAATTCCTCATAATTTATAATCCTCATGTACAAAAAATCAGTGTGTTATATGGAATTTTTTAAAAAGACTGCTCTGTTCCAAGCTTGCTTCATGCATATTTGGCTCTGCCACCCTGAGAATACCTGAAAATACATAATACAAGCATTTGCAACCTTTAAAAGTGAAAATGTCATAATTTAGTCTTAGTTAGTCAGTTGTGGTCCTGCTCTAATGAAAGTGTTGTTGTCCAATATGCTTTGCTCTACATTGATTTTTTTCTATCAGCTGGGAGTTCTGGTAAAAGAACAATAGCTCTAATAATATCAGTAAAGCAAAGAAAGTAAGGAACAGCGAGCTCTTCAGTATACACAGGTCAAGCCACAATCAATTTCGAGATTTGAAATTATATTTTTAAAATGTATGTTTAATAGAAGATGTTAGTTCTATCAAGTCAAAGCTTGTATAGTTTCAAGTTCCTGAATGACTGCTTTATCAACTAGCCCCAGACTTAGGCCCCAGAGGTTAAGCAATAAAGGAGAAACAAAAATAACTTAAAAGTTTCTGCAGCTAGCTGAACCCAGCAACAGCTCCTTAAACCGCTTTTACATTCCTACAGTTTGACATACCATAAAGCCACAAGATACATTGAAAAGCTATGAATTTGCTAAGTAGGATTTCACTTCCTCTTGTTGTTAGAAGTCATTAATTTTATTAGATGTTAGCAAAATACTTGTAAACAGAAAATACGAAGGCTTATGAAAAGCGCCCTTTATTTTTACTCTAATAATTAACATGCAGCTAGGAACAGGATAACAGAAAGTAATTAATGAAGTGCTGTTAGTTCCAAAATCTTAGTGATAATTATGCAGCAAGTTTCACACAGACCAGCTGAAATGAAATATAATTGTGCAAAGAGGGCATCATAGACATTAGATGAAAACTTGCATGTATGTCCTTAGTAGATAAGTTGATTCAGTTACAAACTCTAAAATCATACTCTGGACCCACTGAAAAAGCAAGAATCCAGAGTGATACAAACTTTCTTTACTTCTTTTTACCTATTTACCAACTCATTCTTCTGGTTTGAGATGACAGTTCTTTTACATGAATGATCTTGGAATAAAAAACCCAACACTTTTAAAAATATTTAGCAAAAACTCACTTTGAACTATGATTGCATAATGACAAAATACAGACACTGGCTGACAAATAAATTGCACATCTGCAACTTCAGCAATATAACTCGAGACCTTTTAAATCAGACATGAAGTCTCATCACCAAATGAAAATAATCTCTCTCAGCTATAGCAGGGTGTGTGGTATATTGTGATACTCTCATTTGCAGGGTGATGGCCGTAGGTAACAGAGTGCAAGAGCCTTTATGTAAAAAGACAATTACAAGTCTGTCTCCTCAAGGAGAGTTCTTCTCATGACATATTTCCTATAGAAAGGATGGAATTAGGGTAAAATTCAAAATTCAACAAACAGTGAATCCTTATCAGTCTCTGCCTCAATTAAGACATGCTGCTCTTAAATGGAGATGCTGAGCAATGGAGAGCACCTAAACAACCCCCACAGAAGATGTTTGCTCTTCAGCCTCCTTGTGCTTGTGTCCCTCCAGCAAAGGCCCTGATTATTGCACCTTTTTTTAAAAAAAATTTTTTTGGAAGGTCACTATTGCCATGTGTTTTACCCATTTTTTAGGAAAAGTTAAGGAAAAGTATGCTCTGAGAGTAAAAAAAGGAATAAAAACAAACAGCAAGCACCCTAGATCCCAGGGACACTCATCCTGGTCTTCCTAGACACATATAGAGTATATCACAATGGATTGTAAGAAATGTTTCAGACTAACACTAGTTTTGCAAATGGGTCTCCATCCAGGTGCCTGGCTTTTACTTCAATCAATTAAACCTTTTCTAAAGCCAAGGAAAGAATGATCCAGGCTAAGAAATCAAATTTCTCACGTCTTGGATGCCTTGCTGACTCTGAGCTGGAGTACGTGTTAATAATGTTCTACGTCAACTTTTTTACTTGGAGACTCCATTCCATCCTGGCCAACATTATTCACATTTCCATCACCTCCTGGCTAGAATCTACTAATGCAGAATAATTTGTGCACACAGCCTTTGGCCTTAAGGGAACTCCAGGAATTACAGAACACTGCAGTGCACCTCGGCCACACGGCCATGCGCACATCAAATCACTCTGCTGATCTCTACAAAGGCTCCTGTCAGAGCATCACAGGAAATCTGCAGTATCAGTCCTTGCCTTGCTCTCCCACTAGAAGCTGGGATAGCATGGACACAGCTTTCCACTGGGAAAGAGACATCTAATGACAACTGAAACAGTAGAATCCTGCACAAAATCTGATGTGGGGGTATATGAACCTGTGAAAATAAACTCTTTAGAAAAAATGGGCATCACAAACCTCACCACCTCTTAGTCTATGTACAAGACACATTTCTTTGACACTGCCTTGTTTAACGTGACTAATTATGTTTTAAATTGCAAGCTCTACTGCAACAAACATGGAACAAACAGTTTACACACTCAAACAGGCTGATGCAGTGTTGGTGGGCACTGAGTTCCTACTACTCAAATAATGCAACAGTTTGTGTCAGACAGGGGAAGTGTAAGTTTGCATAGCCAGAAGAATGTGTTCTGAACCTAGCAGAGCCATGATGCTTTGCTGAAGGAAACATTATTACAGGGAAATAGGAAACTATTACAGGGAGTAGAAGTCAGTCATACTCATTTATGAGTCTTATCGAAGGAACAGAAATTATTCTGCCTACCTTACTAGAAGATTTGCAATATAACCAGTATTTAATTCTATCAATTCAAGAATAAAAACAAACCCTCCACCATCTATTTAATCAATTTACCATTATTAAATTGCCAGCATAGGCAGATGAGGATAGCTATGCACTTGGACTTGACACACAGTTCAGGTTGTAAGCAATGAGCCACTGAAGAGTAGACTCAGCATCTTTGAGTTTGCTGCTTTGATGAAGTTTATCTCTCACTATTTGGCAAGTAGAGAGCTTACAGAAACCAATTTTGTCACCTATGCACCTGAACTTCCATGCACTGCAACCATGAGGTATTGAAGACAAGAACCAATACCTTCTGAGGGGCAAATGACAGACAAACAGATTCTTTAGGCAGTTTATTTGATAAATGTCAATAAATTAGTAAATACATAACACAAACTTACATATCACTGTGTATCTTGCAGAGTACTATAAAAGGTCTTAATAAAAAGTAGCAGTACCAAATGAAAAAGGAGTCAAAATAACCTAATAAATTGGTTTGACAAGTAATGTACTTCAGGGAATATCTGATACATAATTCTAGTTTTCTCACTTTAAGGTCACATAAGCCTGAAAAAGAACAAAACTTGTTAATAACATTACTGCTAATACTGAGACAAAAGCAAAAGAAGGGGCATCAGTCAACAGAAGAGAAAGAATAGCAATTAAAGAATTGTGGAATTCTTTGATGTTGGACAATAATATTTTAGGATGTTCATCAAAATAGCCAGTAAAACAGTGCTCTCAGTAAAGTACTACCAGACTACCAGGCCAAAGTGCTAACAGGTGCATAACCAGCATTCCAGTTTGCTTCAGCAACTCACCTTCACCTTGGTAAAAACAGCACAAATAGTAACAGGGTATTTCCTGAAGTTTTCTAATACAGCAGCTGTACCACCTTGTGGGGCATGCAGTGGAAGTACTTAAAATAGATCCAGAAGAGTGGGGGTAGCATTATATTATACAGTATTATATACTGCATATTCTCCATGGAATCATTTAATTCCAATAAAATCTATCTTTCCCATTGAGAGCTCAGGGACTTGGAATGTAACTAAAAGATTCACTGGAAAGTTTTAATCAAATCTTAGGAGGTCTGAAAGATCTCTATTATATGAGATATATTATTGTATGTTATGCAATTAAATATGGTGCTAAATATGACATGAGTTGGAGAAGATCCAGCCCAACTTTCAGATATAACTTTGGAGGACAACAAGTTCTATGAGAGCATCTTTAATCTGTAAACTGAGCTGATTACTGGAAGTAATAGAGCTATGCCAGCAACAGAGGGTTACATAACACTCGCTCCAGTCTTGGCACTCAGATCCCAGCTGCACTTTTGACCCTTGCCTCAGTTTCTCTGTGTAAAGCATCCTGATATTTTAAGATAAAGAGCCACTTTTAAAATATCAGTACAATTAGATAAAATTTTCAGTGAAGCTGTTGGGGAAAGGAACCCTGGAAAATTTCTTCCTCTTTTGTATGTTACACCTTGAGGGTTATAATGAACTAGGAAAAGGTAAAAACTTGTGACATTAAAGAGGTGATTTCACCACATTTGTTTTGTCCTTTTTTTATGTACACATTCATCTTCCATAAGAAACAAAGCTCCTCAAGACATACTGGAGAGCAAAATGCTCAAGTCATACATGCTTAGTTTCAAAGTTATGTTGCTACTCCAAGAGAGAAATCAATGTATACTATATTAAAAACAATCATCACAGCCCTTCAAATGATTGGAGAGCTTAACTTTGAAGGCAATTCAACCTAATAGAGGCTTTAATGGCTTTTGACAGATTGTTCCACTGATCAAGGGACATGTATGAAAATAACTGCCTACCAAGCCCTGATTTGATTTTAAGAAAAGAAAACTGAAGGTTAATGGTAAACAGAAGTTGATTGTTCACATTTTCACTGAAATAACTCTATCTGACCTGTTCTTAGAAGAAGTGGAATAAAGGATAATGGGAATCCTATACACCTGACTTTTTACTTTAGCCTGTAATCAAGGGGACTAATCAGACCAAGATGTGTTGGCATGAAAGCAAGTATTTGAGGATAGGGAGGGGGGAGAATAACTTTTGTGACCAAATTCTTTATCATCATGGACAAACCCTGTAAAACCAGTGGAGATTTAGAGGATGTAAACCATAGTATGGTTTACATATAATCCTTTTGGATTATGGATGTTATCTCCTAAGGAACAAGAAGAGAAACTATAGTTCCCATGACACGTGAAGTGCTCATGCCTAAATATCAGCTTTTTAATGTGCTAATTTTATCAGTTATTTCTTGGCTTTTATTTTACGTTATTCAGCCAGTTCTGTAGCCTTTCTATGTACAGTCTTTTAGTAATTGTACAAATTATCTTCTCTTGTTCAATGAAAGCCCTCAGGCTAAAATGAAGAGGACAGATGAATGTAAATGATGGTGCAAGCTCAGCCACAGGGAGGGTGAAGAATCAGTCTGGACAGGAAAGAGAGCAGTGGTTCTATTCAGGATTGCCTCTGCCTGTAGAGGTGAGGTGGGCGAGAACAGGGCAGGGTGGGAATCCTACTGAACAGTGGATGCTGGTGGTTTAGCCAGAGTCCTTCATCACTCCCTTGCAGCTCCCACCCTCTAAAGGCAGATTATTGTAGTCCTGAACTTTTCACTCCTATGGGGAGTGCAATGGGTGCCTGCTTTTGATGAGGAACCTTATGCAAAGAGAATTCTTCTTGTCTGCCCCTTCCCTGTGTCAGATCACTGTCCTGGTGGGACAGGACAGATGAGCTGCAGCAACCTGAATGTCAGATGAGAAGCAGAATGTTTGGAGGTACTCAGTCTGTGAAGCTGTAGCAGGACAGAGGTGGAGGCTGAAGCTGGGGGTGAGAGTTTCTCATCCCTATTGCTACAGGGGAACAACCCCTCTTCCCAACTCTGTAATCATGGTGTGAGCTGAGAGTAGTCAGCTCCCAGCAGAAAGCTGAGGACTGGCTGTCAGGGGCAGGAAGGGGTTTAGGGAGCCAACATTAACTTTGCACCAGGTGGTAACAATTAAGGGAGAGATCCTGACCTGCACTGTACAAGTTTTAACTCAATGACTCCCATATGAGTCCAGTTAATGAAGCTGTGGCCTTGAGAAAGCACATCCCTGGGGTCTCATGTGCATCTCACCTCGTCTCTCGTGCTCTCCTCTCAGCCCAGCTCAGATGTAAGCCTAAGCCTGGCCTGCCCAAACTCCACTGCATGGCACAGGACTAATGGAGCAGCACTGCTATAACTGAGAAAAGGGCAATGCCAGCTCTTAACACACTGCAATATCTTAGTCACCTTTCATGATGGATTTTAATAATCTTTTGATTTCTGTGCTGCTATGTGAATGGAATCCTGACTCTGCCCCACTGCATTAAGTAGTACAGCACAATTTTACAGTGCATCTTGTACCACTACCAGCAAACCTAAAACCACATTCAAATGATAATAAGACAACTGATTTGGATATATATAATGGTGAATGTCACCCATCCTGAAGAGTTTTCAGGCGGTGATCACACAGGGCATTCTTATTTACCCTTTAAATAATCAGAACCTGCTGCAAAGCTTAGAACATAAGTATTATGCCTTTAAAATCTACTGTATTGAGATTAATTTTATTTATTTACATAACCTTTTCAACAGAAGAAAGCACCTATGGGATAAAATATTTTCATATACAGGGATATGAACAAAGCATTATAAAAACATTTCTAATTACATTGCATAACACAGCAATTTTCTATCAAATACTTAAAAACAATCTGTATCTTTCATCCCCCAAATTACAGAAACAATAGAAGTTTTTCATTTTCTGCCAACATTTTCTTTCTATCAGTGTAAAACCAACTCTGTATCAGATTTGTAAAAGAAACCCCTTGCCTTGAGCATTTCATTTGTACTGGTTCCATGTTTAGTCAGTAGCTTTAGTAAAATTGATGAATATTGTCTAAAGGCAAGTGCAGACAGGCAAACAGATCAGTATCTCCTGCAATCCATTTAGCCTGACGCACACGTGCAAGTGAACTATTTTACCCCATCTCAGCCCTGGCTGATGAAAAGTAAATGTAAGCACAGTCGTGAACTTCACCATTTTAAAAGAACCACTGGATTTAATGTCAGAAGTTAATTTATGCTCTCACCTCTTCCTTGAAAAAACTTGACCTTGGTCCTTATGCTTCTAAAGCATCCAGGCTTGGCAAACAATTGCTATACACAGAACATTAATTAGAGGCTGTGTCTTCCAGCTCATCCAAAAAGGAAATGGGTTATCTAATGCTGGAATAAAGAATCATTGAAACAAGCTAAATTATAACTACTTGAATAAAATAAAGAAATCTTCAGAGTATTTGTCAGTTTCTAACACATAATCTAAACACAGAAATAATTTCTATTTGATCTCTCAGGTTTTTATATATATATTTACCTTTAACTGGGTTCTCCTTTTGGGGTACCCTTTGGCATTACGAGTAGTTCCACCATTTTACATTATTGCTGTCAACTCCTGTGGGCTTTGGAGATATGAAATCTTCTCATACTTCTGCATTTCACCTGAACTCAATCAGGTTATACTGATTTAGATGATGCAAGACTGGAATGCAACACACAGCCCTAACCCACTTGATTATTGGTATTTTGGCAGACTTCTTCATTCCAAAGGTGTTCATTTGTCCATGTCATTGCTATCCATGGCTTTGATAAGTGTTATCTGACTGCACTGAGACTAGTACTAGTTCAGCTAATTCACTGCTTTAAATCTTCAAGCATAGGCAAGACCTGGGAACATGTATTCTAAAAATTCTATTATTACTGCCAGCAGTCTCCTAATAGGTTTGGGGTTGTTTTGGTTTGGTTTTATTTTTACTGCTGCTGGAAATAATTATTTGCCAATCATTTCTTTAATAGCTTTGCTTCCACTTCAGCTACAAACTCCATCATTGATGTGCCTTCTCCACCCTTTGTGGCAGTCAGATTCCTTTCAATACCATGATCCCCATGGATTTCAGCAGCACTTAATTAAACACAAAGTAATCATAAAGTAACAGCATAAATAAACAGTCCCCCTAAACACTGTGTTAACACTGTTACATCACTAGCTTGTCTGAATTCATATTGCTCATTTCCAGGGAAATATCTGTTTCTGAGAACTGCCTTTTCAAAAGCAGAATTCCCACATCTTCAGCTAGATTTTCTCTAAGCGATCTCCAAAGTAAACAGTGTTTAGTGTGGCATTAATCCAAATATGTGCTATTTGCCCACTGGTAAAGCCAGCTTAAGCTAGTGCAGGGAAGAGAAAGCTGTGCCCATAGCAGTATTTCCAAATGTTATGAAACCTATGGCACAAGAGACAACAGATAATTGTGTGGATCAAGGTTATATTATCAAACCTAGTTTAAGTAATAACTTACTCTCCAGGGAGTCTTTACATTCTACAGGGTAACTAAAAGTTTTCACAGGAGCCCAGGACAACAGTGGAAACACTTGATTCAGGTATTTATACTTTTGCTGGCACAGCTTTACCAAAAGTCTTATGAGGTACAATCCCTACTTGATATAATTGTCCTGGCAAAAGCTGGTAGGTGTGGATACAGTTTTATACCACTAAAACTGAATTTTTACTGGCACAGCTTCCTTAGCTGCAGGGAGGTCTGGCATATGTTATACTGTCAAAAGCACAATTTTCAGGAGTACGAGCCTCATCCACACACAGCACTTTGCCAGTACAGAAAGCTGGTGTGTTCTGAGTGAGCCTGGCCTCAGCAGGGACTTTAAACCTCACATTAACAGAGGAGGCATACTCATTTCTTAGTGGCAACCTCAAACTCTGAATCTTACTGGCTTCTTTTGTAGTGGTAATACAGCCTGAGTGCTTTTTCATCATAATGATTTTCTGCTTTTTGTGGCAAAGTTGGACACCAGTCCAACCAGTCCAGTTAAAATAACAATTTACCAATCAAAATTCTCTATCTTATTCAGGAGCACCCTGGATCATCCCACACAGAATTGTTCTTTTTATAGCTCATTACTACAAAACATCACAAACAGCTTTGTTTCTCATCGTTTTCTGGGTTTGTGCTCAAAGATCTCACTTGATGCTGCAATACCCAAGATCACACAATCTAAATCTAGTTTCTTAGGGGACCAAATAACCCAAACCTCTTACTCAGGTCCATCAGCTCTTTAGGTAATGCACTGGGAAACCTGACCAGAGAATAGGATTCACAACATGAAGAAACAAAGCGATGACTAGGAACTGAATTTTGAATTCTAGGGAGCCCAGGAGGTATAGATTCACATCAGACACCTCTCTTTGCAGAACTCAGTTGCCATGATGCAAAACAGTAAGAAAGACTTGGATCTATGTTAGAATGCTCCTACAGAATTCCTCATCTGAAAAAAATGGTCTAAGAAGGAGCCACTGCACAAAGGAATATCTCAACAATCACCTGTCCCTTTGTGTTACTGGATGGAGAATTCACAGCTCTGTTTTGAAGATCTCCAGCAGGCTTACCCCAAGGTGGCCTCTCATTAGTATGCCCAGATCATGAAGTCTGCTTTGCCACAGGTGTGAGCCACACCTTGGGCTGCTCAAACCTGCCAGGCCAGAGACAGTTCCAGGCACCCATGTAAGCTGAAATTTAGATACCAAGGGAATGTGCCAAAATGTGGAGCTGGGCCTACTCAGCCTCAAGAAGAGATGGCAGAGAGGGGACATTATTGATGTCTGTCAGTATCTGCAGGAGGTGTCAGAGGATGGCCCAGGCTCTGCTCCTGGTGCCCAGCAATGGGACAGGAGGAAGGGCCAGGAGCTGATTCCCAGGAAGTTCCACCTGGACATGAGCAAGAACTTTTTTGCTGTGCAGTGCCCGAGCACTGAACAGACTGGCCAGAGGCTGTGGAGTCTCCCTCACTGGGGGTGTTCCAGAACTGTCTGGACACAACCCTGTGCTCTGGGTAATTCTGCTGGAGCAGGGAGCTTGGACCAGGTGATCCCACTGTGGTCCTTTCCAACCTGACCCATCCTATGAGTCTGTGAAACACAGATATCCCTGGGCTGAAGGGTCAATGGGAATTAGAGTGGAGGAGGAGGGAACTAAGGCTGGTGTTCTGGACTTCAGGTCTTAAAAAACACAGGCTTCTGTAAATCTGGGGGCTGATCTTTTTTATTATGAGACAGTAACTAAGCTACTGTGTAAAGACTGGTAAAATCTGCATTGACACAAAAAATAACATATGATCAAGGAATTATAAAGCTGAAAAGATTTATGATAATGACAAAGCTTCTCCTCAGATGACCAGCATCAATAATTCTAGGCTGGAAGGTCATTTGTTATTCTATCCATTGAACAAGGTTTTGTAGATAAGCAATTACTTCTTCTAGATCATATGGCAGAGGCATACTACATTCATCATCATCTGTCCAGAAAGGATGGCATTCTGGTTTCTGGTCTTCTGGCAAGCTCTCTGCTGCGTCTGACTGGCATCTGAAAAGAAAGGTAAGCAGATAAACCACTTAACTAAAACTGCATCAAGAAACTGAATACTCAGCAAGGATACATCTGAGCATTAATTTAAAGAGAAAGATGATAATAAAAAAGAAATACGACATATGCTGACATTAAATGGATTGCACATTTCCAGTGAAGTTGATTTCTGTTGTAGGCTTTGTATTTTCTATAGGGATTTCTCAAAAAGCCAATCACAGAGAAAACTCAGTTAGTGTTCCTTTATATGGTGAATTATTTTTTCATTATCTCAGCTGTTATTTAAAGTATGTGATTAAATCATTATCAGATTTAAATGTTTGCTGGTTTCCAATGTATTACTAGATTATTGAGAAAGATTAAACTGAATTTACTGCATTAAGGTCAGGGGGGATAGATTAAACAACATTAAAGAAGCCAGACTAGCTTTGTAGATTCTGGAGATTTACAAGTGTATCAACCTGCTTAGCACTGAAAAAGGCAATATAAAGGGAGAAAATTCTATAAAGAAAAATGGAAATGGAGGTTAATAACAGCTTCCAATGATGAATGGGTGGGCAAAACTTCAATAAAATTAAATTAAGAGGTTAGTGTATGTTAGTCCCCAGAGAAAATGTTTAAATTACAATGTTTTTTATTAAATGGATTATTCATCAATACTAGTGAAGTCTAATTATAATATTCAACTGAACTGCAGCCTGCAGAGGAAACTTTTTATAAGTGGCAACTATCACATCTCTAAAGATTAGACTGTAATATATGCTGAATCAAAATCATTGTCACAGTTCAAGGAGGATTTCTCCCCCTCTCTTTTTCCTTCCCCTCAAACAATTTGCACATTGCTGATTAATTAGTTAATATTTGCAATGGGGCACAACAAAGAAAAATGTGGAGAATTACCTTAATTTGGGTATATACTGCAGGTTTCCATAGCTCTCTAAGGAGATAACCAAATTGCAGAAATGCGCTTTTATCTCTTATATGACATTTAAGAAAAATTTCTGTTCGATCAAGCACATAATTTTTGTAAGAACTTTAAAGTTGTTTTTAACATATATGTGTCTTTCACCTCAGTAGAACGAACTCTAAGAATACTAAAACATTCCACTTCCTTGTCCACACCATTGACCCTCTGGAAGAGACTGTTGCCAAATGAAAGATGTCTTCTTCTCCTGGGAATTATTAATAGCAGTGTAATCCCCCTGAGAAAACATACTTCAGCTTTACACCCATGTTGGTGGGTGGTTAATTGCTGCACCAGCATCCTGGGCACTCAATCCATCGTACATTACACTACCAGGACAGTATTAACACATAGCATTCCAATATATCTTCAGCTCTCCACATCAGCCCCTGATAATAGCATCTGTTAACATGCACTAAGTACTATTATGTAGCACATCACTTCATAAATAATAAGATTAGCCGACCTCAGGGCCCTGGGAAGAGTAATGTGTTTAAATGTTCTCATTATTTATTTAAAACAAGAATTAAAGGAACAGAAGCTACTTGTGACAATCCTCTTAGCATAAATATTAAACTGTTTGCATTGATAAGCTGCACTGTACAGAATAACAGAGGATTTGTTTTGCTGGCTGCTTTATAATAGTTGTTATAGCAAATACAGTTTAGTGTGTGAGTTCTGAGAGGTACTTAACTGATTGTGCCATCATGTTCTGAAGACATTTTCCAAATTATATAAAGGAACAGGAGAAAATTAATATGCAGGGGAAGCTGAAACTAATTACAGCATAACTCTATAAGCCTTTTAGAAGCTTGCTTTATTTTCTGTCTTGGCACAAAATAATACACTCAGTTTGGTGGGTAGTATAACACATTCCAGTTTAAGCCTTTCCATCTAAAAGTGGATAAATTAACCACGTAGAGATTATTGCAGATGACAAATCACAAAGCTCAGCCAGTAAATACTGCAAGCATGTTATGTGATCTGCAAAACTCAGCTAATAATAATAATAAACATTCTCTCTCTCCCACACCTATTAACAACAGTTTTCACTGAGAGAAAAGATAGATCAACCTTTAGCTTCCTCAGCATTTCAGAGCCCTCTTTCATGTCTTTTTTTTCTTGCTTTTTCACACAAACAGATTGACCAGCTTTTCCCTCACATGTGGGCATTTGTGTTGCTGTAAACATGGTAGCAGTCATGGTGATGCTGTGCCTGGACAGCCCAGGAGCCACTACTTGCTTCTTTCCCTTTTCTATATTTGTTGCCAGCAGAGCCATCGCTGAGAGGTCTTCCCACAACCAAGCACATGCCTGAACTTCCAGGCAATCATGCAATTGGGGAAGTTTTAGCCACAGCACATTCCACGTGAGGGATTAGAGGAATGGAAGAGTGTCAGGTCCTCAGACTTGCTGTGCCAGTCTGATGACAGAAACGCATCAATGTGCTGTAAAAATTTAAAAAAGGGAAAGCAGTGCCACAGCACTCCAAGTTCAGTGATCCCACGGTGCTTTTGTCCTTCTGTTGGATTTCTACAGCTTTGCTCCACACTAGCAAGAACAGCAGGGAATGGTACATATTTATAATTAGTCAATCATCTATTTTGACCAAAATTATAAGCCCTGTGCTGGATCTGCTGACATCAAAGACAGCTTACGTTTTTCACATCCAAAGCTATGGGGCTGGTTCTAGGCAGTCACCACTGCACCTGGCAGTTCAATAAGATATTCACCTGAATAGCTCCCACAATCTGGAACATGGTCAAAAATGTGCTTTGTCACTCCGAATGAGGTGCAAGAAACAGACCTTTCCAGATGACTATATTTCTGATTAAAAAAAAAATAAATTCTACAGGAGAAATTGTTCCTACAATGGTCTTTAATTTGTAGCAGTGGAACAGAGCTGAAGATCTTGCCAAAAGCATACCAACATTTTAAACTGAAGCAGAACAATCAAAGGCATCTAAATGATTGCAAAGAATTATTTAAAATTCTTTGTAGCTGACAGTTAACATGAGCTAGCAACAACAACTCCTGATAAATAAAAATAAACAAAAAAAGCCTGCAAACATTGGGCTGTAGTGGTAGTGGGAAAGTATGAAGATTTACAATATTGTAAGTTAATGAAAATATTCTGTATCAATTAAAAACTCTTATTTGAATTACTAGAGTCAAAACTCCCACAGAAAATAGAACTAACCTCTGCATATTATATGTGTAAAGGGTGGAAATCACACAAACTCTGAAATACACAATAGATACCTTCGATACTTTATCTGCAGCAGAACAAGAAAACTGCTGTGATATATTTCAGAGCAATTTAGCTGCAACACCTTGACAATAAGTGCCCAACAACATATTATAGAGAGAATTGTTTGTTTATGGAATGCACAAAACTCCACAGCCCCTACTTTCTTACTAAGACAATCAAGACTTGTGACAGTTTCAATTAAAACAGCCCATTTTTAGTTACTACTAGGTAGTTCTCACTACCTCTACCCTCTAAGGTCCTCAGATTTTTCATAACCTTTTTGTCTCTGCTCATTAATATTTACTAATGTAAATCAACTTAGTGATGACAAACACTTGTCTGACTGTTTGACTATGTGCATAACAGGACATAATGCTTTCCCTGGAAGGTGGCTGATGTCTCCATGGGCAGGTGTGCATTCACTGAGACAGACACTTGCCTGGTCATGGTTCCCTGGACTGCACTGATTTCTGATGATCAGGGTGTCATCTACATTAGAGGACACCGATCACGATGCTAAAATTAACCCGGCTACCTAAAGTGTGTGTTAATTATGAGTATGCAAGCAGTCAATAAAAGGTTAATGCAAAAGTCATAGGATAAATTTATTTCAGTATTGCATCACTCTACTGACTAAATGACTAACATTATACTTTGTTTTTAATCGATATATTTTACAGTAATGTGTGAGTCATTGATTCGAAAAAATGTCTTTTTTCTAATAGTTAAGTTTTGCAACTATTAAGTATCAAGTGTCAATATACCTAAAACACTCTTTCTTCAGAGCAGATACCTTTTTATTCTGTTGTCAGGAACAACAATGCATAGAAAGCAAGAGGTGGCCTCGGGTTCTGCTAATGAATGTGATTAATGCAAATAAGAATTATTACCTAGGAACCTAAATAAAGTACTGTGACTTAGAGTCTCTGGATTCTCTTACACTGTTTGTCTACTCCACAGAAGTGTAGTCAAATCAGATCAATAGGGGTCAGCTGGTGGCTCAGACTGCGCAGGCATATGAAGAGTGAGGAGAGGACATAAACAGTGCTGTTGCAGAGATGGCACTCATTTAGTTGCCTATGCCCAGAAGTTCAAAGACCAATGGAGATGACACAGAAATTCATAAGGTAAGACAAGGAAAATGGGTCTGGCTGATTTCCCCACGCACTGATGTGGTCAGAAGGGGAGGATGGGACATTTGCCCTGCAGGTACAAAAGCACACTCTCACCCATACACACTCCAGCATTCCTGAAATTTTATGTTTTATATGGGGAGCTATTTTCTCCTTTCATTCATGCTGGAATAAAGGTGTTACTCTACTGTTATTCAAAGTTTCAGGGTAACTTTTAAAACAATGGCCCAGACAAAAAAAAGCATTTGTATCACTTTACTAAGATAAATGCATTCCTGAAACCCAGACTGACATGGCACAGCTCTGCTAACATGGGGGCAAGTTGCTCTGTGTAGGAGCAACAGCAGCAACTTCTTAAGACACCAATTCCCACTCTTAAAACTCACAATGACTTTGCACAAATGGGTCTGATCAAATATGGGTTATTAATGTTACAACACAGAGCTCTGCTGTGGAACACAAATCCTACTAGTATAGGTACCTGGGACATAGAGATTTGCTTGTAGGTTTGGATTTTTTCATACTCATCCCTCAAACAATTACTCTACATGGAAATTATTATGTAAACTGAGTGTAGTTACTCTAATCTCAGTGTTAGGATAATCCCATGTCATTTCAAGATGACACTCTTAGTTGCCAGAGCATATACAAGAGGAACCAGTGCATTCTCAGCTGTCTGAATCACGCAAAGCACAGAGAAAATATAAGATTACATACACGAGAACAAATAAATTAACCTGGATTTTTCTTTTTTTCTAAAGTGTATGTTACTGACAGGTATGACAAATCTATTTCTGCTGCTGAAAGCATCACAGTTAAAACCTGATATCACTTAAGTTACTGTTGAAAGTTTCAGTGATGTCAACAAGGCCAAGATTTCAGTCCAAACACTTTTCCAGAAACTATTCACAATACACATGAGCTAAGAAGCATAATAATAAACACCATCCAAAAGAAACTATGGAAGGAATGAAAAAGTCTGGGTATAGTTTCTCAAAGTGAAATTTCGCAAGGGATACTCAATTCTTTAATTCATTTACAATGGTGGCTACATTATTGACATTGTAAGTCAGCTAATACAACTTGGAGTTACAAGATCTGATGCTCTGTAACTTCACAGTTGCCACACAAAGGAAAAAAATCTGTTTTATCAAGCTGACTTGCCCAGTAAAGAACAGAAAAATTCTAAATTAAAAACTCAAATTAACCAAGAGAGCATGGTTCCAAGGAGGAATGTGACAGCTTTCTTATGCCCTTTGGGAGAAAGGACACACTGTCCCCAAAGAAGAGTGGGAAAAAACACAGCTGAAGAAATGGCAACTCTTCCACTGGGAGCAAAACCTGCAACAGCCATTATGGCTCTGGTGCCCTCATCCTGCACCCACACAAAGGTGGGTCACCTGGTCCTTTTCCAAAGGAAACCAGTCTTGTGCTCTCCCAGAGCTTTTTATGGAGATCTGCATGGGGAGATTGAGCTTAACTTGTTTATAGTAAATAATATTGAAAGCTTGACTTCTGATTTAGCTTATTTTAGAAGAAATAGCATATATAGAATCAGTATTCCAGCTGGAACTTCACCAAAGGTGTTTTGAAGGGTGTTTGGAAAATGGGTTGACTAATGGCCCTTCATGACACAGGTTTAGAGAGGAATACCTCCTGATATCTTTGTTTAAACTCTGTAAAACATAAGGAAGCTAATAATTAAAAATTCTTCATTTGGTAATAACTTCTTTAGTTTGCATCCTAAAGACTATTTACTAAAAAAACAGAGGATGGAGAAAATATGAATATACTGAAATACCATTTTTATATGGCCATATCACCAACAAAATTCTAATTTTTCACTCCAAAACAGACATTTTGGAAGTTATTGAGTACAACTTAGACCAAAGATTTTCTTAGTTTTTTAAAATTAACCAATCAGAAAATTGCCAGCTTTGGTAGAAAGCATTTCTTCCGGTTGTTCTCTGCTTGTCCCTCCTGTGACTCTGCACAAGTAAAACCTTCCCAGATTTACTCTACCTTTTAAGAACAAAAAAATTAATATTTGGCTTTGCAAACTAGATTTTAGAAGTACTGGTCCCAAATAGGCAGTGAAATGAAGTGGCCAGATGGAAAAAGAGCAGTGCTTCATTCTTTTGGACATCTAATCCCCAGTGCATTCCCAACAAGTCTGTCCCATTTACAATAAGTCATTGCTGATGTTCTTTCATGTGCTGTAACTACAGTGTGCCCAGACATAAATAATGGCTGAGACCAGGACTGCATTTATAGAAGGGACAAAATGAGTTTGTTTCCAGGTAAGAAACTTGAAAAGAGAATGTCAGTATTAGGAAAGGGATAGAGGCAATATCAGTTAAATATTAATCTAAGAAAAAAATCGTATCAGCTGCACAAAGATGCAAGAGCAAATACATTTGCTGGCATGTCAGATGATCTCTCTGTCTGCTTCTTTCAAAAGTTGATAATGGCTCATGTCACTGGTGCTTTTGGCCCTTACCACAGAAACAAAGCTTACAGTCACTGACTCAAGAGCTTTATGCCTTCAAGATAAACCATTCCACTGGAAATGAGGACACTGGCTACAATATCCTGAGGCATCACTGGTGACAAAGTAGGATAGCCTGAAAACAGCCAGCCTTGTGTGTACTTTGACAGAGTGAATCTATAGCAGAATCCATCTTTAACACTGGCCTGCAGAGTGCATTTTGCTGTTCCACAGAAAGGCAGGGAATAGATCAATGAACCTGACACTAAATAGGGTGAAACAACAGTTGCATCAGCTTGAAAATGTCAGAGTTGCTATTATTACTCAAATAGTAAACCAGGTAAATATGAGAAAAACCCTTCACACGTTGAAATAACAGCAACCAAAGCACTGGTGGAGTCCAACCAAAAGACTTCTCAAGTGCTGCACCAATGTGCTTCACATGCATCTGTAGAAATGTATAAAACTCAAAATCATTAAAAAAAACATTTTGCTTTGTCTTAACTGTAAAAAACTTAAAATAGTTTCCCCCCACAATATTGATTAAAATCTGTCAAAATGTACTTTGGTCTTTCTAAGCTATTTAGCTCAGAAACTAAGGAAAAGGATAAAGGTTTGTTTCAGCTCCAGAGTGGGGATTGCAAAGCCCTGAAACCTAAGAAACATTCCAGCTCTGGGTGGAAAGAATGAGAGAAAAGAGGAAACAAGAATCTCCTTTCTCCAAGACAAGAGGAAACAAGAATCTCCTTTCTCCAGTAATCTCTACTGTGGGGTAATTAATAAATAGAAATCTACCTGACTTCTGATGAGTTTGTCAGTGACCTTCCTCACCACGTCCACCAGTTCTCCCCTATAAAGGGCAATACCTGGGAGATGGCCCTGCAGCACTGAGAACAGTCCTGGCATCAGATGCCTGATGTGAATTTGACTTCCCAAGACACAGCTTTTCTCCCTCCTTTGTGTCCAACAGACCCAGAAATTGTCCATGAGAAAATCAGTGCACCTCCTATTCCCACAGGAGAATGTCTGTGTGGGGCAGCCTCAATTCCATGTTTGTTTGATTTTTTAATTAAGAAACATCACTACTCACCATAAAGTGTAGGGAATAGGGAAATCCCCCAGAGAAACACTGAATAAATAACATGGCATTTGCTGAAAGATGAAGTTTAATCCAATTTAACTTATAGGTCTAAAAATTGTTCCCTTTCAGTCCTTTTTCTCAGATGCTTTTGTTCGCTGTTTTTAGAATAATATGTATACAAGGAATGTATCCTGACTGTATGAGAAGCACGTTTATACATATTTATATGCACACCCCTTCACACCACTACTTGCAAAAAATCCCATTAGTCCAAAAGAGACAGCATTTAGGAGGAAATTTTCAGCACCACAGACACAGATTTAGTTACATACTTTTCATGATCAGCAATGGGAAGGGAGTTATTCCCACCGTGTTAAGAATATTTGGCTTTGACTTCAAACAACGTACAAATATATCAACCTCAATATAATTTATATTCTCTCAGAAGGAACCTAAAATTCTCTAAGCCTTTGCTGAGACATCTGATGTTCCAGTCCCCTCTGTTGCACTGTATGATCGGCTGTTTTATTTCACTTGCAATCCTTGATTTCCTATGATTTTTTCAGACAAAGAAACCAAATGTCTGATATATGCTGAGTATAAACACAGCTGACTTGTTTTCCCCAAAGTATCGATTTTATGCACTTATAAAATAACTATTTTCATTCAGTTTGCATAATCAGCTGGGGCATTGTTCCTCTACATTTGCAGAAACACAGATGGAATTGCTGATTTGGAGCCTTTGGAGAGATTTTATAGTATTCTCCAGAATCTAAGCTTCTATTAAAATAAGGTTTCAAGCACTTCTGGTTGTGAAGATAGCCTGGACAATGTAATTTGATGCATGGTTATCTTGTTGAGTCCACAACCAGACAGACAGACGCAATAGCACCAAGGGAGCTGTGAACTTCCCCCACTTATTTTATTGGGTGTTTACTTGGGGCCAGATGCTCCCCTCTGTTGTGCAGAACAGCGTTAAATGACTGAAAAAAATAGAGGAAAAGGAAATGGAAATAAAAACCAACAGAGAGGAGAGAAGGAAATCCCCACAGCCCACTTCCCAGGGGAAAATGCCTTCCCTTGCCAGTATTAGACTGCTGGAAGATCTGGGGCTGAGCCATGCATATGGCACATTGTTTTCAAAGACACTGTATTTTCCAAAAGAATGTCATCTGAAAAGTTAATGATGCTTCCAGGATCGTTTACTCTTTTATCTTTCATACTCTTTTTTATGTGAAACGCATCTAGATAAGCAAAAATGTAAACATAGGATCATTTTAAATTACACGACAGGAGGATGGCCCTCCCATTAATGACACCTCATTCAAAATAAGAAATCCCATTTCCCAAAGAAATTCAGGGTCTGGAGGCTCTGCCCTTCTGCAAGAAAGCAAAACCATTTTCCTTGTTGAGTGTATGTTTTTCCACAAGGCACCTTTTCACGTTAATAAAAATCAACTGCTGTATGACAAATCCCTGTTATATAAGGAAAGTAAAATCCAAGGAAACATGACTGAATGCAACTAACAGCAACCACATTACTTGATCCTTAAATCAATCTGGAGTGAAAGGGTCTATATTTTCTCAGCATCAAAGCAATATAATGCTCCTGCACCACTGCTGCTGGCTGCAAATACATCTCACCCCCAAAATCCCCCAACTCTCATCAGGACCAAAGCAAGGGTGGCCCAGAAGGGGCAGCACCTGGGAGCTGAATGGAACTCCAGACTTTAGATGTTTGTAGTAACCACTGTGCAAGGACTCCATGTATGATTTTACACAGAACAGCCCTTTGTGCATGGATGGCTCATAAGGGAAAGTGACACCTGGAGATCCTGCCCCAGAAACCACCTGAATCCTCTCAGACTCTTCCTATGATGCACCTCTTGCCTGCTTTGCTCCATTTCAGTGAATGTGTACATTTCAATGGCCAAAAAGAAGCTATGATAGATGGATAGCAAGCACTATATGTGAGAGCCAACAACTCCAAGATTCTCTCAAGACTGAAATTAAAATCTTGTTTATCACTATAACTTGAGGCATAAATACATGTATGTACATACAGACATCTCTCTCTTTACACATATATATACTCACACACACATTTAAGAGGAGCTTATACCACACCTTCAACCAAGAGCTATGGCCTTGAACTCCCCAGAGGCTTAGGAAACAAAGGAACAAACAAAACTGAAGGTTTATTGTGCTGCAGAATGACATTGTCTTCCCTGTGCTGTGCACCTTGGCTGTAGCCTGGAACCAGAATGTTTATAACATATATTGGAACTCCTACTGTAAGAGCAATGGAATCCTGTGGGCTAAAACACAGCTTCTCTAAGGTCAACATGAGGTGAAACAGACACAGGAGGGAACAAAAAATAGGGAAATGAGAAAACAGATACATGAAAGGCAGAAAGGCCCAAGAAGAGGAGTAGGAGTTTAGGAATAAAAAAAGAAAGCCTCATGTAACTAATCACATTTCAACCACCGCAGAATTTCTTCATGGCTGCTGCTTTATTCAGTGGTATTTTATGGATAAATCACTATAAAACTATACTACAAAAAAAAATTTCCAGTGCTGGCAGAGAAATAGACTTGATATCCCAGGAAATGCTATAGTACATCCAGCCACAAAAAATAATATGGCAACAATATGCTCAACAAGCTGCTTCTCTACAAGTGGAGTAAATCTTTCTGACTACCAAGCAAGATCTCAGATTTTTTTTCTATTACCTTTTGCATTTCAAATAACTGCAAACACTATATTGAGATTTGAAATATCCTTTTCGACTTTCACTTGTAAATAATTGCCATTGCCCAAATACAATGTAAAGAAATTGATTTCTTTACTTTAAGGTTCAGCATCACTATACTTCAAAATTTTTGAATTAAGGTAATTCTACAAATTTTTTAAAAATCAGCTAAAATTCCAGTACAGACTGGATGATGATTTAAAGTTACTAGACTGGAATATGCTTTAGTTCATGGAATATGACTGCATTCAATCAATTTAAACACAAGATAAAGTACATGCATCTGATCCTGGCCTATATTCACAGCCATTATTTTCAGAAGTACTTACAAAAAGTGTAAGATTCTGATCTATAGCATTGTTTCAGTGGACTTGAATTCTCTCAGCACCATCAACACTCATTCACCCTAGTGAGCACCAAAATTCTACTAGCAGACAAAACCTAAAATGTCTATTGCAACAAATGCATACATCTCTTCATCTTACTTCTGCAGTTGAAAGATCTTTCTGACTGCAATATCAATGACTTTAAACCACAGACTGAGACTTTAGACCTTTTGGTGGTGCCAACTCACTTATTTTATATGCTGTGATATATAGCCCTGGCTTTGAGCTCTCTCTCTCTCACTACTGATGCTTTTGATGCCTTGTTCTCTTTTTACTTTAGGATGGAAAATAACAAATAATGCTGAGTTCTCTTCTTATTCTTGAATTCTTCTGAAGTCTATCTTCAGAACTTTTCTAACATCCAATTTATGTCATTCTTTTTCTTTCTTATGCTGTGAATTTGAAATAAAAGAAGGTAACATAATATTGTAAGATCTATGGACTACTGAAATGGCCTTCAGAGTAAACTCCAGAGTTATTCTTGCCTCTTTAGAAAGTAAAAAATTGCTTCTCAATAGATAACGCCATTACTCCTGAAATTCTTCTTGAAGTTATTGCCACAGAGAAGAGTCCAATCATAATAAAGGACATGGTGCTAATGCCTCACGAGTAGTTCAGATGGGTTATTTTGTTACTATTTGCAAGGCACAATTCAAATTCATTTATGTGTTTTCTCTTGACTTATTCTTTACCATGAAAGAGTGACAAAACCCAAAGTTTGCTAACAAGAGAGGCTCACATCTGATGTTCTAATTGACTTGCAAGGCTACTCATTTTATCATACAATTCCTCCTTAAACGCCACAGCAGAATTCCAAAGACCTCCTACATTAGTTATTTAAGGACCTGATTCAATCTTTTCCCAGTTCTGAGCAAAATGTATAGTCACACATTTAATTCTCACTTAGCTCAGTGGAACTTTCAAATATATTTCAGGTGCAGCACAGGTTGAAAAGCTCCACCGTGTAGGGCCCCGGAGGGATCTCACAGCCATACACAAATACCAGATCATCTGCAACTGCTCTCAAGGACCTGAGGCAGCCATCCTATCCCTACCCAATCCCTCACTCTGCATTTAGTCTCTAGTCCCTGTGCTGCACTGAGTGTTCTAACTCACAGGCAAAAATCTGCTGCATGTTACCTGAAGTAACACAGGACCTCAGTAACCTACCAGAGGAATTTCTCCAGGGTTTCTGTCAAGTAACCTACATGACACTGTCAGGTTCAAATTCTCTGGAAAATGGTGTAATTTTTTTATGCCAAGGAAACAGAATTCTTTTGTTATTGGGTGCCATTTCCTGTCCATCCCTCCATATTTTGTGAAAATTCAATGAAAATCAAGATATACATCATGCAAAGTATCCATTTCACTACTCTCACATGAGCCCCACTGTTTTGTTTTCCTTCGCTCTGTGTCTGCTAAAGAACAGTTATTTAATATTTTGGCCTTCTATCTGCTTTATTTTGTCTAGGACTATTGTATTTCAGACTCCATTTTTCCTAGTTTATAGGTTGCCAGCAGAGCTTCCTTACAATGAACTGCTGATGAATTTTTTTCTCTTCCTGTTACAAGAAACACAGCTTCCCTGAGTATGCAACTGACCTAATATCCCTCCTACATTGTTTGTTTTTTCAAATAATAGTGGTCATATCAATCTACAACACAATGTGGTCGCCTTTTTCTCTGCTGAAATGCTATTACTCCAGCCTGCCATAATGCCAAGAAATAAATGTAAACTTTAAAGATTTTGGCAGTAGCTATATAATCCTCCTCTTTTCAGTCCAAACACCAGGTGTCCCTTTTTCTTTTTTCCATTCTTAAGTGCTCCTGAGGAGTTATTAATCTGTAGTTCATATTTTTCAGATATGTGCAGTTCTACGTGGAAATTTCACCCTCTGTCTTGCTCACTAAAGAGCCAGTAGGAGTGTCAGGAAGTTAGTGCCATTCCTCAGGATGATGAGAAGCCCATTTTCTTAGACCTTCTCCTACAGTTTGTCCTTTGCACTTTCACTTTGCAGCATTTCACCAGGACTGAGCACGGAGGACACTGCTGCCTGCCCGAACACTGACAAGCCTGGCTTAGCTATTTCTGAGAACAGCTATCAGCTTCATCTCCCTTTTCCCAGACATAATGACTTCATCAGGTCCAGTTTACCCAATGTTGGCTTGTCTGCACAGCCAGGGTGAAACACTGGTGAAATCACACTGTAGCCACCTGTTCTTTTCAGGCCCCTGAGGAATGCTCCATGCACTTCCTCCTTTTTTCCTGTGTTCCTCCTGACAAGATACTACAAAAATACTGTTCATTTACGTTTGTCTCATACTAGGTGCCAATCTTCTTGATATATTTGTGACCTTTCTAACTAGAAGGCTTTAAATACCTTCAACAGAACACCTTTGGATTAGGACAACTTTAAACAGCAAAAAAATGTCTTCTTTACACTGTCGAATTTTAGGAATTAAATACTTTACTACCAATGTAAACCCCCCCCCCCTTGGCAGAAGTCAGCTAGGGCTGGGCCATCAAGCTTTAAGCAGGGTTCAAACCTNTACACTGTCGAATTTTAGGAATTAAATACTTTACTACCAATATAAAACCCCCCCTTGGCAGAAGTCAGCTAGGGCTGTGCCATCAAGCTTTAAGCAGTGTTCAAACCTGTTTCTTCTCAACTTGCTCCAGAATACACACAAACAACACCCACCTTTGCACAGAGCCTCTCAGAGATGCTGATGTCTGGCACTGTGTCGGGCAATTTACTTGGACCAGATTGAAGAACTCCATGGCCCAATAATGCTGATGTGAATTCTGGAAATTATAGACTGTTAGAGTGCTATTATCATGACAAGGGAGATGGGGTGTTCCTTGGATCTACAGTCTCTGTAACAGATCATCAGGCAATAGAAAATCTGGTACAGAACACATTTGACAGATAACATGAATATATAAAGTATGACAATTAGGGCACTTTTTCTGGAAAACAAATATTGATGGCCAAAAATAAAAAGAGAATAACATGGAATAGCTTTGTTTCCAGCCTTTTAGAAGTAGGTTGAAGAAAACAGAGAAAAGAGACTGTGGAGACAGGTGAAAACCACATGATAATGATATTTATTCAATTTTCTTCACTTAACAGATTTAAAACTGAAAGATTGAAGAAAACTATCTTGTATGGAAGAGCTCTCCTGCCTAGCAGTGGGGGATGAAATTTGAAAAAGAACACAGAGAAATCCAAATAAGACTGTTTTTTACAGTGAAGTCAATCATACACTAGGAAAAACTGTTAAAGGAACAAAACATTCCTAATTTCTGACATCTTCAAATCAAGAAAAGATTCCTGCCTGGAAACCATGCAGGTACACACGATAGCACAGGCATAAAGGAACACAATTTAGTAGCTTGTGATAGAAGTCAAAACAACTGACATAACACAAATCCCAAATCCAATGATGCTCAAACTTTTAGATATCTATTCTTTAATGAGCTTACTTTGAATAAGACTTTCAAAGCTCCTTGTAACAGATCTTCCTGTAAAATTATACATTCTAAGTGGAAAAGATACTCCAGGAGAATAAAAGAACACAGAATAGCTCTCTTTTCAAAGCCCCAAAAGAATCAGTTTAGCCTTTGAACCCAACACCACCATGGAGAGAAAAACCCTTATGCAGGGAAAAAATACCTTTTAGGAAGCATCATATTCCCTGTTCCCTTTCAGTTGTTATAGACAGGTATAAGCCTAATGTTTAATATACACAGGTTTAGCTGAAAAGAGAATGGGGCAAAAATGTATGTACATGCACATAAATGTAATTAACATCACATTTTGTGATGTAATTTACAAAAAAAAATGAATATATGAATAAATAACTAAACAGTAGGTTTATATCTTCATTTACTTATTTTCTCTAAAGACATCCCAGAATCACCAAAAATACAAGGTCACATTGAGTCAAAGGACATCATCTTGCTTGTTCAGAATGTCATTATGAAAGGAGCAGGAAAAGCAGCTGTATTACAAGTTGCCTTTCCAGCTCTCACAAACAAACTATTAATGGGGAAAGCCAGTCCTTTATGGTACATTACAGGGCCAAGGTCACCTGGGAAGCCATAAAGCCTCACTGGCTACCCACAAGACCAGCTTGATTAGTCCCAGTAACCTTCTGCCCCTGCCAGGGGACTGATGGAAGAGCCAGTTTTCCAGGAGGCTGCTGCCTTGGTGGTCACACTCTCTAGATGCAGCCACACAGGTGAAGATTCACCCGAGATTCCCCTGCAGCACCAGCCCACACTCACTACTGGCTGCTGCAATTACCATGAGCATTAGAATTACTGGGATAATTACAAATTCTCTAACCATGAAGACAGGCTAAACTTGGAATCTATGTCAAGACTTCTGTCAGCTCAAGAGGAGCATAACTTTGGCACAGTAACCAGGAAGGAAATGTTCTTGGAAATAACCTGTAAACACATGCCAGACACTTTAAAGCACTCCACAATACAAACAGACTAAACCCATGCTCTCAATATGTGCCTAAATTACAAACTCTGTGTGTTTTCCTCTCTCATACTCCCATGAGAGCAAGCAGTTTGACTTATTAAAACATAATTAGCTCACCACAGAAAACAAATTACATATATAATATGAAATGTATTAGAACCCAGGACAGTTTCCTTCTATATCTTTGTTATGATTGAGTAATCAACTGCATTAGAAGGCTGGTGACCATTAGAATGCTGCTTCAACAACTGGTTATTGTAAACCTGCAGGCTGCCAGAACCTCATAAAATAAGGTGATATGGAAAAGAGGGGGTGAATCTCTAGATTGGAACCAGTTCTTCCACACCAATATTTGGTTTCAGATTATCTTTATCACATCCCATGTGCAAGTGAATAACGAGGTTATTTCTGTATTTATCACAAGACCTTTGAAGATATTTTGTTTGTCATGAATCTATGAAAAGCCCTTTGAAATTCTTCTTATGTTGGTCATGGTAAAAACATGGTATTTTCACCCTAATTTTCCCAGTAGGATTCTACACATTTAGGCACAAACAGTGAATAAATGGGTGGGGGTTTTTTAATGATTTTTATTATTTTGGGGGGTTTACTTGTGAGAAAGAAGCACGTTCAGAAATACTGAATAATGGCGAGAGAGCACACACCTCCTTTTAGGACTTTCTGTGTAACTTCTGACTCTGTCCCCAAATTTGAATATGATCTGGGGCATCTCAATAAACTTTATGGTGCTGCAGTGTTCTGAGCTGTAAGGAATAAACATATACATAAAATATTATGTGATAAATTCTCAGAAATTCTTTAGACTGGTATATTTGAATTTAAGATGATTGGGCAATTGCTGTAAATGTCCTTTACATCATGCTATGAACCAAGACTGTGCCTGTGAGCAGCTCCATATCAATAACTGATTAGAGGATGTTAGTCATGTTTAATTGTTTGGCTTTTTGTTCTTTAAAGCAGCCTGCACTTTAAAGTGTTCACTGGATGTACCTCTAAAGATAAACCAGCTGTGAGTCCAGGCAACCAGAACCTATATGAGACAGACCTGAAATTGCCATTAATGTTAGTTATGGAGTTTATAAACATTTTATCTGTAATAGTTAAAGCTGTCACCTGAAAGAAAACGCAGTTTTGCACATTCCTATAAAATTCTTTTATTGAAGCACCTATAAAATTAATTTAAAGTTCTAATTATATATAAACAAGGGCACTTATTTCAGTTTTATTCTAAAACAGTGGAAAATTAGGACAGATTTTCATTTTGGTAATTAAAAAATCTTATTTCTGAAAATTAGTAATTTTGAGCATTCAAATAAGCATATACATCACTTATGGAATAATTCCTCTTATTTCATAATTACTATGGCTATAAAAAGGGCTTTTCTTTGACAAAGGCTAGAATAACTGAAGTAATACATATGATTTGCTCCAATTCTCTGCCAAGTTAAAGCAAAGCAACAGCTTCATATATGCCTCTATGCCTTTTAAAATAACTTTTTCTATTTCCAAGACAACTTTCTTGCATTTCTCTCCAAAGTATTTAATTTAGTTTCAGTCAAGGGATTCCTTAAATTCTCTACGCCTAACTTTAAATATACCAGATATTGTAATTAAACATATCAACTGCTCCAGTAGATAGTATTTACCTGTAAGCTCTCCTTCCAGGGCATATTTAAGTATTGTCTATGCCCTCATTATTGCTCTATCCAAACACCAAACCTCCTTCTGGTGTCACAATAATGTGCTCTAAATGCATGGGAAACCAGCAATTCAACCAGTCAAGAAAAAAAATAAATCATCTAAAACCCTATGCACACTACCCTTACTGAAGAAGCACTTCTTTAGCTTATTTTAAATAATTTATAATGTTTCCACTTACCCACAGTCTCTTCTGGTGAGAATGAGCACAGTGACACCACATTGTCTAGCAGAGCTACTCACAGGCACAGACTCGGTTCATGATGCAAAGGACATTTACAGCAATTGCCCAATCATCTTAAATTCAAATATACCAGTCTAAAGCATTTCTGAGAATTTATCACATAATATTTTATGTATATGAATCTCTGTTTAATATTGTGCATTATACTTCATATTTGCATTGAAAGTGTCTAATTTCTTCATTAGAAACAAAAATGACCGTGACGTGTGATCATTTTACAGGTAATATACAATCACATTTCAGATTTAAATTTCCTAGAAGGGAAGAAGTTCATGGTCCAGATTTCATACTAGTTCTACACTGCCTCAAAGTGATTTATCTTCAACCTTTTTATATCAGTTTTACAGTACATAATTGAATAGAGTTCAATGGTCAGTCTTACTTACACCTAAAGAAAGAATTGAGCCCACAGCATTTCTTTTCATGAGTCAATTAACTTGTCCAAAGCTTCAGTAAAAGTTCATACTTTCAACTTCATGTGTGTTTATGCATGACACATACATTTTAAAGAGTTATGCAAATGACAAGAACTGATGCCATTTAATCTGGGTTGAGTTTTTAACTCCTCAAAAGGCAAGGACATGTGAACTGTTCAATTCAGTCCCATCAGAGTACAGCATGATCTCGACTTATAAGAAATTTCAATTGGTTATTCATTGCTTTCAGGTACTGTAGCCACTATAGCAATTCCACTTTAATTCCATCTGACTTCAATTGTGTTCAAATTATAGTAAAAAGGAAGAAGACAACAAGCTGTAAATATGAAAAGAGACAGAAAATCATTGAGAATCATGCCTTTATGAATATTTGATGAAGAAAGGTTAGATCTACTGCTGGTAAATTACTAGAAATTATGTCCATCATGTGACTCTGTCAGCAAAGGTTAATACAAATAGGTTTGGATTTAGTTGAGATGACAAGGAGGATTAAAAAAGATTTGTCCTGTCCTTGCTGCAATTAGTTTTTCTCCTATCATTATTGTAACAGAGTTTATTGTTAGGATTATGGTAACAGAACTCCCACTCAATGAAATCATTTTGTTTTTCATAATACTGTGCCACTTTTGCAATAAATTTTTCATCTCTCCTAATCTACCTCTTTATTGCACATTTGCTGATACAATCATTAACCCATTTCTTGCTGTATTAAGTCTCACTTTGACTAAAGGGGAATTCTGGATGCCTTCCCATGCACAAGGCTCATGGGCTGCACTCCTGCCCTTCTCCACTGCAGAGCAAGGGAGGAGGTGGTGACAAGGTGGGACATCACACAAGACCCTTTAGACAAAACTGGTGATGATATCTGATCTTGTCTGCACTAACAGCTCTTCTGAGCTCGTGGTGATGGAGAATGGGAAACCTGGAAGCTGTTACTGTACAGGCATGCACACAAATAAAAACGACAAATTCTTGAAAATCTCACCCTTCCTCTTACACTGTAACCACTTCAAAGGTAAAGTAGATTGAAAACTTGTTATTTTCTATAGAAAAAAAGTTGTTCAAAAACAATCAAGCAACTATGTGGAAGAAATCAGAAGCTTAAGTGAAGTTAACTTAGTTTCCAAGATGCATTGTAAATTTTAGCTTACATTAAATTGTTACATTTGGTCCTGTCTGCTGTATTTATATTGCTTTAAATACAAAATTTTTCTCCTCTGGAGTTGATAGCTTCTTTGTCATCTTAGCAGTTTGAATATACACTTTTAAGAATCCATGGGTAGCAGAAATTTAATTCAGCATTTTCTATATCTGATGAAAATAAAATTTTCTGTGTAATTCTTCATAATTAAAACTCAAGAAGTACAAAGTATATTTGAAGGGATACACAGAATTGCTAGGAAGTGTTAAAAGTGGCTAGTAAATGACTAATTGGAATTGGCATGTGCAGCACAATTGATGGTGAGCAGTCATCCTTTGGTGGTGTCCACTGAGAGTTACATTTACTTCTTTCACACTTAACACCACGTGAAAGAAGGGAATTTAACACATCAGGAAGCTTGCGGGATTATCAGAACATCTGATCAATACCATTGACAACAATTCTGTCTAAAAGCATCGGGGCAACCCTAAGTAAGCCATGGGAACAGGCATCCAGGGCCTCTGCCAATCCATTCCCTTTGACCCAGCATTCCCACTTCCCCCCCAGGGGCAGCGTGGCTCCCTTTCCTGAGCTCTCCCATGTCACTGCTTTCCAGCTGCCTGGTTTCATGAAATGCACCCTTTGCAGCAGCTTTGACCCAGCTAAAACCAAAACAAATAAAAACCCAAGAAGCCCACCAGTGCTACTCAGAAGCACGAGAAGTCAGGTCACACGGATGCCGCCCTGCTGCAGCCACCCTTCCCACCAGCTGCAGATTGGACTCGTGTAAATCTCAGCAACGTTCTCAACATTCTGGGACTCAGTGGGATACAAATGGCTTCTTCATGTACTAGGCTTGCTCAGAGAGATCTGAGTTACCTGTGGAGCAACTTTCCCACTCCCTGACATACACCTGGTGGTCCTGAAAGACATCACGACAAATATCCACTCGCCAGATTTAATGCTCTAAAAAGCACCCAGTTTTTATTGCTCCAGTTGAAGTTAACTCTCAAAGACAGAAGACAGGGATGCATGTGTCTGGAAGTACCTCAGGTAGCATTAGGGAAATGAAGTGCAATGGAAAAAAAACATTAAACTCATAGTATATGCAACATATCAAGTCAGACTGCTGTTCCCATGGCCACCTGGCTGGTAATTACCACTGCTGGTAATGGCCACCTATCTTAAAAAAAACAAAAGAGAAAAAAAAAGAAAAAGAAAAAGAAAAAGAAAAAGAAAAAGAAAAAGAAAAAGAAAAAGAAAAAGAAAAAGAAAAAGAAAAAGAAAAAGAAAAAGAAAAAGAAAAAGAAAAAGAAAAAGAAAAAGAAAAAGAAAAAGAAAAAGAAAAAGAAAAAGAGATAAGCCTGTTAGAAAAGGAAAAAAGAAATGACTCAAAGCAGAAATGTACTACACGGGAGTCATGGATCAGTCTATAAACTTTTAAACATGTTGACTGCTATTAAAAAATCAGAAAGAAGTACAACAAAGAGAGTCACAGCTATAAGCTAAAAATATGCACATAAGCTCTAGAAAAAGAATTGTGTGTCACTGGGCAGGAAAAATTATTTTCTCATGTTATCACTGACTTAATTACGTGTTTAGCCCTGACACCAGGCAGCCTGTGAGAATAATTCTATGTATGTATGTATTTGCAAGGCAATCCATAGAGTGCAGGTAATTTTAAGGATATGATCCACATTTCAGAAATGCATCAGTCAGTGAATTTTGTAACTTTTAACTAAAGAAGTGAATATTGCCTCATGATTGTTCAATTTGTCACTTTTTCAAAGACTACCAAATGATTCCTCAGAGACACAGTTCTTTAACTTAAGTCTATCTTTTTACAGTGGTATCAAAGTAAAAATAAAACCACCTGAGGTCTTCAGCTCTAAAGACAACATAATGAGATCAGAGATTCTGCCTGTAAAGAAATTAACTTATGGCTGATTAATGAAAGTAACCTTAAATAGTAGGCATCCTGCCAAGAACAGGATACTATAACAAATGGGTAGGAAATAACAAGCACCTTTCAAGGGGCAAGGGTACAGCAGCCTAGAAATTTGAGCAAGCTGTTTTAAAATTTGTTCCTAGCAACCTGGAATAAAAAAAGAAGTCATATCTTTTATAATGTCCTTCAAGAATTTCCCCCTTCCACTTAATCTACAATGATGTAGATAATGGATCCAATTAGTTGTTGATGAAAAAAATGTTACTATATGATAAAAATTTTGCATGTTACAGGAAAAATCCAGAAATAATACTTAATAATAATAATAATAAAAATCTGCTCAGCCCTATGAACTCTAAAGGTCTTCTGCTACACTCATGATTTGCTCCATTTTACATAAGCAGTAAGTTTTGACTATTGCTGTAATTTGTGTTAAGTATTTTTAACTCAATTACTATACTGCTCCCTGTTCTCTTTGTCTAGCATAAGGTCAAGGTCCAAAAAAAATGAGCTTCCAAAAGACACTTCACTGGTCTTTATGACCTTTTTTTGCTACTTCTTCTGGCCTCAAATATGCTTTTTTCCATGTTCATACAACTGCTTCTTTACACATCTCCCTCAGGTTATTACATTTTAGTACATCAGACACTGCCTGGTCCACCTAAAAAATATGTCTTAATATTTTATTCCACAGGACTGCTGAATTTCCTTTGCCATAAGTGTTGAGTCCTCAAACAGATGAAAACCAGTTTGTTTGGGTTTTTTTTTTTTCTATTTAATTAGCTTTGCCTATGTTCAGCTTGTTTTACCTTGGTTATTGAAAGCCTTCTCAGAAAATAAAAGTGAAAGGCAAACACTGTTGTTCCTTGGTGTTGTACTTTCTTCCCTTTAAGCTGTTAGTAATTAATGTTTCCAGGCGCATAAACTATATAAACTTTTCCCTTCAAAAAGAGTGAAAGCAAAATTGCAGAAATATTTTTTGATGAAAAATTCCAGATTAATATACAATCTAGACATTCAGGATCTTGTCAGCCTCGAACTGTTAACAATCCCACAATGCATACTCTGGTTCTGAGGCATTCACCACACACTCACTGTCAGACCCAGGTCTCAACAGAACTCCTGATTCTCTTGCACACAGCCTGCATAAGTAGGCCTGGAATGTTCAACAATTTATGGAACAAAACACAGGTAATATAGACATGAGTGTATACACAGAACTATTCAGCACTTCCACAGAAGGATGGAAGCTCCAGTTGCTGTCTGAAATCCGAAAAACTATCCATCACAACAGAATCTCCTAAAAGGTTGTAGGTGATTAGAAATGGATTTTCCTGAAATCAGTTAAATAATTTCAATATGGCCAGGTGAGGACAGTAATTTCACTTGTCTGAAGGAATGGACAATGTGTTATTCTACAAATCAGCTGGCTTCACCAGTGGCTGTCAGGAGAACTCAGGAGTTTGATATTGTCAGAGGGGTTATATTCAGCTCTCAAAATTGCTCATGTGTGGCTTTGTATTTGATAGTTGAAGAAGAAACCAGGCAACCATACATTTCTTTTAATGTGCTTTCTTTAAACCTAATGCTGGGCACACAAATCTGATACAGCTTGTAATACTATGACATGCTGACAGTGAGCTTTTTCTCATCAATCTTATATTAGCTTAATTTCCTGTGTCAATGAACTTTTTTAAGTGCATTCATTACATGTCCCATCCTATGAAAATTAGCAATTTATTTGCATTTCACCTGTGAAGATCCTAACCAAGACAATAAACAAACAGATATTTTGTGCTTGTGACCAAAGGTAGGATTTGTCTGACAGACACCTACAACTGCAGGAAAAAGAAGGCCATCCCAGGTTGAATGGACACCTAGAAAGGTAAAACAAAGACTACTCTGATGACTCAGGGCTCAGAGCAAAGAGTTTAATGGTTTGCATTCCGCCTGCATGACAGAAACCAACCAAGTACCATGGAGATTCATGCAAGGAAACATTGGAGACAGGCTCTTCAAAGAGAAAGGGTAACAGATCAAAACTGAAAAAGGAGATATTTTAACAAGATATTTAAAAGAAATCATTCTTCCCATGAAGACAGCCAAGTAGTAGAACAGGTTGCCCAAAGTAGTTGCACCATCTCCATCTTTGAATATTTTCAAGCTCTGACTGGCTAAAGACCTGAGCAATCTGATCTGACCTCATGGATAATAAAGCTTTGAGCAAGAGGTTAGTCCATACAACTCCTGAAATCCCTTTCAATTTCACTCATTCTATAAATCCATGAACTAAAGTTTTTGACCTCTTTTCATTAAAGATATTTTAAATGCAGATTGTCTCTTTTCAGAGATGCAATCTGCTTCCATAATAATATGCAACTGAAACATTCTTACATTGAAGGTAAAAATGTTGATTTACTTCCAGCTTCTCAAAGAAGGATGGACAAGTAAGAAAGATAAATCCCAAACCTTTATTGACATAAACCAACACAGAGTGGCTTAAATTTTCCCAACTATTAACATTATAATTAGGGAATAAGAGGTTTTGTACCAGCTTTGAGTTTCTCACAACATCCTGCCTTAACAGGATCTCTTGGAATTTGTGACTACTTTAAGCACAAATTGTTCTTCCAAAGAGATGTTGACTTTTGTGGTCTATTAAACAAGCAATACAAAACTGTACAGTGACGCAAGTGCTTCAGGCTAAGCTGTACATAAAACAACTCCTTCCCCTAGGGACTCCCTAGAAGTATAGACAAGATTAAACCTAAACTTCAGTGTTTTAGCAATAAGTGGTCAGGAAGCAAAAGCAATTCATACCAGTTTACTCATTGTTTCATTTCCAGGTGAGAAATTATTTTCCCACCTACAGAGAGATGGAGTAATTGCCAAGGGAAAAATAGAAACAGTTCAGTCTTTTGGGGTGCATGAAAATCAACATGCAGTTATACACCTTTGGCTCCTTCTTCCAAAGTATCTCCTATTTACAGGACCTTGCTAGGGTAGCCCTGGCCAAAGATTCTGAAAAATCTACATTTCTGTCTGCAGGAGAAAAGGGACAGAACCCCACAAGTGCACCAGCAATCCCAGCAAGGATTGTTTTAGCCTGCTACAGCCTCCAAAAATCCTAATGGACTTCTATCTGGGCTCAGATGGAGGGAAAAGAGGAGAAGCTAGAAAGAAATCTTGGCAACACAGTGTTTTACAGTGCAGAAATTCCACTGAGACTTTTGTTTATTTACTTTGAGATTGTGCTGTTGTGAACTTTTTTCCTCATTGGTGTGGAATGACCTACCAAACTCTTTGGAAGGGCAAGTTCACCAATAGTATAAGCAGATACAAGCAAGTAACAAGAACCTACCCACAACAGTGAAAATTCTGTCTTATCTGTAGAAAAGTTTTCCATGTTGTGTTTTGGCAAACATGCTAGATACAAGGACAGCCACAGTTTACATTTGAACTGTACAGGTTCTACAGAAAACCAAAGAATGGTTGAATATGAAGTATATATTTTAGGACAGTTCTATTCTGTAGTATCCTATGTGAAAATTAATCTGGAAATTGGTAATATACTGACAGCCATGAAGGGCTCAGAATAGGATGATGTCCCAAGTTCTTAGTCATGCTTTGCCCAATTATTTTTACTACCAGTGGCCCCCATATACTGAGAAAGCTGTCTTGTATGTGTAGAGTGGATATAGTTAACAAGAAAGATTTGTGAAGCTTTCATTTATTTTTTTCAAACATACATCTTTCTGTTTGTAATGCTTTGTATTAATGTATATGGTCTTATTCTGCTGTTCTCATTCAGACAAGACAACCCTTCACTTTGACTGAATGTTCAGTTTTATATGGGGAGCATGTTCAGAATTAATTCATCTTAAATGGTAGACAGTAATTTTGGGGAGAAATCCAGCAAGATTAATCCTATACATTTTCTTTCCCCAAATGGGGATTATCTTTGTGTTTTAATGTAGACCTCACTTCAAACTGTTCTTTTCTTTCTATTCAGATTTCAAAGTACTGCAGTCACTTGTACCAGTTTCAGCAACTGTGTTATTTCTTCTAAAATACCCTATTTTAATCAATGCTACATAAAGATGTATGAGTTCAAATTTCTATTATATGAATGTAGTAAACTCACTCCAGAAAAGACCAAGATGTTGTATTTCGTGAAATAACTTTGTATAGTCCAGTCAGCAAAGCTGTAAACTGGTAAAGACATTATACACCAAAATTTCAACTTTAAAATAAGTCCTTTCCACTGGCAGCTCATGCTCAGTTTGACAATTCCTGAAATGTTATTTGGAGGTTATAATTCTTCAATTGATCTCCACCTATGTTTCAGTAATCAAAACAGTAGCTTTGAGTTTTTGACAACTGCAATATAATATTAGGCATGTGTTGAAGCTAACTCCTGTAGGATTCAAAAGGGGAAAAAACACTTTCTTTTTAAGTCTTTGACAATTAAAAGTTTTTCTACAGAACAAAAATAACTCTGCTTATAATGTAACTTCCATGTTCCAGCTTCTATTTCTCCCAGCTCAAAGCACTTATAACATTGGTCCAAATAGTTCATGCTTTATGCTTGGAAGCACTTTCATTAACTATTTATGTAGGTACAGAAAGCAAGATTTGGTCCATGATAAATAATAAATTTTCAATAGATTTAGCTGGGATCTTTTCAATGAAACACATTTTTGCCAGAAAATCCTAATTTCTTGAAATCCTAAAAGTTGATGGAACGGGTTGGTTCTAATTTACTAAATGTTTCAAAGATATTTTGGAAAGACATATACAGTTGTAGAAAAATCTCATTTTAACATATTTGGAACAAGTAACTTACAGTTAGATAAATATATTCAAAAAATCTCTCAAAAGTTATACATATTTTTGGAACACAAAATAATTTCACTAACCTGTGCTAAAGTATCTTCTGATTTTTTATGGTCAATTTTTAAGAATTTGACTTTTTGTCCTTATAGAAAATGTCTCAAATGCTCAGGACTTGCAGCTGCTCTTTCTATCAGCATTCCTTACTACTATTTGCATTTTCCTGCAGAGATACAAATGAATTACTTAAGATTACAAAGTAATTGGATTTTGGAACAGTGGGAAACAAAACCATTTCGTTTTCCGGAGAAATGCTGAAACTCTACTGTTCTATACTTCTGTGAATATAAATGAATAAAGCCTAATTCACAACCCAAAAGTATGATCCCATTTCCCTAAGGATCCCTGAGCTAGCCAGGATACCCCAAACAGTTTATCCAACACTGCCCAGTATAAAGTGAATTTCTCTGATCTGGCAAAGTAAACTGGGCCCTCAACAAGGTGATGGACATGGTGTAGTTGTGCTTCACCAAAAACCTCCTGCAGCTCATTTAAAGCCATCAAGGGTACAAGTATCTGAGGTGAATTTACTGCAGACAGTTGGTCTGATCAGCCCATCCCTAGACGAAATCAGAAGGCACACGTGGAGCTTCTCTCCCATCATTTCAATTATTGGTAAGAACTGGAGAGAGCCCATTCTGGCTGAGCATTCTCTAATCACAGTAAGTGCTCAGAGCCTAAGAAAAGGAGCAGACTGCAGCTAAGCAAAAAATCCAAGCCAAACATGGCACAGAAAGAATATCATACAGATGCCAAGCCCGTGCAGTTGAGAAAGGCGATCAGAGGAAGGGACAAGTCCCACCCCATCCCACGGCCCCAGGCTGCTGTCTAAGTCCCTCAGCCTCCTGTGGGCCTGTCAGGCAAATATTTGTGTTCCTACTGATTCTCCCCCAAATACAAACTGCAGTTCTAGGTCTGCTCTGAGGCAAAGCCTCCTAGGATATTACCAGCCACCAGAGACTGCCAGGATCTCCCACAACAGCAGCCTCAAAGTGATGCAGTCGTTTGGGTAAAATAAACAGAAAAAATTAATGATTCTGGACCAGAGGGGAAACAAAGATGATTCCTGTAACAAGGCAGTCCTTTCTACCCTGTCTTGCACAATTCCAGAACCTGACAAGCAATGTCTCATATATGATACATATTACATATCTAAATCATAAATATTACAGTTATTTATGACAGCAAACAGAAGAACCTATTATTTGCACATAAATGGATTTGGAAAAAAAAAAAGGAAGAAAGAAGGCGGTATAACATTTTCTCAGAGATGGCTTAAAGAACAAGCACTTAAGAACTTGTACTTTGAGATTTTAATTTTAGCATTTATGCAGTTACAAATAACCTGAGGCACTAAAAATTGCCATGGTAAGGTATCAAAAAGCTGAGTCAGGACCAAGTGCTGCCATCAAAGACCCTGAAAAGTAATCAGAACAGAGTCATCTGTCCACTGGATGTTGTTTTGGTGCTAGCTCATTTAACAGGGCGCAGGGAACCCAACAAAATCAGTGACTCTGCCAAGGTAAAGTTGAGGGTTTGGCTTAAATTAACAAAGCATGCCAGCAGATATATAAACTTAACTAAACACAAGCCTCAATTGAGCTAGAATTTTAAAAGAGCTCAACTAGAGAAGTTTTAATTTTATATAAAAAAAGGGAGGAAAAAGTAGTGATTTTGTCATGGTGGGAGTTTCTGAGCCTCTCCTTCACAAGGGCAGCAAAGAACCCGCTGGCATTTGCTAGGAGACCACCCACAGTACCCATAGTATATTGGAAATGTCAAGAGTGAGCTGCATGGGAAAATAAAGAATGTATGCCCTATTTCCTATGGAACACCTCAATATGGCATGCATAATGTTTTAAAATTTTCCACTGAAATATTGGCTGTTACCCTGGTCCAATCTGGATTGTCACTCAAATGTCAGGACAGAAAGAGAAAATGCTGGGCTGCAGTTTTTTTCCCTTGCTTTAGACTTACCAATAATTTTACTGTCAGTCACCACCTTTTTCTTGCCACTAATGGTATTCCCTAAAAATCTGAGAGGTGGCACGAGCAATTCAGAGAGCAGCACTCAGCCCACCCCAGGGTGGGTAAGCAGCTGGGGTCATTACACTTGTGTGACCTTGTGGCAGCTGGTCCCCAGGTCGGAGTTGTTGGACTCCCACTCCCAACACAGAAACTCATTTCTGGAATTGTAAAATAAGGTACTACATGCCACACTGCTATCACAATGGTATAGGGAAAGGATTCTTCTTTAAGAAAAAAAATCAAAGACAAAGAGCTGACAAACAAGGGCACATGCAGCTGCACAAATGTAGCCAGACAGTGCAATTCTTGGGCAGTCAGAATATTGCTACTGAATTATTTTCCTGAGAAAAATATTCAGAGAGGCAGTGGTGAGATGCTTTTATCACATATACGCACATATTAATCGCAGCTTATGTAGAAAACACCACAAGGTGAAGCTGCAAGGCACAAATAGGACATTGTATTATAAAAAGTCCTGGTTTACATTATTTTCCAGTACAGAAAAAACAAACTCCAAACCGTGAAAATGAGATATGAAGGTCATCTGTGTTAATTTGCTGCTCTGACTCAAACCTCTAGATTTTAACACAGAAATGCAAAGCACAACTTTCCAACACTCCCTGGTAAGCAGCTGCTTTATGAATAACTGGAAGAAAACCTTTATGCTTGGTCACACCACCAGCAGGAGACAACTGGCTTTTCTCATGTAATACAGGGAATTGCAGCCAGTACTTCATTAAAACACAAGACACTTTGGCAGACATGGATGCTGAACATTGCTTACTGTTCACATCTGTGGGTAAATGACAGCAGGCTGAAACTGTTGCCTTCCACTAAAGAGCAAGTACATGATCCAGTGCAGTTAATCAATAAGATAATGGAATGAATCAATAGCAAAGATTTTTAGGAGGTCTTAATTAAACAAACACTTGCAGATACAAATGATGTCTTCAATCTATTGATGGTGCCAGGGTGAGGGGTTAAACATGAACAAAACCATCAACTTTATTTTACCAGCATCTATTTCTCCAAACTACCACACAGCATTCTGGCCTCTGCATTGGCCCATCACTGCATCCCTACTCATTTTTACCACTACATTACACAGGAAAATTAGCACATAATAAAGAAAAAGAAACTAACTGAAAATCCCCCTGAACAATTCAAGATGTGATGACAAAGTAGATAATTCACTGCTCTTTCTTCTCTTTGAAAGGTGTGACTACCTAGCCAGAAGATCCTAATAAAGCCATTTTCCCACTGCAAGGTGTACAATTAGAATAATTAAAGAATACCTAAATTGATAGACCCATTAATGCAGGAGATCTCCATGGGCCTCCTGCACAAACATGATAAGTCGATATTTTTGATTCTCCCAATGGTTCTGTGCCAGGCACTGTTTTAAAGAGACATCAATCTATGATGTCAGCATTTATCTAATGAACCTTCAAAAATCAATGTCAAGATGGCCTGCTACATGTCTGCACCCAATTTGTCCATTCCCCTAGGGACTATAAGTAAAACAAAAACATTGTGTTGCATTCTGCTATAAGGGGGGGAGATTCTTTTTAACATTCTGCTGTATTGTGGGGGGGATTCTTTTTAACAGATTTCTTAGATGAAATCAAGCTCAAACGAGGCAAACATTGTATCTGAGAACCATTTATTGATAATGAAGGATATAGAGAGGAAGCAAAAACTCAGCAGAGACGGGGAAAGAGAGAACAAGAGAGAGAAAGAAACACAGGGACCAGAATCCTGGGGTGCACTGCTGGCTCCTGGGGTGTGTGCTGCCATGGCATGGCAGCACAATTTCCTCCCCGCCTCAGTCACTGCAAGGGCATGTGCTCAGGTTCATACTAGGTTTCTCTGACCTTAGTTTCTTACACATTTTGTCTGACATTTTAATACCACCTTCTCTAACACGTCCATGGGGAGACCACCCATTAGATTTTTTGGGATTCTCTTCTGCCAATCTTGTGACCAAACTGACTGTCCTGTGAGTGGGTGGGCCCATCAACCCTGGTTGGAATGGGAGGAATCCTGGGTGACATCCTTGGACTAATCAGGTGGTAAAGATCAGAAAGATGTAGGAGCAGCAGTGGAAGGGTGCTGATGGGATTGCTGTGGCATGCCTCTTCCAGCCTCAGTGTTCCTGGGCATGTAGGCTCTTTGGCTCTCTCAAGCCTAAGCCTGAAGGCAGTTTTGGCACTGGGATAGAGGTTCTCCCAGCCTCAGGTGGCACAGGTTGAAGAGGTTTTTCAGGGAAGCACCAGGCTGCTGTGGGCAGTGGGAGGCAGGCTTGTGGAGCAGGGTAGACAGAACAGGCGTGGACAGGGAGGGCAAGCAGGGACAAAGAAGGGTGGACTGCAGGAAGACAGAAGACAGGGTGAGGACAGGAGCAAAAAGGGGATGAACAAGTGGACAAGTGAACCAAAAACAAGATGGGACCCAGTTATGACTCATTTAATTACTTTTTATATGCTAAGGCTCCTCCTGTAGTTCTATCCCTTGAGGATGACCATTGGCTAGTCAGGGGAATTGTCCTCTAGCAGCATTTCCCCACCTCTCAGGGGAGTCACCTGCAGCCCAGTGGTGGCAGTTTTCTCTCCACTGACTGGCTGTCAGGTGACATCTCCACAGAGACAGAGCTTCCCTCCATTTTCTAAAGGGGTCCTGCTTAGAGACTGTAATTTTGGTGGTCTCCAGCCCCACCACACGTGCTAGCTGATCTCTACACATGCCATGTGTTAGGGCTCTCAGCACATGGTGTACAGCCCTTCTAGCAATTTTCCACCTGCTGTCAAAAAATGGATTCTTAACCCACAGTTCGAGAAATAAAATTGGACAGTGTTGAGGCATAAATGAAAATTAAATTGGTTCCTCACACATTGTAGGAGCAGTGAAAATTGCCTGTGATCACCCTAGCTGGTCTTGACAATGGTAACAGAAGGAAGGAAACTTGACCTGGCTGTAGACAACAAGAATAGGTTTCCAAAGACAATAGGTATTCCAATCCGTGCTATATTATAAAAACAAGAGGTATTCCAAAGAGAAAAGGAAATTATGTGGCTTAAGGGCCTCTAAAATTGTCTTTGTTAGGCTTGCAGTACAATGACAACCAGGTGATTGTTTTTTAAATTACTATAATCAGAATTCTTAAGGATAACAAGATTGCCTTAGCTATCAATATAATTCTTATCCTTGTTGCCAGTAGTACATTCCTTGGCAGAATTCTTGTTTACTCCTGAGAGCCAGGGTGTTCAATCCCCTGCATAGCTATTAGCTAGGAGAGCCATCTAGCTCTGCTGAAGCAGTTCTTTTGGCTATTTTCTTGTTAGTGTTAGGCTCAACCTATCCTCACTATTCTGTCCACTGAAACTGATATTTTGACACTGTATCAGACAGAAAGTGGAGGTCTAAGTTAGCTTCTCACTCTCTCCTGTTTGAATAATAAACTGGTCTCTCTAGTTGTTCCTAGGTAGGGCTGCCTCCAGCTTGTAACTGGAGGTGACAGGTTCTCTCTAGCAGATGGGCTGTCTTGTAATCTTTTTCTTTATTCACAGCAACTCTGTCTCTTCCTTCTGTTCAGAGTATTTACTCTTGTTGGTAGCATGTAAACAGTTAGCTATGCCTTAGACAGTTCAAAGATGTGCTATGTGGGTGAATTAGTTGTTGCAGGATGCCTGTCTGCCTTCATACACACACTTCTTTCAAACACTGCCACTTTCAGATTTCTGCCCAATTAACTGACAATGACAGAGCCCAGTCCTGAGCTCCTTGCCCAGAGGAAACCTCCCCTGAATTCAGGAAAAGCTCTAAGGAAGCAGAAAGCTGAGAATCACTCTGAAGATGCCACAGTCTCTCCACACTAAAATTCTGCATTCCAAATATTTAGTACACCTGCAATACATTTGCATTCTTGTCTAAATACAAAGCATGCATTTAATTCCTTTCATAACACTTGTGTTTCTCCATGAGTTGGAATGAATACAGGTTTTTTTCACATATAAAAATTGCACAGAATTTTTTCTTAAATACATTTATTCTAAGCAACTAGGGCAGCACTGACAAACGGGACAGCTTCTGCAAACTACTGATGTCTCATGACATGTTCACTAATATTTCATAATGGCTTTTTTCCTTGCCTGTCTGCTGTAGAAGAGCTGCTGATTTGTCTTTACTCACAGATAACACAGTGGGGCCAAGTTTTCTATTTGGTGCAATTACACGAGGATTGCATTTGATTGCTGATATCTTGGTAAATGGGTTTTGTATTTTAATACCAACAACATTCAACACATCTTTTGAGAAAACTAATTCCCTGTATAATGAAGTTTCCCACCACATAAATATACACTCTTCCATGTTTATGAAATGCTCCTTTTTAAACTTTTCTTAATGCAAGCAAAATTTTCAAATCTGCCCAATTGTACCAATCTGTACTTTTGGTACAAATCCACATGATCCTCCCTAGGGATTCTGTTTTTAACTGTATTTAGTTTTCCATGCTTTTTTATTAAAATGCAACTCAGTTTTCATAAACAGGAAGGCAAATTAATTTTGAAAGCTACTATTCAGTTCTTCAAAGAGATTTTCTATACATACGTAAAGTTATACAAGCATGGGAAGACAGCACTTGCTGTGCAAAATGCACCACTAGTTAAATGAGCAATAAATCAGAAGCCATCTCATACATTAGGGTCACAAGAGAAGAAATTTTCCAATGCTTTATAGCACCAATATTTGCTCTGATTTTTAATAAGGTTATGTCAAGTTTCCAAATTTTATCTAAACTTGTAATTCTGGTCTACTGTTGTTGGCTAATAAATAAATAGAAATGTGATAGATAAAAGTCACTAGACACATTATGCATGTTTTACAGGTTAACATTCTTAGGTGATATTGTAAACTTCTCCCTCATCCTTAGGTATTTCCTAGTGAAATTATTTTAATTTATATTTGGGGTTTTCATTTCCTGGGGGATGCCACTAAAGGCCTGTGCCTCCATGGCACTTTGGCAGGTCAACTTATTAATAGAGATTTCTGTGGAAAGACTGAGTGGGACTTGAGCACAAGTGGAATCACACATTCTTTAATGAAACTCTTGCAGAAGTCATGTTGCACTCAACACCCATCCAGAGTAACTGTTGAAGATATGATTTGTCCAAAAGTCCTCATTTTTACAAATAGTAGGACATGCAGGCAACAAAATAACTCACTCTTAAATGTCTCTGTGAACCTGTGCCTGAGCAATGACATATTTGTACAAAAACAGGTCAGCACTGACAGTACATCATCCCTAGTATTCTGTCAGAATATTCATTAATAGCTCAGAATTCTTTAGGAAGCAGAAAGATACTCCTTCACAATCTATCAAAAACTGACTGGTCTCCATCTTTCTTGAGAGATCTTTGAAGAGCAAATCAAGACTTAAAACATTATGGTGCTGCAATTTTAATACTCATGATTTACACTCTTGTTGAAAAGGCTGAACTAAAGCTATAGCCAGACTCAGCATGTGTGCCATGGTCTCTGGAAGCATGTTATAAATGCAATCTAAAATCAATAGCAAGAAACAATTACAGCATCTGAATACCATTTGGGTGAAATAAGCTGATGCTGGTGAAGCAACCAGAAAATGTATGTCAATACCTGCAACAAAGTATTCCACAGCATTTGCACAAAGAGGGCTTGAGTAAATATCAATAAAGCAACTCCTACTACAAACAGTAAAAATGATAAAATCAATATTATAAAATAAAAAAGTTAGCACACAGATGAACACTGTGATGTAGACAGTGCTGTGTTAGGAGTGCTGCTAAGTTCCTGCATCTCAGTAAAGGAACAGACAATGACTGCATTTGTCCAGTACTCTGATTAATCAAGAAATCAAAGCATACAAAAAATGGTATGCAAACATTAGACCACAGGCATTCATATGAAATTGTATTTATGTCCTACAGCAGGAGAAATCACATATCTGCTTCACCTGCTACTCCTGTGCCCTGTCAAGAATCCATCCCACAACATGCCAGCTCTGTACGCTTAATGGGAAGACCCTCAAGGACTTCACATCTGTCCACAGAAAAGGCTTGAGTAAGAAAAAAATAACCTATTATTGCAAAATATTTATATTAAAGCATCAAATTCCAGTAAATTCTTTAAATGCCCAGCAACTAAAAGGGTAAAACTGCGAGTGACAGCCCATCTGCAAGATGCTGTCTGTAGCTCTGACCTGCATTTAAAACAGGGCTGCTTAGCCTTTAGAGCACCTAAAGTTGGCTCTGTTGTTTGCATTTCATAGAAACTACTTTTGAAAGTAAACAAGAACCTTTAGTGAATTATTTAGCATACAAATAAACCAGCAAAGAAGCCTAAGTAGGCCAATATGAACTAACTCAATTGAAATATTCATCTGTAAATAACTTTTCAATCTGCTGCTTTCACGTACAAATACTACATGGAACATTAGACACAACTAGCTTCTAGGGATATTTAGGCTCACTGGAGAGCAATTTTTATGTCTACTGGCATCTGTGTGTAGTGATATGGACTGACTGTTAATATAACCAACATAAAATTTATGTGAACACTCACTGCAATAGCAACACACTGTCAGACAGCTGGTGGCTGATGCGTAGCACATGCGGATTTTATATGCACTGTGTAAACTAACCTTTGCAAAAAAGATTTAGCAGGTTTATTAGTTTAGGAAATCGCTATAATTAAGGATAATTCATAATGGCCGCTTATCCATTCTACAGCAATAGCTGCTTTAATTTAGACTCTGTTTCTTTGAGTCATAAATAAGTGTGCTGATATCTTCTGCACAGATGTGGCATTCAACCTGTTCAAGTTGGTTGAGTTCTGCTTGTGTTTTAATGCAAAAAAATAGTAGATAAGCCCACAAAAGGCACTTTGCTTGAAATCAAATTTTGCTTAGCAAAAAATGCAGCTTGAAAGTTCTGAAATTCTACTAGTAGCTCCTTTTAGGGAGGAGAGGATAGAACTCAGAAATTTTCCACTAAAAAGGAGCAAACTACACGGTCAGAGATCTGACCTGAGATAGAATACCAGATTTGCATAATTAATCATTGGAAAAAGAGATATGTCTGTGACCTACGTGTATTATTTACAATCTATTCAGTTTGTAATGGAGGGTTTGACCTCTGTGAGCCCTTCTCATAACACTGTGACTTTCCTGCTTCTGTGCACAGCTCCAGCCTTCTCTGCAGTAGAACATATGTGGTGTTTCCTAACTTCAACTCCCAGTAAAAATTCCTGCAAAACAATTCCTTGTGTCTACATTGTTTATTTAGTGGACAGCACTTTTCCTGAATTGTCACCCATCCCATGTCCTACTGACTAGGAACCACCATGGGTCTCTCTGACCAAACCTCCCCAAATCCAGCTTTCCTTCCATTCCCTGCCTTTGGACACAGGCACTCTTAGTAGAAACATTCCACAGATAACTCCTTTACTAATTAGGAACTATAGTAGGGCCTATAGTAACCACAAAGGCCTATTGTAGCCAACATATCAAATTCACTGGTTTAAAAAAAAAAATAAAAAAAAATCTCCGACACTTGTCACTTGTGACTCCATTGGTATCTTCTTTAGAAAATGACTGTAGAAAATGACTGTCAAATAAAAAATTATGATTCCAGGTGTCTTTCAGAAAATGCATAAGATGGTTGATAAAGCAGCTTGAAGTATCAAATGATCAGCAAGTTTAGAAACAAATACAAATACAATCCAGATCCTCCTGATTCCAATTNAAAAAAAAATCTCTGACACTTGTCACTTGTGACTCCATTGGTATCTTCTTTAGAAAATGACTGTAGACTCACACAAATAAAAAATTATGATTCCAGGTGTCTTTCAGAAAACGCTTAAGATGGTTGATAAAGCAGCTTGAAGTATCAAATGATCAGCAAGTTTAGAAACAAATACAAATACAATCCAGATCCTCCTGATTCCAATTTATGCTTCTTTCTTTCTGGAAGAACCCGAGATTATCATGAATTTGGATACTGAGCTTTGCAGCAGGTGACTAAGCATGATGGTTCAAGGTATCATTTCCCAGTGTATAAAAGGCAAAAATGTGGAGTGTTATGGAAAATTACCTAGCCTTGTGAGTCTTCTGCCACAAAATTACTAACACATTGCCTTTCCAGGTGGGGTGCAACCTACATTTTTTTCCCATTTAGATTTTATAGTAACCTTGAAAGTGACATTAAATGACATAAATTCACATGGTGTCATGGCAGTCAGTGGAGCACAGTAAACATGCCCTACTTGGGATCAAGTCAGTCAATGGAGAGATGCTTTTCTTGGATTGCACTGTTTTCCCATCAGCTCAATTTACACTGTGCCTGAAGAATGTGCACCAGCCAAAGCACTGGACCTGAGTTTAGATTGGATCTCTGTGATTTTTTAAAGAAGAAAATACAGACGTGTAAGTAGTCTGCTTGCAATCACCAAGAAAATACAGAATAATCACAGTTAACAAAGGGAGATGTAGCAATCACCACACATACTGAATTTCAGGCTATCTAAGCCTATCATTTTCAATCTCTTGATGACAAATGACCACACCATTCTACTCATTTTCAGTCCAGTCTGAAGAGGTATTCATTGTGAGATTAAGACTTCAGTAACAAAAAGATCTTGGCTAAGCAATATATTTCCAATTCATTGTATTATTACATTCTATTTTTTCATGAGTGTATGGAATACAGTATAAAAAAAAGTCTTCCAACACTCTGCAAACCCATGAGGTAGTAAAGTACAACTGCTTTAACACCATTCAAAGCATAAACAATGCAGTAATTTTGTACCTTCTGGGCAGAGGCACTACAAAAAGAGAAGTAAAACATGAAACAAACTTTTTTTCCAAGGAATTTCTAGGTAGTGACAGGAAACAACTGTATTTTCCTTACCCAAATCAAAGTCTAGATTAGAATGGAAATGGGAGAGATGAACTCCAAAGTCAGAAGTTTTGCTGTCAATGCAAGCCACCTTTTGGCAGTATCCTCTTGCTCTCTGGGTTCTGACTAATATGTTTCGAATGAGATAAAAGCTCCTGCATTAGCATTCAGTTCAACCAACAACAAAAATTGACTATAGAACAGAATTGCTTTGCCAATGGCATATTGCACATAAGCTGAGCAAAACCGCAAATCTCTGTGCCAGAGGAAATTTTGAAATTTCCAATGTTTTTTTATTTACTGCATTTATTTTATCAAATAATGGCCAAATAATTCCAAATTGCAAAACTCGATCTGATTTGCAGAACTGAGCTAAAACACTTGGCTTTTAGTCAGCAGAACATTGGGTGGTTTTCTTTGTGGTGATGTTCAGTTTGATGGGACTTGTGGCAGGTGAGGCTCACGTTCACACTATAGTTGACATCCCTTGTGGGATGAGTTGACATCTGCCATAATTTATTCAGCAGCCATTTAACTCTTACAGGCCATTATACAGCTTTATCCTATAAAGTCCAAAATACATCAAAGATATAGTATTTTTGCCAAGAAGCTGAACAAACTGAACAAAATGGGAGTTTGATCTACCCTTCTAGAAGGGCATTTCAAGAGCCACAAAATTAATTTTTTTTAGAATAATCAAAAACCTGAACTTTAGATCACACTCAAAAATTGAAAATATGTTGTTTTAATAAAACAGAAATTTAGCATGGGAAGCTTTAGCTTTGTAAAAATTGCAGTTTTTGGTGAAGAAGTATTTGACCTTATTTTTGATTAGCTCAAATGGTTGTGACTCAGCAAAAACATGGTAAAATGGGAAGTTAGATACTGCTGTGCTAATTCTTACCACAAAAATGCCAGAGTATTTGCTGCACCTTTATTACATAATTCCCATACTTGAATAAGACTTGATTTCTTTAAAAAGGCTTTACTGTTCAAGATTGCAATGGAAATATAAACCCTATCTGCTCAAAAATAGAAGCTGAAAACACATTAGAAATGGTCTTAAAGCAGCTGAACATGTATATCTGGGGGTTGGGGAGGGAGGATGACACCATCTCAGCAACAGCTATGAGATAAACTAACGTCTGTTTAACCCAAATTCATAAATTCCTTTTTCTCCTGAGAAATTTCTTACAGTAAAATAGTTCTCTAGATTTTCCAAATTGCTGTAACAACTAGAAAAAAATCAGAAAAAAGTCTTACACTAGCGTATAGTGGCTACACATGATTCTTAACAAAGGGAACACTTGTTACAGTCCTGGACAAGAAGGAAGCACATAAAGTAAGAGAACCACTTGTCCAGGCTGGTAGTGCACAAGGGAAGATCTACAAGCCATGAAAGGCTTGTCTGAACAGGTACTCCAGCACAAGGCAAAAGGAAAGAAAAGAACAAAACAAACAGAAAAGGATAAAACAGTGCAGGAATGCAAGGGATAAGATCCAGCAGGGTAGAGATATTTTGACTTTAGCCTGAAAAGCATTCCATGAAGAGGAACTCAAGACGGGGCAGGGGGCAAGGGAGAAAATAGGCTTTGTCATTTTGGTTTATTAGGTTTATTTTATCTGTGCTTCAAATAAAATATAGCAATGGAGAAGCCAGCCTGGCATTTGTTAAATAGTTTGAAAGTGCTGATAACAATGACCAGCGTATTACTTCACAAAAGCTCATTATGTGATTTGTCATTACTGGGACTGATTCTCGAGCTAACCCAAACTCTTATTCTTCAGGGTCTCCAGAGGAGAACATTATCAAGAGAACAAAATGCTCATGCCAGAGCAGCTCAAGCAAAGGGTGACTGAAGGAAAGTGAGCAGAGATCACCTGGGGAGGAGGCTAAATGAACCCTGTCCCAGCTTGCACAAACCATCCAGGCAGCCTATGTCCAACACTCTGCCAAAGAGGCAAAGAATAAAAAAGAAATGGTAATGCATGGACTAAGTAGCTCAGTGGGAGATGTGCATGTGATTAAGGAAGGGCCATGGCACTGCAGCTCAGCACCCCATGGGACTGAGGGGAGCAGGCACCACCCCAGGGCTCTGCAGGCTCTGCTCAAAGCTGCCAGCAAGCAAAGGAGTAGGGGACACGACAAGGAACTCGCAGATCGGGACAAAAAAAGAAAACACATGGAAAAAAAGTAATCCTGAGCACGTGGGATGTAAGAAAATGTATGGTTGACAGGCTTTTTTTAGTCCCTCTTCCAGGGATCAAAATTACTTCAGAGACTGCCTACAAAGGGAAGTTCCTTAAAAGTGGAACCAGTGGCCAGACTGAGAAGAATTAAAAGAAGCAGAGATTATAAAGTAAACAAAATAGAAACTCAAGCACATCATCTGTCTTTGGTGGTAACTCACTTCTTTCCTGGGAAATAAACTTCAAATTATCAAACATGAATAATGAAACAGAAGTCACAAAAGAGTGACTGAATTCAGAAGAGGTCTTCAAGGTTAGATTACATCCCTTTGTCTTAAAAAAACAAACCAAAAAAGCAATAAAACTACCATCAACTTCCTATAAAATATTTTTTAAACTGCAAATCACATGTATTTTTTTTTTTTTACAAAAAGAAATGCATTTGCAGTAGGAGTTAACACAGTTTTGAACATACCAAACAGCAAACAGTTTGGCACTGATTTTTAGCACTTATGGTTGACTGCAAAAGTTAAAGCGCAGTATTTCTGAAAGCAGAATGTACTTCTTAGGTCACAAGTTTCTTCATTGGATTTGCAGATGGGGACCTCTATTGGTATAAAATAATTACTAAAAAAATGACACCTGGAAACAGACCCATTGGCTCCCACAAAAATCACATTGGCCAAAATCTCATTTTCATTACCCCAATGTTAACATATACCCATTTCAATTAAAATTGTAGGAATTAGCCCAATCAAATGCAATTAATATAAGAATTTGGTCCAATTGTGAAAGCCATCAAGTATTCTTAAGAAAAAAAAAAGCTACAAAGAAGAACTAATACACTTTGAAGTTAACCTTCTCATACTTACGCCTGGGGGCCCTTCTGTGCATGTGCCTGATGTGTATTTTTACTACAACCTCCATGTAAGCACGCAGCGTTCTGGCTCTGCACTGACATATCTCTGTGTTGGGCAGGATTTTCAATCCTTCATGACTATCTATTTGTCACTGCAGGTGAGTGGTAGCACTCAGGCTGATCCCCAGCCACTTTCACAGTTACTTATCTGTCTTTATGGATTCTTCCTGTGTGTCAAGTTGGTGCATAACAGCATTACTGTCAGGGTGACAAAATTGTCCCCAGAGTGTCACAAATGACTCCCCGGCCTTATGGCTGCAAGCAGGTAGTAACACATCGACACTGCCTTCCTCAGCTCATCTCTCTCCAGCCCTGCCACCCGCCTGTTATTCTGCACAAACACTCCCCTCTACGGATATAAACCTCAGCTAAGAATTAAGACAGTTCTAATTTTGGTACTTCAAAATTACCACTGAAAAAAGAGAGCAGAGTTTGCTTTCAGGGCGAAATATTTTTCTCTGGAAAGTCTGTTCATTTGCCTTATTAAATAACAGACTTTTGGGGGAAGAATACGCTGCAGAATTCCTGTTTTCTAAATATAGAAACCACGATTACAAGTTCAAAATAGTGGCTAAAAATCTGCCCACGCTGATTTTTTCTGAATTCTATATGCCATACATTCTCTTTTTTTTTTTTTTTCAATGTCTTTTCTATCAATGAAAGCCTGGGGTTTTTTTTCCTAGAATTCTGTTGTATTTTTTACTTAATTGCATTCTGCACACAGTAACACCTTTTTAAAAAATAACGTGTTCTCCAGTTCAACATTGGGTATTTATCTGTGATAAATTTAAAATCTCATTTGACAAGTGCTGGTTTAAAATCTTTTTCCCTCCGCATAATGTAAAATTATTCCAAGGAAAAGAAAAAAATCCATCAAGTTAAAACATTTTATATATTATTTTAAGAAGGCTGAGAATCTTGATTAAAAAAAGGCTGCTGCAGCAAAGCTTGTTCAATAATCTAAAAACTACTTCATGGTCACATAGTACAATCTAAGATTTCAGTGAGTCTTACACGAACCGTTGTTTATGCAAATAAGCTCAGCTTTGTTTAAGTCCACTGTACTTCAATTCTTCAAAATACCCTCAAGGTAACTGTTTCCAGACACTGACAGTGGGTATGATTCTGTGAAGGAGAGTCCTTGTGGTTTTGTCCCTTCATCACCTTGCTATATCAGCTTTGTGCCTCTCTCTGTGCCTCAGTTTCCCATGCTGTGAACTGAAGATTGTTACACCAAATTTTCCTATAAAAATACCAAAAGAACTGCAGAATATTGAAACTATTGAACATTAAAAGCACACAGAGATAAAACAAGAGCCTTTTTCTCGGAAGGTAAACATTTAGAGAATGACCCAGGGTGCGTGTGTGCGAAATGCATGGGCAGGCACTGGTGCCTTGAGAGATGCAGCTGGACCAAGGGTACCTGACCCTGGCTGACACTGCCACAGCCAGGGACAGGAGTGTTCCAGCAAACACGTGTTTGGCTGTCCGTGCACACCCTCCCCACCCCTCGGACCATTTGTCCTTCACCTGACAAACACTTATTGTCTGAGTTCTCAGATAGGTTCAATATGATTTCTGACACTGGAAAAACAAAGCTAAAAGCAATTTAGAAATACTTGCCCATGAAGTCAAAAGGCAAAATATCTAAAGCTTCTCCTGGAATCTCTGACCTCAGAGGCTGACATGGTTTGATGGGAAATTTAATGTAATAGTCTGAGAAAGCCAAAAGGCCTATTGTCAGCAATGAAGTCTGAAAGTTAGCAGAATTAATATAACTGTACAATGGAAGTGCCCTCGAGGGACAAGGCTGCAGAACCAGGGCAGAGGGAAAAATGACTTTTGAAGTCATTTCGCTATGACATTCTGTCATCACCGCTAAACGGAAATAAAAAATCATCTGAATCACCACATGCTTCAGTGTGTGTCCCTTCCTTATCTAATATAAAGTAATAACACTGACGTCCTGTGCCCCACCTAAGCTGGGAAGGGGCTCTGCAGGGACTTTGGGAGCTCCATTTTGAATTGCTAAATGCAATAAGAATAAATGCAAGTGGGAGTCTGTTTAGCAGAGAATGATGTCTGGTCTGTAGCCCATCAAAGCCCAATAAATCTCAATGCTTCAACAAGAGATGAAAATGGTTATCTCATCATTTCAGTGCCAGGGTGAAATTTTCTCTGAGCCAGAGTATTTTTACAGATGATTTATGTCTAGGAAGGGTAGTTGTTTAACAAAATGGCAGATAATGATAAATAGAAAGCAAATAGAAACAGCAGCAAGGGAGTGGTTCTTAGTTGCAGCAGCAGAATAAACAATATACTTACATAAAGTATATGTCACATATAAGTGCCATTATTCTAAATCCTATGAGTTATATGTTACTTGGAACATCACATAAAAGAGCTGGTAATATGATTTACAGGATAGGAAATTTAACATGTATGCAAGGCAAATAAGTATCAAAATTCTTCTTTCTGTTACACTTCTGTTAATCTCACTCCACTGAAATTACTCTGGATTTACAATTGTATAATACACAAGAAGTGTCTCTGTGTTCACTTGGTTTAATACATTATTATATTAAAAGGAGAAGGATCAGAAGATGGGCTAATTTTCATGTTGTTAGAAATTTATTTTTACCTACAATACTTATATTTTTTGTGGGCAAAAATACAAATACTTTTACATAGAAAGGAACGGCTGATACACATGCTATCTGGACATGTTTTTAATAAAGTCATCTGAAAACAAAACTTTTTTTTTCCGTTAAGATCTAGGTTTGGATGACATGATAAAACAAATATTCATGGAGTTAATGATAAGATGAAAATGCAGCACAAAGCAAACTGCCTGTTTAAGATTTGAATTAAAGGTACTGCAAACAATGTCAAATTGGAGATGGAGATTTGAGGTCAGAGTGCTCGGTTTCAGTCTCTTTTTCTTTTTTGTGCATTTTTCCTGTGCCTGTACACAAAGGAAAAAAAAAAAAATCTAATTACAGTTTTAAATGCCCAAAATGCCATGTCCACCAAAAGCCCGATGCTCATTAGTACTAGTAATTAACTTTACAACTGTCAACACAAACACCACACAGGCTGACAGATAGATAGTAGCTCTGAGGGTGCTAATAAATCCGGAAATAACAACTTGACACGCAGATGCACAAAAGGATGCAGGTGATAAAGAAATGTTGACATCAAATCTAATTATCTTGGAAACGGCCAAGTACTGCACAATCCCCAGTAATGCACTGTTATTGCTGGTGATGAGCCCCACTGGAACGGCTCTTAACCACAGCCTACAACGGAGCTTTTACAGCCCCTTGTCATATCTAGTGAGGACAATATCAAAAAGGAAATTATGAGTGTCATGACCCCTCCAAGTCAAAAATCTAGTGATGAATATAGGCTCAGCAAGGCATAGCAGATTACCCCCTTACGAGTTTTAAAGCCAGGATGATATATGACATTTTTATCAGGCACTTTCTCAGGAATGTCACCAAGAGGGAAAATAAAGGCCCTGAAAAGAGACGACTAGGTGAATTATGCAACTGTAATTGCCGATCATAACCTGATATGAGCTGAAATTGCTCTGTTTTCATATTGAGATAGCATAAAATAGTCGGGAAATGCAATGGCTTCTTAATGTGGCCTAGATGAGTCTAATATTCTGATCATTTTTCACTCAGCTGCTAGGTAAATAGTGCTTCTTTAACACAACCACCGTGGCCCAGGGCAATCTGGGGGCCCAATTTTACACTTGAATTGAGAAAATATGTGTAAACTACAATTTTTCATATTTTCTGCATACATAAGAAGATGAAACATCTTTATCATGTGTATTGTCTGGCTGAGCTTATACAAAATATTAGTTTATCTCTCCTACTTTGGTTTATTCCATAAGCAAAACACATAGATCTAAAGGACAGGCAATATTCTATACACAAAATAGGTCCATCTTTTATGCAGCCTCGTATGAAGAATTCTACCATTTTGTTTTTTAAAAGCTGGCAAATTAGCAAGTGTAGATTTTGCAAAATAAATTAAAATATTCTAAAATGCTCACACATTTCTGCAAATCGGTTTTTAAAAAAAAAAGGAAAATTAAAGGCCACAGAAATATTTATCTGTACAACATGAGATACTAGTTTAAACAATAATCTCTAGGAGAAAAGGAAGGTGAAGGTCACTTCTTTATTACCATGCTATAAGATAAATTTATTTTATCATAAATCTGCTGCATTAAGTGGTTCATAAAACAGATTTGCTTAAAAATTAAAATAAAAAACCCTCAAATCAACCACAAAACCCAATGAAACAAAAAGCATGCCACTACCCATTCTCAGATAATAATCAGCAATAATACCTGGGGCAGAAAGGTCATAAACCATACTTCCAAGACAGGAATAATTCATTGTACTACTATGTGTTTAAGAATTAGTTTGATAGAGTCACTATCTAGACTGTGAGATATTGTCTATCAATCTGACCTTCTAAAAATGAGCCCACAGACTCCCACTTAGATCAAAACCTCTGCTTTTATGATAAGCAGTGTCTTTCTTATGAAGAATTTTAGGACAAGGCTTACGAGATGTGCAGCATCATTTGCAAAATGTGGAAGTGAAGCAATACAAACCCTTAAATAATTAGGTCTTTCTAAATTTCTGGCCACATTTTTCCTGCAAAGGAACAGAAAAAAGCAACCCCATTTTGCTTGGTTGCTTAAGAGTCAGTTCAGAAATAAACAAGTACAAAGGAGGTTAAAAGATTGAAATTTCTTTGTTTGCATTTATGTTATCTGTTCTTAGTTCCTATATATCCACCTTATCGAGGTGCTCCAACACTAATTGCAAAGCAGCACTGACTAGCAGCAATAACCAGCACTTGGAAAAATCCCGTGTGATGCTGGTGACTGCAGATAAGAGCCCCTTAACAAACTTGGGTGTATCTGCATCAACTTACTTCCTACTCTCTCCTACATTTTAGGCTTCCTAAAGGCTGATATTTTGTACTAAATATCATAGCAAAGTGATACCTCACTCTACAGAGTGGCTTCAAGCACAGATGATTTCCAAAGGCTCGAGGATGTGGGATATACAGAACTGAAAATAACATTGAACACTGTGATACTTCAGTAATCACACAAGTCTTTGTAAAATATTTGACTGGAAACCAGAAGAGGATTGAAATATCGTTCCTAGCAATTAATACTGTGTGATCCTAAATGTAGAGTTGTTCAGATCTCAAAAGAATTTAAAACTGTAGACCCATCCATATTTATTACATTACCACTAACCCTATTATGAACAGTCTTTATGTAATTAACATACCAGCAGGGAATTTAAGAGGTACTTGGCATTAATTTTCAATCCCTATTCTCCATGAATTTGGTACTCAATTGTAGTGATAAATAGAAGACACATGGTTATGATTACACATTTTCTGTAATGATTATGCACCACAGTAGAAAAGCCCTCATAATGCAGCACAGGCTCACAGTTAGCAAGAAAATCCATTTGCTGCTGGATTTTCATTCCAGAAATTCAGAAAGTCAAGTGACCACTTTCCATTTCTTTCCTTTTTCACAGGACCTGTTTAGAGAAGACTTTTCCCACAGCCACTGGCACTTGGCAGAAGAATAAGTTCCAGCCTTGATCACTGTGTCCCCAAGCCAGCCCTGCTGAAGATGCCTTCCCTCCATGTCCCTGTCTCTGTATCCCCCTTCCGGAGAGCGGGCGCAGGGGCTGCAGCCACTGTTGCTAAGCAACTCAGCCACAGCACTGCATCACCAAGTACAGATTGCTCCCATCATTTTCAGCCTCACAAATTTGGGAGCTGGTATAATAATAGGAAGTAGTATGGATAACAAAACCATTATCCACAGACCGGTAAGTTAACAGATGGATCATAAGAGCTAAAAAAAAAAAAATAAAAAAAATGCTACTGTAACAAGAATACTGAACAATTATTGGCAGTATTATTTTCAACCTTTTCTCTTTTTTTTTATCAGTACAGCCTCCACAAAGAAGTTTAGATACCCGCTATGTGTGAATGCAAAAGTATTTTTGAATTGTGATGATTTTTTGTGGGTCTTTCTGTGCAAAAGCACACCACAATAGCAGTGCTGCCGAAAGCTAGCACAAGATCTATTAGTAATCAAATTTCAGCCCAGATTTTATGGTTAGTCTAACCGAGTTAATTTCTCTAATGTTAGCAATTCATGGAAGAGGTCTCTTGTGGCAGCACAAACCTGGGATCCACAGCAGCTGTCAGAAGAGACTCTGAGGAATTCCTTATTAGCCAGAATGCAACCAGGCAGAAAACTCATTACACAGTGCTAAATATACTTAATCACATCTATTAGAGAAAAATGAACTTGATAATTACAACAAATAACTAAAGAGCAAAAAGTGTTCGAGGAAAAACCCACACCAGGATGTGTAAGAAGAGGGGGCTGCATACTGAGTCTGTGTGGGAGAAAGCCTTGCTGGAAACTCTTCTGATTCTGACGGAAAATGATTACACCACAATGTACAAATGATTTAGGTTTCCCTTGGAAGTGAAGCATTTACATTTAACAGCTTACATAAATGCAACATAATAAGTAAATTAATTGCTTATATTTTAAAAATTTATTTGGAAAGCTCTTCTGAGAGTTGAGACATTTTTACAAAATGCTTTTTTGGGGAAAGGAAGTCTGTTACAAACATTTACCGCAATAAAGGTAATTTCACAATCGCTGGTACTTCACTGCAGTACATAGCACAAGTGCACAAAGCCTTTCCTCGTTCTGTAGCCTTTATTTTGCTTTAAATGGGGTTGGACTGTGGGGTGACTGGTGCACAATTTTGCCCATCAAGCTATCTGTATTTTAAACTGACGGTTTTAAACTAAAAGTATCAGATAATGACTTCATGAGGTAATTATAGGCTGAAGTCAAACATAAGCGTGACAAACTCTTTGTGGATTCATCACATACCATACACAGGCACTCCAAGCAGACCTGGATACCATCTGCCAAAATCTCCCTTGCAGAAGTATCCAAAGTCTGTCTTAGTTTTATTTGCACTTTGCATAGTCAGTGCAAATAAAGTGTGGGCACTCTAAAATTGCAGCAATTGCAAATCCTGATACCCAGACACTTGGAGAACACAACAGAGCAGGGACTACGTCTTCGGATCTTCAGAAAAAGCCTAATACCCAGACTTCTGTCACTTCATACAAAATTCCTCTCACATCTTATGAAAAGTAGTTAACCTTTAAGCAGATCCATGAACTGGGAGTCTTTTTGAGCCTAAACTTTATTTAAAATTCTTTCCCCATTATATATATATCCTTAATTCAACATCGTTGAAATAAAGAAATCAGGCATCTTGAAATCATCAAATAAAATCTGAGAACGGATACTCCAAGGTTTTCATGTAATTTTGACTTTATTGGAAGAGGACAGCTAAGTAATGCATGAAGCAAGCTATCTGGGTTTTCTTTTTCTATTCAGCCATAGAACATTTTCACCTTTATTTCTATGCAATACCATTAAAACATTGGCTAGCATCTAGCAAACACAAGACAAATTCTTCACAGTTGTATCCAAATAAAGGGAGAACGGAATGGCCAAAGAAAGTCCTTCCCTAAAGGCTGTCAAAGACACACAAAACCTCAACACTTTGCGAGCCAAAGTGAGGGACCCAGGTAAGTGCCAAGTGAAAGGTCCACACTGCCAGCTTCCTCTCTTCACCTCATTCCTTTCCTGCAGCTGTCATGAGGAGAGGCAAGAAACTGCAGAATTCCTTTTCCGAGGAACATAACTTAAAATGGTGGAAATTAGGAAACAGGATTTGATTCATTGTGTGGCCCAACAGCAGTGAAAGATCCAATGTCTGCATGACAGTAAATTAAGAGCAGATGGACAAGACTTTGAGCTGATAGAAGGAAAATTTTTTTACTCCTCCCTTGCACTTGTTTTCCTTTGTTTTAGCTGATCCCTATCTTCTCTCAGTCATTTCTGCTGTCTCTGTGTCATGTCAGAACCAGGATTTTAGAACTAAAACAAGGCAGTAGCCACAAAGCTCAGGTAGCAGCCACTTCTCAGAAGTCAAGGACCCCATATACACCATTTTTAAATATGCTTCTTCCAATGAGCTACACTTAGGGACTGACGTTATTTAAAGGAAAAATGTAAAAGGTATTCTAAAAGAGTCTAAAAATTGAACATTTTCTTTCTTCCAGTGAAAACATATTATCTCATATACACATGGATACAGTACTTTGCTTAGCTGGGCTTTAGGATAACACAGTGTAATTTTGGGGGGTGGCAGTAATTCTGAATTTTTTTTTGTTCTAAAGTTTACAGACAATGTTCTTATAGAAAGAAGCATCTGAGCCTTGCAAAAATTACTGACTTTATAAAGTCTATTATTTAACCTATTAATCTTAAGTGAGAATCTTACTACAGAGAATGTGTAGTATTCCTCTATGCGAACAAAGGTATCACAGAACTTATATAATTGCTTCCTCAGTTCTGTACATCTATTAAATAATTGTTTTTCTTTGTACCAACTAAAATTCTAATTTTAGGTTGTCTGTCATAACTTAGCATATACATCACCCATGCTGAAATCAGAATTAATATACACACATCTGAATTAAATTATGGGCACAGAATGGTACATGAATTTTATTTTAATGAATTTATACTGCATTTCAGTAGATTTAACTCCCACTTAGTGGTACCAATACAATAAATGTCCAGTAAGTTTGAGAAGTGGAAAAACAGTTTTTGCCTTCAAGCATCCTCTCTCCATTCTTTCTCTATGCTTTCCAAACTAAGCACAGTTCACATTGGATTGCTGAATTAGGTGAACCTTTCACCTGAATTTTCATAGCAGTTTCTATAATCTTGTGACTAAGATACTCTTTACCCTAGAAGGTTAAGTTGGCAACACAAATATAAAATTAACTGATATGAGCAGAAAGAGAGCTGTGGTAGCAGTGGTAAAGACAGAAAAATGAAACAAGCAAGTTTGAAACAGCATAAAAAGCCACAACCTTTCTTTATGTGTACAGAAAATGGCTACAACTGCATCAGAATTTCGTCCAAAAAGTAGAAATTACTGATTGCTCCTTTTAGACCATCAGCCTTCCTGTCCATGGTTAGGAGTTTGGACAATAAAAGCTGGCTCTGTAATATTTCTCATTTACACGGTATGAACTCTGAGCATAGACAACTCACAAGCACAATTGTGCATTGCAGTGACAAAAAAAGGAGGTGTAATATCATTTTATAACAATCATGTTCAGAAGGCTAAACACAATGAGAACATCATCAGAATATCAGAATTCTGCTCTAAGTGTTTTGGGCATAAAGATACATTGGAATCTTTTCCGTCCTGCCATTCAATAAAGAATAATAAAACCAGAAAATGTATACAATTTAATATAAAAGTTCATTAGCATTCACTGAGAATTGAATTTATAGAAATGGAAAGCTTGCTTTAGAATTAGTGTGTTAATAGTATATAAACTGCAGATATTTCCTTTTAAATCCAAATAATTCTTACAGGGATATAAATTCCCATTCTTATTTAATTCTCTCTTGGGGGCCTTTTTTTTCCCCAAGGAAGTTTTTTCCATTCTGAATACAAAAAAACCGAAATCTGTGGAGATGTTTGCAGAGCAAGTTTATGTTGAGAATGAAGAGCAGTTTGAAAGCCAACAGAGAGTGATGAGCAGTGACAAACACAAGAACAGAGGAATCATTCCTTTTGCAGTCCTCGTGGACAGTCCAAGCATGCCAGAGGCACAAACTTTTCCTAAGCAAAAAATGCTGTGATAGCATCAAAGACAGAAAATCTGATTTAAATGGCTAAAACTGAGCTTTGTTGTTCCAAAGTGTGGAAAATCTCATAGCTCCAGATGTTCCTAACTTGGTTAGGAGGCTTTCCTTTGTTTTTTTTTCCGATTTTCCAACACAGGGTTGCACCAAACACCCTTGAAAAATATGGAAGAGTTTGGAGCAACGGTGCCAAGCAGGGCAGGCAGAAGCAGCACAGTGTGGTGGCAGCTGCAGCAGCACGGGGCTGGCAGGGGCTGGAGCACAGGGCTGGCTCTTCTCAACCAACAGAGACAACCACTCCAGACCTGGCAGGGGGGATCCCTCCGTGGGGTTCCACCACAAGAAATGACAAGAAGAACTGCCTCTGTGACTTTCTCTAATGTTCATAACTCAAAACCTACGACCTTGATCGCTTTAGCAGATGGTTTTGCTCTGCTGTAGTTGCAATTAAACAGAGTGTGCCAAAGTGAAGAGCAAATTACCCATGCTATCTATCCCAGTTAAAAAAAATCTGCAGTCTTCCAGCATCTAGTGGGACAATATCCAAAATTTTTCAGCCCCAGCCCATGCTGGATTGCCATTATATTTTATGTCAGTCAGTACTTCAGAGAGTCCAAGACCCTTGGCATATGTTCTTAGTTAACAAAATGGAAAATTAAACTTTGTAGCAACCCCCTGCCACTCCCAAAATAAAAGAAAAATTCTATTTACATCAATGAGCAGGAAGTCTGATCTTCCTGTGCCAGCCAAGAAGCCTGCAATATAAGGACATTTGGCTGAAGAAAGGAACTTAAAGTAAGCAAACTAGCCTAAACTTAAAATCCTGCATTTCAGGTGCTGAGGAATATTCATAAGAAATATGAATTTTAAAATAACCTCTGATATTGACAAGCAGAAGTTTATTACTTTGACAGAGCTTTTATGCCAGTTCAAAAATGAGCTGACTTTCTGAACACTTTATTCTCATAGAATAGGATTGAATTTCCTCAACATGCAATTTCTCCTCAACATTGAATTTCTTCAACATGCAATAAATACCACAATCTTAAATCCAGTATATGCACAAACAAGTAAAAAAAATTGTATTGCAAACAGGAAGAGGTACCTAAATACTGTGGCATTTTCACTTATTAATGACTGTGTATAAGACCCCAAAAAGTCTGAGGGACTGAACAAGACAATGTCTGAATATTGTATATTGAATTTACAATATAAAACCTAGTCTCTGGTTCCCAGCTATCGGAACAAACTTTTCTCTGGGCTACACTGAAAAGGAAACATGAGCAGCATCTGCTCCTTGGTTCTCCAGCATTGATGGATTTGAAATACCAATGTACAGTAGTTTTCACAAATTAAATGTATAAAAACTGCAATGAGTAGACTGAAAAAAATGATATTTGAGAGTAGATCTGAATATGAAGGAGATATGTAGATAAACTATCTTGCTGGCAAATTCATGTTAGGTTTTTTACAGTCCAGATGGTATGGGGCAAACCAAAAGGGGACATTTATGTCAGAGCCTGTGCAACAGGAACAAGGATGCTGATATGGTTTCTTTTTTATAGAGAGCTGGGTAAAGAGATCAGAGCACACTGGAACGTTAGCCAAAACAAGTTATCCAGCTGCACTGTGTTTCATCACATATCAATTTTTACTGAAAGAAACCCATACAAATTTAATCAGCTCTTCATATGGTAATATTTAACATTTTTTTCCCGAGTTGTTTGATATTATTGTTTTAAAAGTTCCTTTCCCCCCGTCCTCGAAACGTGATGTGTGATAGTGGTGAACACAGGAAAAATATCTATCCCTGGCAAGCCTGAAAGCCTCCTTTACAGTAGACTCACTAATAAATGCACTGGCGTCTGTGTCAATTGACTGTCTCAATGAAGAACAGGTCACCAAAGGGAACAGTGCAGGCAGCATCTACATGTGAACTCCCACATCCTCATCCCATGCATGTTTGTAGCATCAGGAGAAATTAAATTACCCTAATAAACCTTTCTGCCTCCCCTCTCCCCAAGAAACGGGATTATTTTCCTGATATCTTAAACCACATTGGGTTTCCCTCATTTATTTTTTTTTTTTGGAAGGCTATCATATAGCATTTGTATAGCAGTTTTAATTATTTGAAAATATATAATAGAGTGGAGACATGGATCCCACTTATATAAATGCCTATTAAAAGGCCATTTATTCTCCCAGTAACCATAAAACATAAAACACCTCTTAAAAGAATATAACTCCTTTGTTTCTAAGCCAAACACATATAATAAGACAGCTTGCTCCTTTTAAGTAAATAAAAATGATTTGTATTAAATAAAATGAAATATTGTACGCACTATATAATTTAACAATAAGACACATCAAAGTATGCATTACTGCGAGCTAACCCATGCCTCAGAGGTGTTGCAAGCCAAATACTTGAAACGATCCAAGAAACATGTTGTTACAGAAAAGCAAAAACCACAGCGCGTCATAAACTATTGGTCAGATGAGATGTAAAACCAAGTTCCCAACCATTTGTGGTCACTAAAATCCCCTGGCAATTACCGTGCCCTTAGAACGTTGATTCTGCCCAAACTGGAATGTTTCGAGTGCACAAGTTCTACGCTGTGTTCCTGATTTCTGCAGGGAGAAGTTCCCCCCAGTCTGCTCTGCACACTGGGTGCTGGGTCCAGTCCTCAAATGGTTGCAAGGACTGTCTTGCATGTGAACACAATAATCTGGATCTCTACATGCTCTCAGTTACAGCCCACTGAAATGGGTGAAACTAATGGGATTTCTTGGAGCTACTTGATAGTGAAATTTGATCCATAGTTTGTAACACAGTTTCAAATCCCTCAGCTATAATGTAAGTATAAATAACATGATTATGCTGTATATAACTCCAAATAATGTGATTCAAAAAAATGTTTATTATTGAGAATACACTAAACCCCTTGGCAGAACACAAAGTATTTTTAAAAACACAGCAAAAAATAACCAGCTCAGAAAAGCTTATTGTTTGTATCAGTTTCATGTGGATTTACACCACCACATTGCATCCATATTCCCCATTTAGGAATTGCTGTGTAGTTTTGATTACTCTATTTTAAAGAAAACTTCTCAGTGGAAGCACTGTAAGCTGAATCAGAAAGCTGATGAGTCAACACAGTTCACTAAAAAGGAGTTTCCTCTCCAAGGGAAACATTAACACGTAGTGAAGCTTCGGTTCTAGCTGTGCCAACTACTGTCTTGTAGCAGAAAACCTCTCCTCTGTCTCTAGCAATAGCAGTAATTTCTTTCAAAAAATACACAGCAAGGAAATGGACGGTAATCCTACTGATTCATATCACCTGTGAGGAGTGAGTGAATGGTGGCATAAAGTGAAACGTGAATCAAAAGGTGCGAGTTGAGAGAACAAACACTGACACTATTCCAGAAAGAGAAACCTCCCCAAAGCACAACAGAACTAAAGACCTCCTACTGCACCTGAAGCCTTCAGTGCTGGATAATCAGCTGAGATATGGGATCACACGGCTCCACAGCCACGGAGCTGCTAATCCTGGTGTTGGGACAGCCGCCCTCCCGCCCGTGCCGGGGACAAGAAAGTCCCTGCTTGTCACAAAAAGCTGCACGTTCCACCCATGGAAGGTCCCACAACAACCACAACGATTTATTTTGTGGTGCTTGAAAAACTTTTTAATAATAAATCAACCCTAACTTAAAACTAATAGTGGAGTTTTTCCGAATAATCGTGACCCCAAAACATTTGTTGATCAAAATCCACCTGCCAGGTGGGTATGAAAACCAGACACCAGCATATCGTCCTTTTCATTCTCTTACAGAAACAGCAGAAAGCACATTAATGCTTTTCAAACATTTCTATCAAAAAAGCCATGTTAAATAATAAATTTGAGGTGATTTTTTTTCATACTGTAATGTCAACAAAAAAAATGACTGCGCCTATGAAATTCTCTCTTGTAATGTTAATTAAAAGTTCTGAACTTTTGCTGCTATCTTGTAAATTAACCTGCACCTGCAGTTTCCTGTGGCATAGACTTCACCACCAAAAGTCATATGGTGCTACAATAATATTTAACAAACACTTTTTTATTAACCTGTGTTCCATCCACAGTATTATTACAGTCAATAAATGTTACAACAACATTATTATGTGGCCTAAAAATTGTTATTAATTTGCATTTGATCGACTCCATGTGTCCACAAGCCTTACAGAGCTGCTGAAGCTCTTCAGAAGCAGATTCACACCATTCAAAAACAAAAGGCTATGCCCATTGAACAAATAGCAGCCAAATCCTCCTTAATTTCATTGCTCCTGGCGTGCTGGTGAACTATTCACACTGATTGGCATAGTTCAGTTTTCAATAAAGGATTTGCTGAAGTGACAGATACTTGTGGAAATAAACTGCCAACAGATTTGCTATGTCAGTAATTAAGTATGTAAAGCTACAGATGTTGAACAATAGTGCCTTCCACCAAGATGTATGCCATAATACCAAAAAGTAACCTGGCATCTGGTTTCTTTATTTAAGTACTTTTCTTAGGGTTTGGATCTTAATTTTTTACAGTTGACAGCAATGTTATTTGAGCCAGTCAGTGGCATCTGGTTGCTGGGGGGGTGGAAAATAAGAGAAAAAAAAACGGAAAAAAAAGCAGCTCTGTGCACTTTAATTAATTGTGGAGAGATTACATGGTCTTCCAACCGTGTAGTTTGTCATCAGAGCACATTACAGATTTATATTAGATGTTTCTCCACAGTGTCAAGAATAATTAAAAAGGGATAGGAAATGATGCCAGCTAGCAATGCTTTACATCAGTGGTGAAAGTTTTATATTTATTACAGCCAAACAATTTTAAAAGAAGATGTCAATTTTGTAGTTATACTGTGCAAGGAATAAATATTAGGTGGGTAAAGCAGCCAATACATTTCAGCTGCTTGAATAATGAGAAGTTCATGTTTAATCTATCAGACCTACCAGAATTGGTGTGACATGTCAGTTATTAATGAAGCAGCATCCCCTTTTCTCATAAAAACATCCTCTCAATACAATAACTAACATATGTTTTTCTTTTCTTCCTAAAAAGAGCTCTGTCCAATTCCTCCTTTTGATTCATGTAAGAACAGACATGCCAACTGTACACAAATTCTTTTGCTCAATTAATTTGTAATACCTTTGGTCTTGGGCTGTGCTAATAGAACCATGCTTATGTGTACTCAGGCTCTCAATTCACTTCTCATAAAGGGCCACATTTCTCTCCTCCCCTGTGCACAGACTCCTTTGTACTTGCAGCTGAGAGAAGCGTATGGACCCAAAGGCAGTTTGCAGCCTAAGGAACAATCTCTACCCAAATACAGTGGGTTTCCTTGCTGTCCTCAGATAGATTCATTCACAAACTGCATTTCTAAGAACACCTCAATATATTTGTGTTTATTTCATGCAGTTTTACTAATGTAGTTTCTGCTGCTTTAAGCTTTCTCTGCTAAGAAACCAGTGCAAACAAGTCACTTCCTTTTGCTATGAAACAGTTTTCAATCTCTGAGCTCAAATGGAGATTTTCTGTCGCATGACAATGCTAAAATGCATTATTAAAAACAGCTGTAAATTGTCCCCTTTACCCCTATTCTGCTGGGTTTTTTTCCGAAGCACAATGAAAAAATAACTTCAGACAAATTACCACACCTAATGGTGATCAAATGACTTGGCCCTGACTGTTGTTTTACTGAGTCCAGAAGAGGAAACAAGCATTCATGGGTACAATGGCAGCTTTCCCATTCAGTTCATGTCTTTCATTGAGTTACATTTTATAGAGGTAGAAATGCAAGAATTCACATCCTACATCTACAGCACCACTCAATTATGGTCAGAGCTCATGAATCAAAGTGCTCTGGAGGAAGCTGGAGCATCTCTCCATGAAAGGTAGGCAATGAGCCTGAGCAGACAGAGCTCTGGACTGAGATTTCAAAGAGAGGGATACTTCTCCTTGGCATGCCCAGGAACTCACTAGATGGCCTTGAGTAAGTCTCTCTTTCCTTTACGGTTGTGACTACAGAAAGAGCCATTCATTTAATTTAATTTCAGACCCTCGGGCATCTGTTCATCACCACACATTGTTACCCCAATTGGAGCTCTATATGTTATTATAATGTGCATAGATTATGAAAAAATACAGTTAAACCCAGTTTTTCATTCTTTAATTGTTCTGACTTCATTTGGGATGTTTAACTGTGCAATACAGCATTACTGGGTTAAGATACCACACAACTTTTCTGCTTATTTAAGCTGCTGTGTCATGCTTCAGAGTTGTTCCCTAGCAATGGACGCCTGCTTTTGCTTGGTTTTGTTTTCTGCTGAATGGTTACTATATTTACACTAGAAAACATGGCAATGACAATTCTATAATGTTTTGTACATATAATGAGTCCATTTGAAAAATGTAACCAGTGTGCAATTTGCGTAAGCGGTGGTTCCCTAAACACTGCAAAGCTTTGCAATGGAAATTTCTATTTACTGCCATCTTTTACACATCTTTTTAAATGTAGTTTTTCCTGTGCATTACCAAAACTTTTGGGAAATTATCTGTCTAGATGCCTTTCCTCTCTCTTTAATTTGCCCACAGTAGCAACTGCTGCATCCGCTCAAGGGAGAAGCACCCCAGGAGAACCAAAACCAGTCCGTGAGTGAGATCTCCTTCTTTGAAGCCAGACTATTGGCAATTTTTTTGACACTCTTCTCCCTAAGAGATGAAGAAATATTCTGGGCAAAGTCAGGTAATGGCTGTGGGGAATTCTCAAGAGACTCGCTCTGATTATTTTTAGTCTGATAAGGAATTTGATTGGATTTGAAGAGAGAAGATGGGAAGAAACTGTTGGTCTTATCAAATAGGATCAGATTTATTTTAAGATTATTTGGAGCACTGAGAACAAGCTACAGTAAATAAAATATGAACACAAAAAAAAGGAGGAGGAAATTGTTCACAGTGACCTACTGCATTACTTACTGCTTTTCACTTAGCTGATGTCTTGCAAGTGCAAGTCAAAACAAAAAAAAGTTCCAGCTTCTCTCATACTTCTGTGTGTGACTACATGTGCCACTGACAATTGAAAGCCTTTTCAGTCTTCACAGAACTAATAAACCTATTTCAATGGATTTGAGAGGTGCTAAGGAGGCAAAGAGTAGAAATTTTCCCTTGTCCTAGACTCAAATGTCCTTTTATTCTGAAATAAAGAATAAGTTCTACAATCTCAGTACAACTTCTTTGTAATGAGAGATCACCTGACAAAAACTCACTTTAAGAGGAAAGATTAGCTGTTTACAACTGACAGGTTCTGAATCAGGTATGAGTGAGGTTTTGGTTCTGAATCAGTGTATGGCTAATGTCAATATAAATATCCAAATAGTACTTCCTGAAGAATTCAACCTGGACCTCAGAGTCTCCTGAACTACAATTTCCAGCTCAGTAACATCATACATCTAAAATTACTGCTTAGTACTCTGACTTTCCATTTCAGATTCAGGGACTCAAATATCATGAATGTGTCTGAGAAAACAATCTCCCCACCATGTTACTTTGTCCTCTGAACTACTTTTCCCCTCCCTCTCTACAGTTCAGTGACAGGCAGACAGCAAGGACCATTAGTGGAGATATGACTGGTACAGTAGCTCCTGCATATTTTGATGATCTGCTTTGATCATCTTGCATCATATTCATTAGAGAACTTTTACCCTTTCCATTCTGTAGAGGGTGGATATCTCCATTAAAAATTCTCTTCTCTGATTACCGTCAATACTGGGGAATTAATGGTGTGCAATGTGGCTTTCAGATCTCAGACACACAGAGATGACAATGTTCAAATTTAATGCTTTGATTGCATCAATATACAACTGCTTTATGGCCAAATCAATCCTCTGATTAACAATATTTTATCATTGATTTGAAATTTTGCCCATGCAGAACACAAGCAAGCTATATTAATATTTGCTCTGATTTATCCTACCCTAATCAACACTCAGCTGTCACCTATTTTAACTATTGAATATTTAATAACTAGTATTAAAATAAAAGGGCATTATCAAACTTTTGGACATCTTCCAAAGCATATTAATTTCTTATGACATCCAACCAGCTTCTCTAAAAACATGCAGAAGCCATTAGTTTGCATGAAATCAATCAAAGAGATACAGCAAAATGGAAATACCTTAAAATATTTCCCACAACAATGGCTGTCTTATTCCCACCTGCCCTTTGCCTTTGTAAGGAGAATAATTTAGAAAAAGAATCATATCTTTAGGTTTCTAGTTGGGTTTATATTATATATAATGCCATTAAGTAATTATTCCACTTCCATCCCAGTCTGCTAAACATTAGTCTTAGATAAAGGCTAATCATGATTTAAAACTACTTCTCTTTGGAGAGGATTTTGAGGAAGACACGTTGGGTGTGGAAACACTCCCAAGCCACAGACATACTTAAAAGGGCCCTGTAAGAATGCCAACATAGTTCTCAGACTCAAGGTATTAAACACGTTGTAACTTGTGCTACAAAGGGATGGTGAATAATTGGAGGATGGTCAATGGGGTAAAAAACAAATTAACTCTGCTTTCTTTTACACTTGTATGTTCTCTAAACAACAGATGAATTCATTTATAGAAATATTTACCACTTAATTTAGACTGAAAAATATCTAAACTTAATCAATGTTGTTGACATTTTTACTGAAATGATACAAATTAATAAAATTATTTTAATTATAAAAATTAAACTCATTCATGCAACTGACTAAAAAATGAGATTTCTTAACTAAAACCATTACATTAGAAATTAAGAACCTCTTTCACAAAGATGTTTCCCAGGAGTTAAAAACATGCCTGGGCTGGCTACTGCTACTGGGTACCAAGTTTCTCAAAGCTAAACTAAATCCACTGGACTTTCAGAAGAGTATTTTTCATCTCTCTTCCAAGAAGTGGTTATTACAACAAATCAAGTGAAATACATTTTAAATAATGATAATGCATTATATATTATCAGAGGTCTTCACCAAGAGCATTTGTTCCTGGATCCTTTTTTCTAGAAAAGAGTTAACACCACTGGTGCTACCATGGAGTGATCAAGCCATCCCTACCTGCTCCCATCTCCAGGTGCAGCTGCATCTCTGCCCCAAACCCTGTCCCTTCCCCAGGTGCAGGAGCTGGACATGGCAAATTTAGATACACACAACTGAAGCTAAACTGAGATGATTTTAAAGTCTCTTTATGATCTGAAATCATAAGCAGTATGCTAATGATCCTGTAAAACTACAGATTTGGGGGGGGGAAGAGTGGAAAATGCTTTCCTTTTTCAATCTGTCATACAAAATGGTGACATATCCTGATTTTTTTCTTGTGTACTCCCATCAAAATTGATGGGAAGACTTTAGTGGCATTTGACCTGGATGTTTATCATCTTTTGTATATATATTTAAAAAAATATTTTCCTTCTTTTAAAGGCCACTGTTCTCTGTATCACAGTTGCCAATACTCTAGTGATATGCTAGGTGATCCAACATATGTTACAAGTTTTCTGAAACACTCTGGGATCCTTGGGGATAAAAGGTGCTACATAAATTTATTTATACATTTATTTGTTTGTATTTTTAAACAACAAAATTGTGTGTCCCCAGTAACACACGTACATCTAGGTGTTTGCAGACAGCATTTTTTTTGTTGTGCACGCCTTATCACTTTGTCTCCTTGAGGAAGACACACTAAAAAGCCAAAACTCCAGTAGGAAAACCAAAACAAAAAGAAAAGTAAAAACATAACCCCACAATTCACACATTTCATTCTGAAAACCTGATGGACCCATACTGAATTCCCAGCAAATCCTGTTCAAGGCACTTATGAAGAAATGCACAGATACAAAGTTAAATGCTAATTATGCATTATAAAGTTTAAAGAGAGTTTATGCTGGATTTCAAAATATGCACAAGCACTTCAGAAGTACATAGCTTTATATTGAATTCCTTGATTTCAAATAGTCAAAACATTTTAGCATTGAGGTGCCTTTCCACTCACAGCCTTTGCAGTGCACCTCTTGACCTTTCAGCACTCAAGAGTGGGGTTGAGATAACTGAAATCTGGGAAAGGTAGTAAAACATTGAGCACATAATAAATTAAAGACTTGGAAAATTGTGGTAATAAGCCCTTTGGGGTAAGTCTCTTTTAAAGCAGTAGCACTGTTTAACACTAGTGGAACAATTCTTGTTTTATTTAAAACTTGTGTTAAGGAGCTTCACCTACTGCTTACATACAAAATGTGTTTCTCTTACAGAGATGTAATTCTGTTTCAAGGAGCTTCTGGCTTATTTCATGATGTCTTCAGATCTTTGTCTAAATAAAAGGACAACAGTTTGGTGAAATGTTTAGTCCCACAAACACAGAGACAAGTTACTCCTTGCACTGAACACTTCCATTTTCAAGGCATGAGGTTTAAGGAAGAAAATCATATGAATCAGTTGACTAAAATGAAACTAACTTTGGCAAGGAGTCTTCTGAGCTATCTTGTCTGTGCAAAGCCATATATGAATGGGAACCACAGTTTCAATCTAGATCTCCCCTACACCTTGTTTTACACCTCACCTTATTTTTAAAAGTGAATGCTAGAGAGAAGACAGTTCTCACAGAAAGGAAGAACATCCAGTGCCTGGAACTGCAGGATGGAATAATGGTAATGAGAAAAAACCAGAAATTACAAGGAATACCTGACACTATTAAGAATATTTGCATAAAGCCCTTAGGGAATCTCAGTAAGTCATGAAAAAGCCTGGTCTTTCATGGAAATTTAGGAATGCAGAGACAGCAGTCGTGCATACACAAACTCTGGGGAATTCTGCCTTAAACCACGGAATTTGAGAAAAACTGAGATACTGGAAATCTGAGGCTATTCTTTAGGTCTTTGACATCTATCTGAGGGGAGGCAGGACATGTACAGCTGGGGAAAAGACCCAACTAAAAGCTCAGATACTGAAGCCATTGTTTACATACATTTAAGGGAGGAGAGGTAGCTACTGCTACAAACTTGCAATGAGAGACATGGATAAGGAACCAGCAATTTTGTAACACATGAATATCAGAAATTAATAACTTATAAAAAAAACAGTCCCATGTGACTGTCTAGTCTATACTTCTGAAATGGGGCAGCACTGATGTAATTATCAGCATTCATGTTCTCAAAACAACTGATGTGAAAACATGCTAAAGGTGTCAGTTAACAAACGATAGCAAACATAGATCAAAATGAAGCAAGCAAATTGGCAGGAAAAATGAGTGACTGAACTGCCTGAGGGATCACACAGGTGTTAGATATATGACCATGTGAACAGAAATGCATACAAGTATTCACACAGAGCATCTTTTTACCAAGAACATTTTTTTTATCTCTTCACCATTATAAAACTGTCAACTCATGTACAGAACATAGCACTCTAAAGGAAAAGAAAAAAAAAAAGCAGAATGACTCATTGCTATTTATTAGTTTGATATGTTAACTAGGAAAAGAGAAAAAATCCAGATATATTAAGTATGTGGAGACTGCCTACTCTTAATAACTCTAGCAAATCTTTGATCTATGTTAATCTCATGTTATTGTAGTAAGCATGAAGGACCATCATTCATCTCATATGGGCAAGGCACTCTTGCATGTCATGATAGATTTTATCAAGAAGAAAATGAAGTCAAAGGTGGCTGTCAAGGCATTAGGGTTTTGAGTGAGTGGAGAACCTCAGAATGGGATTTTTAACTTGCAGAACTTGATGGAGGAAGGAAAGAAATTTAATTAACCACTTCACATACACGGTACTTCATTGATCATCAAAAAGCCTTCTTCATGTAAATTTGCACAGGAAAAATTCTCACCCAGATAGTTTACCAGGTAGAGGGAACTTGCAAAGTAATCAACAGCAATTCAGTGCACAAATGAAACAATGGGCTAGTTTGGTATTGGCAAAGATGCTCTTTCATTGTTCCTTTTAAATGTTATTGAGAGATGGGATTTGAGCACAGCAGTAAATGCAGGGCATGAGAATGTTGACAGGATATTAGAAGGAATCCTGTGGTGGCAAAGTCAATGTAATTCTCATCACTCCACAGAAACAGGCCTATGGTATTTTATGAGCAGTGAGTACAAAATAATATTCACTTTGGCTTTTAGCACAGCAGTCACTGGCAAAAACACAAAAATTCATTTTAAAATAAAAGTCATAAAACTTTTTTTTTTTCCTTTTTTTAACTTGGCAGGCTATGCTAAAAAGCACCCAAAATATTAAAATTAGAGGTTTATTTTTCCTTGCACTTGAGTATCACTTTGGGGTTTTATACTAGTCAGTGCTGCTCTACAAGATAACACAGGAACATTCTCCCTGACAAGCAGCAGATACTGAAGGCATTTCACTTGTGCTGAAGTTAACCAGAAAAGCATCTCATCGATCATTACTGAGAGGAGTTATTGTCCTCACTGTCTGCCACAGATTCAATACAGGTCAGGTGAGCATTAGACTGTGACTCAGTTCACCTGCCAATACTCTTTAGTGCTGCTGGCAGCCTTATTCTAGCACAGATTCCAGGACCTATTTGCACCAGGGCTTTAAAAAGCAGCTGTGCAGGTATTCTGAAACTTAGTGAACCTTTAGAGCTCACAGATCGCCCCAGGAAAGCAACTAAAGCAAGGCTGCAAAAATCTAGCATTTGGATTGCTTATTGCCAAGTGAACACAAATATTTATACTACAGTCATCTGGACTCATCACTAAATGACACTGCTCCCAAAATATCAGCAATGCAAGTTACCCCAACATTGCATTAAACTCCTCCAGCTGGAACAGTGAAGGCATTTGGACATGCATTTCTGCTATATAAAATGTTAAGCCTGCACATTTTTTGTTTTAGAGGCTTAGGGCTGAATATCTATATTAGAATCAGTACGTTTTAGCTTCTTTTACCTAATGTATTTCAAGATTTCAAATTATTAAAAGAGTAACTGTAGACAGAAGAGCTGACATCCCATTGGTAAGGGACTGGTTTGAGCTCTGTGTTAAGCTTCAAGAGAATGTAATGGGCCGACAGTTCTCTGTACCTGCCGTACAAGAACAAGCTTCAGCTCCAGCCACTGTCTGTACAGAGGACAGTACACAGTGGGCTTCCCATCACATCATGCTCTCCCCAAAGTCACAGGTACCAGAAGATTAGCACGAGAGAAAGAATATGTGTTAAAATGATGATGAAACTAGACATTCACGCATATATTCTGTTCATTCTATTAACACATACTCTAGAATTACATTAACTACAAAAATAGGTCTATATTCAACTGTGGATGCTTGAAGACTTTTTTCTCTTCTTCTCCACCCATTTTAAAAAAGAAAAAACCTCAAACACATCAATTCTCCTCTTCATTTTCCCACACTAATGCATTATTGACTACAATGTACCAAACTTGCACTTGCAGTCTAACCCACTATTACAGCACCTTGTATCAGTACTTTAAACATTGCTTAACAAGAAAAATATGTCAATATACAATGAAAGCCTTCATTTATGCTTTCAAATTGAGGAAATTGCTGCAAGCTATGTTGTAAATTACCCCCAAGAATGTTTAACTGGGCAAAATAAAGAACAAATTTTAGTGACATCAGACGTGACTTGATTCATAATTAGCAATATTTAACAATATATTAACTTTATCTCCTTTCTATTCCAGTGACCCTTTCAGTCCTGAGCAATGTTTGCATATGCTACCATAAATCATGTCTCAGATTTGTCTATGAGCTTGGAGTAGTTTTGTTATTTGTGAAAATTACAAAGTGAACTCCTGGTTCAAAAATGGTTTGATAATGTGGAACAGGGTAGGTGTGAGCTGCCTGATCTCAGCTTCACTCCAGTCTCTCTCAAAACTGAAAAAGAACTACAATTAGTATCTATGCAGAAGCCCATTACTTCAATAACTGATGCCACTGACTGGTGGGGCCATGCCAGACTGATCCAAACCAGGTCCTCATGCCAAGTTAGCACTCTGCCTAGAGCAACTGTCAAGTAATGATAGATTGAACAAATCTGATTGCTCTATCAAAACATTCATCTCAAATCTTGATTAGCAAACCTATTGAATTATGATTAATTCACAAGAGTGCTGCTGACAGATAAGGTACTTTATCTGACAATGTGTAGTAGTTGCTTTGCCTGAAGCAAAAAAAGCTCTGAAGCTGCTGGTAAAATAAACAGTATCAACTACAACATACTGCAAAGGATAATGAGGCTACATGCACCTTTTAATTTAATAAAGGCTGATCTATGAGAATTCAGCTTCAGCCACAAAAACATAGGGAAGGAAGGATAAGGGCCAGGAAATTGCCAAAGTGGCAGGAGAGGAGAGAAAACTGCCAGATTGAAAGTATAGAGATGCATGGGATGGGCTGCAGAGACTTCTGGGGCAGCTAAAATGAATCACAAAATCCTCAAATTCCTGGCTTTGAGAAAAATCTGATTCCAAAATTACGGCATATGGCCTTGGTTTTACTGTCTCCTAGGAGGGTGTGACACTTACATGAGATGTGACATTGTCTACTTTGCAGTTCCAGTGAATAAAGCAAGGGTATTCAGCACATGAAAGTAGGAGACTTGCTTCAGTGTTACTAATAATATATTAAAACAATATCTTGCATTATTTTTAATGTTTCATAAAATGAAATAAGAAACAAATCTATTGTGTTTTTGCAACTTTTAAAAACCATCTACAACAACAGCAATTTTACAGTTAATGAAAATAAAATTTCATGGATTCATCAAGCTTCTTTCAATGCAACCTCTGCACTCTCAATATGAATTTGTCCTAGGCTCAGACGTTCCATTACAGGGTAAAGTGAAAACCTACCAGTTTCAACTCAATTTCAGTGTCCTGATACCTGCATGTGCACAGGGGCAGATCATTAGAAAGCTCTACATTATTTGAATTTGTAGCACAGTCAGTGAAAAATAGGTATTGAAATATTTGGCTCTGATTTAATGAAGAATCCACCTTCTCCAAGTCACTTGTTAGCTTATCCTGACCTAATAATTTTACAAAAACCCTAATGCACTATAATTATGTTTCTCCCCAGCCAGTATTAACCTTTCTGTGACTCTTTCTTCTTTATTCTCTCTCACACATATTTATTTATTTTACCTAGCCTCTGTTAATCAATGTGAACTGCAGATGGGGTCAAGGAAAGCTACTTCCTCCTTTGATAGCCTCCAATGCTTTCACTCCTGGGGATAAAAATGCTTTAAATGGAGTTATATTCTAGGAAAATCAATATATGATTACTGCAAAGATTTGTATCGATTGCCCTGTTGCATTGCAAAAAGGCTAAAGAAAAATTGCATGGCACATTCCCTTCATTTTCTACTCCAGAGAACTTGCTGCAAATATCTTGAGCGAGTAAGAAGTATTGGAACTTTATTTAATAACCTAAACTTTTCTTTGTTTAACCCTGTTACCTGTGTGTTTACTTTGAAAAAACAAATATCCCCACTGAAATTTCTTTTCTAATGCCTAAAATCAGAGAGCTACTTGTGATCCTGAAACACAAATGCACTGCAGCAAACGTCCAGCTTGCAATAACTTCACCCGCTTTGCATATTTCATAATAACAAAAAAACCCTCCAAACCCCAAATTCCTATTTTCACTACTTTACCAGAATTGTTCATGCTTCTTCCTAGCACAGACACCACACCAAATATTCAGGCTGGATCATGTTTTCACAGACTATAGTGGTGGAGGAGCTGGGTTTCCTGACCTGGTTTCGTTTGTCTTGTTGTAACCAGAGTTAGACTTGTTTTTCCCCACAGAAGTCCTAAGAACTAGAACTAGGTTCAAGTTCGAAGAGGATCTTATTAAAATTCCTTACAGGAATATACATTTTTTTTTAACACATCCTTATTTTGCAAGAATGGCCTAAATGCTTTCAGCAAATTGTTTTCAGACAACGGGGTCTGTAATCTTGTTTCTTGTAGTGAGTATTTTTCATTTCCATTATGTGGCATGCTATCCAAATAGGATACTGCTTTGACTGTTTGAATGGATAATTAAAAGTTGTTAAATAAAGTAACACAGCACAGTTTTTCAAAGTCACTTTGAATGAGTTCTCTGTTCATTGGTTTCCTGAAATGTAACATCATTTACTTCTTAGTAAAAAGTTCAGAGACCTACTGCCAAAAAGCAATATGGAAGGACTAACATAATGATGTTTGTATCAGTGAACACAGAATGTGAACGTAAAACTATAATTGAAAGTACTGACTTTTTACCAAAATGTGCAAGTATTTCCATAGATGCATGCAATTTCTTGGAATCTTGTGAAGAAATAATAGGAACTTAAAATTTATAACTATCAAATGTATTGTTTTTATTTCCCCAACTCCACTAGCAAATCAGCTAATCTAGTTCTAGTACCCTAGTAATTAAAAAGGAGTTGCTAGTCAATGTCTTCTGCTTCCTGTTTCTCTCCTTAACCTTAGTATATTTCAGTTTTGAAGAAATAAAAATATCATAGCAGATCCTTCTGTTACTTACATTTTTCTGTTTCAGGAATACTGTAAATGATTTCAATTTCAATTACATTAAAAGGTATTTCATGGCATGCTCCATTACTTATCTTGTAGAATCCTTCAGGCTTTTCCCATGTTGCTCATTTTCATTATTAATTAATTCCTGACACAAAGTTTCTTTTTTTAACACTTTACAACTTTTTATCTGAAGTAGGTGCTAAACATACTACAAATAATTGCTAAACTTTCTCATTAATGGACAAGGAGACATCATTTACATAAAGAAAGGGAAATACTAAGCCACATCTGACTCACGAGACTAATTTTCAGGAATTTTCCTTCTATGGATATACATGTGCAAAAACCAAATAAATTCTGTTCTGGGTGAAGAGTTTCTAACATCTCAGTAATTTTGATGTCTGGCCATTTAACTGTTCTGGTGGGAGGCAACAAAACCTAGGAATAAAGTTTGTTTCCAGATTATGCTTTATGTTAATTTCTAGGTGAATGAAGGGTCCCAAGTAGTCTATTTCTATAATTGGACTTTTGACATTTCTCAAAGAGTGCCTGGGGAAGAAGACAGGCACACCTTTTTATGGAATTTATATATATATAAGGAGAGTAAATACATTCATGGAACGTGAACTCCTGTGAAAACCTGTCTCCTTTAACCAGACTGTTAAATAGAAGGTCTTAACTGCTGAGCTTTTCAGAAATATGATTCCCTGTGTTTTTCAATTCTTTTTTTCCTGCAAGGCAGTCTCACTCCATTCCAGCCTGGGCTGCCCAGCCTCATGCAGTGCTGCTGCATCCCAGTGCTACCTGCAGAGAGGGAAAGCAAGTTCAGGCAGGCAGGACTCCACCACTGCCTGCAAGAGCAAGAGCTGGGCACTCCCAGGTTGCTGCAGCACAACCTGGAACAGCTGCCCAGACACAGCACTGGGGCCTTGGCATCAGGGATAAGAATCCCCTTCATTCAAACCCAGAGACTGAAAAAACCTCCATTTGTACCTGCCCTGTTCTTATTCCTTACACATCTGCATGTGGCCACTCCTGGAGGCAGAACAGGAGTTTGATGGATCCTTGCTTTGAACTTACAGCACTACTCCTGTGCCTATCCACCAGCCCATGCTGGCAGGCAGACCTTCCAGTGCCAGGATGCTACACACTGCCCTGTCCCACTCCCCTCTACTCTTCAGTGTAAAACAGGTTACAGACTAGACACACATTCTAGGATTAATTTGTTTGATTTTTTTTTTGGATAGGTGGTGTGCCAGCAGAATAATACATGGAACGTGTACTTACAATCACAAAGCTAAGGGAAAGAACTCCATTCCTATTATGACATATAAAATGAGTATATATATATATACCACATGACCTTTTCTGCAAAATGAATTACAATATATAGTGTAATTCATTTATGCAGAAACTTGCTCCTGATAAAATGAAGTAAAATATAATTTTCTGAATTTTTAATAATTCTACTGTTACCTATGAAAAAATAAACAAAAATAATTTGAACTGGATAACATACATCCAGAATGACTGGCTGTCAAAACATCCCTTAGATCTATAGATGACTTTTGCTAAAACAAATGGAAAATTATATGTAACATTCTAAGCTTTGTTTCTCAAATTACCTTTCCTGTCAATTCATGTCAGATTAAGTATGTTGTTATACAGGAGAAAATTAATTACCAGCAAGAAAGCAAAGTTGTTTTTTTTTTCTATACCATTCTAAAAATTCCAGTCAAGTATTTACAATCACATTTAAAAGTGTTCTACTACTAGTTAACCTCCACATTAAAACTTTAATGATCAAACAATTTAAGTTTTTATTTTTAACAGGATATTAAATCTTTACTGAAATCAAACTCCTGCCTAATGCACATGTGTATATTGTGTAAGAGAGACAATATAAGATACACATATGAGACATTTAGTGCAGCCCTGGATTTCCTTGAGCAGAGACAAGCAAAGCTCCAAGCTATCCATCTAAACAAGATTGTTAGTTCTGAATTACACACTCCTACCTACCTAACAAAAATAATGCCATGAAGAAGAAAAATAGCCTCAGTCCAGCTTTTCAGCTACTCCCCAAATTCCTGTGAGAATCAATCGTTAGCTAGTGTTAAATGTTTTTGTTCCACTGAATTCAGTAGAACTAAAGCAGTTGACACTGGGTGAAACCCTAGACAAGACTTATATATGAACTAACTCTGCTGTCTCCTAAGGACAAGATGTTTATGAAAAAGCAAGATGGTACAAAATGAGGAGCAAGGCTTCCTTGTGTTGGATGAACCCTCTGAATGAGTGGGGATCTGTAAGGCGACAGGAAGCAAAATGTCCTCTTCAACCCCCTTCCCTCTCAATGTTTTTCCACATTCTAAAAAAACTTAGCAATTATTCAGTTAGGCAAATACAACTACGTCTTAATTTGGAGATTTTCAGACTTTGCCAATGAGCCATCGAAAACAGCAGCGCTTTTACCCTGAGTTTTCAAACTGTACCGATGCTCACCCCCCAACGCACAGCCAGCCCCAGAGCAGGGCAGTCACTACATGTTTGGAACATGACTGCAGATCAGGGAATTCTCTGCCATTTCATGTCCACTGAGGACTGACCACAAGGCTCAGAGAATGTTAAATGCTTGTTAAAGTAAATGTGAAGTGCTGTAGCCCACAAAACGAAGTCAGCGTGTACGCAGAAGCTCTCCCAGACAGGAGGGCACCACTGGATGGTCAGTGAATGCCAGATTATCATCTCCATGAGAAGGGCTGTTAGTCTCTCCCAAAATAAAGTTTCACTTTAATTAAAACCAATTAAAGATATCTTTCAAAATCTGGGGTAATTATGACCAGGCAACCTAGCAAACCTAGCAAAATACTCAAAATACAATTCCAGAATAAAGGCCTAGATTTAAAAACTGCAGTAATACGTACGTATAAGTGCACACACACACTCCTTTTAATACTGACTCTTAAAAGGATTAAGTTAAAATAGAATATAGAATCAAATATATGGAAATATAGACCCCCATTTGCTATATACATATGTAAATGCTATTCTTGTGTAATCTATGAGTAAAAATCTGGTTTTGTTACATTCAAAAACAGAATTTCTTCAATGTACAAAACTGCATAGTTTATTAAATAAACACAAACTGGGATATAATGGCATACATTTGTTTTCATTACAAGTAGTAATGCAATATTTCTCTGAGGCTTACTACATTAGCATTTCTCTCCATGTTCCAAATGCCTTTGAACTTTCTGAAAAGATACATCTGTTAGCTCCCTTGTACACAGCCGAAACTTACCAAGTGAATTAACTTTTAATATAAATTGCTTTGTTCACTATTAAGATTGATGTTGGACACACTGTACTGTAAGTTGCAAACTGCAATTACAATTCACTGCAATTATCTCTGGTTGTTAATAGCACAAGATAGCATGTCACTTTCTACCAAGTGTATAATTTATCATCTGGTTGGGGTTTTTTTTTGGTTTTTCCCTTCATGAACTCTTGTGGTATTCCAAATGTATAATCTTGTTGTATTTATTTCCCAGTGGTCCAACAAAATGCACAGCAAGTGCTGACTAGAACAAACTAAAAGGCAGTGCTATTGACAAGCCGTCACTTGAGCAGTAATGAACACTCTGCCTTTACTTTCACCTCACCAAACTAACAGCTTTAATTTATGATAAAGCAAACGAGAGACAACCTCCAGTTTTATTATACCCTCAGTGCTGTTTCAAATCAAGTAATTAGAAGGTCAAGAGGCAGGTCTAGAAAGCCAAACACAAATGCAAGCCCTCTGCACTGACATTTTTAAAAAATCTTGACTGTTCAAAGAGCATTTTATCCATCCCTCTTCTGCAGAGCAGTGCGAGGCAGTTTTTACCACCGTAACCAATCTGAAACAGTGTAGTTCAATTCTTTGCTGAGTAATTCAGCCCATATGTTCAGAGAGATACCTAGCAGACAATGTCCCTTCTCTGGGCTTCTCTTTAAGAGAAAGGTAAAGGTGAGCTTTATAAGCATGCTTTTCCAATAGAAACTTCCACTTAAAAGGGGATTCCTTTTTAAAATCTTCTTAGAAGTATGAGAAGTTTCATGGGATACCATAAAAAAAAAAAGAGTGAAATATTTGAAGCAAATAAAAAAGAAAAAATAAATCTATATTAAAAAGGTGAACTTGAACTTAAATTCTCTAAAAGTTTATTTGTAATTTGACAAGTAAACTATTCCTAGAGCTGCTGAAGAACTAGTTTTTCTTGAATGTTTAGACCAACTGGAATAAAAGCACATAACTATATTTGGTCTTTGCAGTATTGTTATATAAATATTTATAACTAGAGAGATATAATTATGCTAATGCAGCATGTCTCCATTTTCATTATACGATAAAATCTTGAATTTAAATTTCAGTCAAAAGTAACTCATAATACCTTAGAAGCTATTGAAAATTGTTCCTCAGCTGTGTACAATGAAACCTATACAATTAGGCATTCTTATTAGGCAACTGTATGCCTTAAGCTACATCAAAGGATACTCCAATGTATTATTACAGCTCTGTTATATGATTGGAAAATTACTTCCCATTAAGAAACTGTTTTTGCTGAGCCTTTGATGAGTTGTCTTAGACTACCTTCACAACTTCAGATAAATTGCTGAACTGCAGCCAGGTCTGAATAAAAGGCAACAGCTGTTTAACACAAATCAGCAGTTTTAGGAAAGGATAAATCGGGGTCCAAATGAAAAAGTCTGGGGAATGAGTCTGAGCACACCTATCTGCATTGCCACTGGGACCAAGACTCCTCTCTTCCTAGAGTGCTTGTGGAATATATACTAGGAATCTTCACAATACCTCAAATACAGAACTTTTGTCTCACACAAAATATTGTTGTTCCATCAGCAGTGGAACAACAACTCCCACTGACAATACCACAGCACGGACAGAATGGAGAGTGCCACTTGCAGACTTGTGCCGCACGAACCATGTTTTTCTGTAACTCAAGTCTTGTAAAACTAGCAAGCTATTTAGATCATATTTCCTTAGCTAAATAGGATGGTAGAATCCATAAACAAAGGTTTAGCATTTGCCTACATCCAGAATTACTGCTCTTAACAACCACTTCTATGTAGGACAGACATTAGATGAGTTTAACAACAAAAACTGCACCCAAATTTAGGCAAAACAAGTGCTTGCGTAAGAAAATACTGAGATTTTGCAAACATTTGTGCATGATGGGAGGTTTTAGCCTCTAGTATATACTATATTTTGGTACATTTTACATATTTAATTTTTTTTTAAAGATTCTGTTGTATCACTTCTCTAAAAGTAATTTTTGCTCTATCATTGCATGTTGACGTGGCAAGTGCAATTATACTTAATGACATAAGTGCTGTAAATGCGTGATTATATAATTAGAACATGCCATTATGCTGTGAAGGTCCTTGTGGAACTGAAGAACCCCCAGAAGATACTGTACACAGACCTGAGAGAATTAACATAACTCATTGAACAGCACTTTAATTTTTACAGACAACACAAAAGGAATAATTTCAGAAGTTCTCTCAAAAGAGCTGTTCAAACAAGAATCCTTTACACAAACCATTATAAGTAGCTTCCACCTTCCCTCTTCTAAAGTTGTCAATATTTAAATTTAAATGTTTCTCATGCTGTCAGGGACGGAAAAGTCTTGAATGACTATGGTGAAAGTAGACATGGGGTTATATGGACATTCAGGTGAATAAGGACCTCCTTCTCTTTCCACACCTTAACTACCAGTCCTTCACAGTGGGTGCAGTTATGTGTAATTCGCTCTGAATTCAATTTGTTCTAAATGTCCAAATGTATGCAGCCTGTATATTCAATTATATACAGCCAAGTAACATCACACCAATACCTCTACAGTAGGGCTGAGCAGCACTCAGAACTGTGAAGTTTTATCCTGGCTCACAGGAAAGTTCTGCAGCTATTTTACTTCAGTGAATCCCTCACGACTGTGCTGTTTTGCCCTGACAATGGTCTTCAGAGTCTACTTCCTCAAGCTGGTGTTTACAGCATGAGGTTAAATTTATTTCTTTCTATTCTGTGCACTCCCATCATACATTTTCCAGCACACAGACTGTGAATTGCCTGCTTCCTACTTCACTGGTCAAAGGCACCTGCAAAGATAACTTTGCTTGTCATCTTTTCCCACAAGAAACTCCAACTCTGAAGCTTCCACTTCCCACGTACCCTCAGGGTAAGCATATTCTTTCCTAAGAGGCAATTAAAACTGATGGCATCCCTTTTGCTGTCCCCTCTCCTGCTCCCATCCAACATTTACTACCTCCCTTATTCAGGCAGAGCACATACCAAATGGTGAATACAAAAAAAACTGTAAACTTTGCAAAGAAGCCTAAAAACTAGGCACATGATATATGAACCCTGAAATTCAGAATACAGTGAATCAGATGTCTCTGCTGCTCAGTGTATTTTAAGATTGACATAGTCTATGCATAGCAGGCAAAATCTGACTCAAATTGTGAACTTTGACAGGTGGCAGTAGATGAGTGTGTACGTGTGAGAAAATATGAGACTGAACACCTTTCTTAAACACATTAGGAACTCTTCTTTGTAGCATTACCAGCTGAAATGCCATCCAAACTCACAAGATTCAAACCAGATAATATTCAGTGTTAAGTATTTCTTTAGCAAACCTTTGATGGGTTCTCAAATTTATGACCTTTTGACAAATAGACCTTATGAGGATCATTATGAGATTATGATTAAAAAAAAAATTAATTCATTCCTTGGTTCAGATGCAGTCATTGCAAGGCAGAAAAGCACTTATCTTCAAACTACTGTTCAAAGATTGTTAAGCAGTAGAGGAAGTACTGAGGATATAAGGAAATCTGTGAATCAGTGAAAGATGTTGGTATGCAAGAGTGAAGATATACCAGCTGGGCTCTGCTTCAGCTGGTTACCAGAGGGCCAGGAAGAAATTAGTCTCAGCCATCAGTTGAAAGAACACCTGGACATTAACCTGGGGCACCAATTCCCTTATGAACAAGGTAATCTTTGTTTCCTCACCAATACATCCAGAAACTAAATAATGGCTATTTAAAAAAAAATAAAAATTCTTAGTCCCAAGTGTCCTTAAATCACTTCAATAAAGAAAAAGAAGAAGTATTTATGAAAAGGGCAGGGGAAAACACAGCAGGCTTTGCTCTCATTTTAAGATGCAAGTGAAATGAACTGAAGTAGCCTCTCTCACCTTCTCACAAAGGCATGCAAACATGGGGCTGTACCTAATTTAATCTTTAATTATTCTTATTTAATTCTTTAATGAGGAGTTGATGCTTTCGTCAAGGACTTGGCTCATTGTATGAAAATGAAGCACACGGTGATGAATTTATTTTTGGACAGACAGAATTTCTACACTGAAGATGACACAAGCCCGCAAAATAAAAGCTATGATGTATTTTGGCTAGTAGCTTGTACTTTCTCTTATTTGGAGATCTTGCCTTAGGATGCAGAATGAGGACACCGTTTGTGTTTGCCTGTATAGATCATCCCCAAAAAAATGAGTATTGCACAATTTCCATAGACATTTACAAAATCGCACATATGGCTAAGTAGAAACTATTAGTGGTGTTTGAATCATATTATATTTGGCAGCACTGATATTCAGACTGCCAGATACCACCCAATTACAAATACAGCACTAAACCTCTGTTTTAATCCTCCAGCAGACTCTGTCCTTCAGAAACCTTCACAAGGAAAAGCCAAAGATTTAAACAAAATCATTACCTCCCCCCACAAGAAAGAGCTTTTTGAAAAAAGCTCAATGTATTTTACAGAAGAAAAATATTCTTGTAAAAAGATATTTGATTGCTTTCCAATAAAAATGAATAACATATTATATTATTTATTTAAAAGAAATTTTGTATTTGTCTTTTGGTTTCCATTATCCTATGTTGGAGGGAAAAAAAAAAAAAAGGAATTATTTCTACTGCCAAACTGTTATACACAGAGAAAAATGTATTAACTAGTCACACTGGAAACAAAGATGAGAAAAATAATTTGCTTTAATGATAGAATTCCATATTTAAATTATTTTTATTAAACTGTCAATACACTTTGGAAGCAAATCCAAATTCCATCACAAAGTTGGCATGAATCTGCTCACCATTTATTTTTTCTCTAGTATTTTTGCTAGGGGCACACATCACTTTCTCAAAGTTTCAATCCTTCTCTCGGGAGCCAGCAGCATCCTGGCAGAACATTTGATGATGGACATTCTGTCTGCTCAGTTTTTATCAACAAATTATTGCAGGAAAACTTTACATCACTGATGACAGGTACCCTGTTACTAGAGAAGTAGGAAACCTAGAAAATGTTCACCAGGAAAGACTGGGGAAGGAAAGGCAGGAAGGAGACAAATCCCCCTATAAGCTGAAGAAGTTAGGAAAGCTCAGAGACATGAACTGGCAGCTAGAAATGAACTAAATGCTTCTTACTCATTCTGTTAGACAACAGTGATTCTCCCTGGCCACAGAGCTTCCTGAATTAAATGTGGGTTACAAAAGCTGTAAAAATCTTAGAATTCTGACAATTTTTTCAGCAGCAGAGTCAAAACGCAGAATTAGTTTTGCATAATCACATTTTCAATTAGCTGATTTTTTTTTTTCTACCACTGACGTGCAATAAAATGCACAGAGTATCTATTTTCCAAGAAGAGACTGTTGTCTCCTTGTTAGTGACAGTACTAAGGTCAGTCTTTGACTGTCATAATTGAAAAGTACAGAACAGTGACTGCTAACAGTTGATAGGGGTCTCATAGGCATATTGGGATGATATCAAATTTTATTACTACCCCATGCAAGCACATGTCAATTATGGAAACACATGTTTTGCAAGATTTCCAAAGGTAGCCAGTGTCTTCTTTATGTACACTTTTATGCCAATTTTCTTTGTTATTTTGCATTAGTGACAACCTCTGTCCTTCGGATGACAAGGAACAGAACAGAAATACTGTTTCCTCCCACAATGGATTTTCTTACTCTGGTAATGAAATACAAATCCTACTCCAGCCACATATTGGTGCCTTCCATTTTTGGGTCAGCCTTCATCTGCATCTTATATACACATTAAGATGTATATTTTATCTCTCAATCAGTTCATATAAGTACATGAAAGGCACATCCTAGAAATTCTTTGCTACAGCTTCTGATTCATGATGTATCTTACGGAAGACGTATTTTAGGTTGTCTGTCCTTTGATTTCCCACAGAAACTAATAAATAATCAACAAAAATATGATTAAAGATGTTGCTTGAACTCTCAGCCAAAATGAATACTAGCAAGTTGAAAATCTTTCTGATCCAAATCTGTTTATCTTAGAAACAGAATTCTAACTCAGATTTTAAAAAGCCTGATGAAGGGTAGAGCTAAGTTTTGACATGATCTTTTCATATACAAAATGTCTCTTGAAATAAGAGGGAAAGGTTATGAAACTTGAAATTACAGTGGGATGAAATAAGGCTTAATAAGCTAGAAAAATATTTATTTTTAATTTATATATATATATAATATTTATTGCAATCCTCTCTTAAAAAAAACAACTACAAAAACCTTTGAAATCTTAATCAACCAATACTTGATGCATTCCTGTGAACACTGCTCTAAGCCTTTGTTTAGGTAACTAAAAGATCACAGCCAAAAGTAGACATTAGATTAAAAGTATTCTAACATGTCTAAGTTCCCAAATCAAAAGGTGAGGAACAACTAAAATGAAAATTGCAAACTGATTATTTTCTGCAATTCACTTCTCTGTAAGTCCATCTGTTTATCCAAAAGTCTGTCCCATATTTCTCAAACATATTCAACACATTTGGCAGAGGGCTTAAATTGAACTTGAGAATATACATGGGACTTCTTTCTTGCCTTTACAAGTATAGGCAGAATAAAAAAGACCTAGTTAAAAAATATAAAAACGTATATGACCTCTAGCCTTTTTAAAGAAGTATTCATTTTCAAATAGGCAAACCTGAGATACTTTCATAAAGCAATTATTGCTATCTGTAAATGCTCAAATGCTCAAGATCTGACATACAAACCTCATATAAAAGAATAGTTTTAGAGGAACAGCAAAGTAAACAGAAATGGAAGCACCAAAAGAAGGGATTATTGGTAAGAAGCCAAGGAGTGCTTATTAAAATTTGCGGCTGTTTTCTTACAAAAATACTGCTAACTGACTAGTAACTATTAAAATAACTGTTTAACAACTCAATATGATAACAACCGTACTTGATAGAAATGCATTTTGTCAATTTTACATAATATATACTTATTTAGCCAATTTCATATATTTTGCTACCTCGGAATAAATATTTAATAAAAGGTATAAAAATATTATTTAGGTCTACCTTTATAAAAATGGAAAATGCACAAGATAATTTCTTGAATAGTTGTTTTTCAATTGAAAAAAACCTCAGTGCATTGGATGTATTACGAAAAAAACCCACATTCTTTTGTCTTTCATGTCCAGCAACCTGCAGCTCAAGTCCTCTTACATATCAATATATATAAAGGTTAGAACAGGAAAAGAAGCTTTCCTGCATTTTCAACTCTCAATTGGTTTCTCAGCTTTGAATGAATTAGTCAGTGAACCATAATGAAGGGAAAACTCTCTCTGCACGCTGCCACTGCTGCCAAAAGCCAGCTTAGCAGTTTGGCAGCCTTGCTCCAGGTGTTTAACTCCTTCAGCCATCTGACTTCAACTCTTGAGCTGTAAACAAGTGTGCTGCTTCATTATTGGGTTTCATTGATCTTAAGATGTCTGTACAGCCTCATATTGATTTTCACTTCTTCATTTTAAAGCAGAATGATGCAAATATAAATGTCAGTGTTTATTCATTTCCTTACACTGACTTTGGTTTTACTTACTCTAAGTTCTATATAACATATTTCAACTTGCCTTTATATTTTCAACTTGCCTTTATATTTATTAAGAACAACACAGACCCTTACATCATGACATACGTATTTTTCTAGTATGTTTTCAACAGAACCTGAAGAGGACAAACAAAAATAAAAGCTTTTTTGTAGCTCTCAGCCAGTCCTGCTCAGCCCTTTTAGCAGGCAGCTCTCACAATAAATTTTACAATTGAGATGAAGAAGTCTCCTTAACTTCACAATTTCAATCACAAGCAAATTTCATTTCTTCAAAGCATCTGCAGTAATTATACAAACACAAACCCACGAAGATCAACACAATGCCTCTTTCCTCAAAGGCACGTAGGTGCAGCATGGAAACTCATGTTCAGTGCACAGGAAACCCACATGCAGCCACTTAGACCTCGGGTAAGGCAACTTTGCTCATGGTAATGAGTGTTAGCAGGTTAAAAATCTCAATGATAAAAAGCAGATGCCCAGAAAAAGCTTAATTTGATTTAGAAGGGAGATGTATCTCTAATAGATGCCCTAACACGGGGACTGGGTCTGTTTTAACACGAGCTGCCAAAGTTTGACTCGCAGTCAGCGTTCTGTGGTAGCAAACCGGGAAGACCTCGCAATTTAGAGAAGGTCCCCTGTGGCCCAGCTGTTTACACAAGACTTCAGATGGCAACAGCTGAGTGATAAAGTTTGCACATAATCAGTAGGACCTAGTCATCTTTCAACTCTTGTTTATTCTGATAGAAAATCAAGCCACTAAAAGTTCACATGTAGGGATAATGCAGTGCTCCCAAGAACTCCATTTTACCAACATTATTGCACTCGTAGTACCCTCTTCATCTGAGTCAAAGCAACTGTATTCTCAAACAAACAGCTTTCAGAGCTGGTGTAGGCAGTGTCCAACACAACACAAAGATTAAATTGACCCTCGTGCAAGAAACCTCTCAGTGGGCCACTCTAGTAATACACTCTGAAATACACAGAGCTGATTTTTTTTACAAAAAGGACATAAGCATTTCTATTTATCACCTAACTGAAATGCTCTTTTATCCCCCTCTTCTGTGTACCTTTTTTCCTTATACTCTACAGACAATACACAAAATGATTTTACAGACTTTCAGAGAAATTTTGCAAGGGAAATAGGAGGATTCAGGTAAGCAGAGCAAATATACCTTTACAGTAAACAATTAATACTCTTGACACATTCAGTATGTAATTTATGGGAATAACAGCATTAAAATACTGTCACGTTATTTGGTCTAGTAAAGAAAAAAAAAAAAGAAAAGAAAAGTTCTAGAATTACTGAAAGATGATCTGACATTTGGCCTTAAATGAAGGAATACAAACAAGTTTAGTATCTCCTGCTGAAAAACGCTCATACTAAAGTATCTTAACCCAGCCTCAATGCACTAACACATCTCACTAAAATTCCTTTATTATCAGTGGTGTTTCCAGCATCCATTAAACATAATCTGTTAGTGTAGTGCAAACTTACCATTTAGCTCATAAGTAAATGTGATTTTAAATATACCTTATGCATGGAGGCTGGAGACATCCACTCTCCTGTCTGTACAAGCTGCTCTGCACAGTTAGCTAACTAGTGCTTTCTCACATTTCATGAAGAGACTCCTCCAAACTCACTGAGGGAATTCCTGAAAGGACTATGAAATTTCAGCCAGAGCCCCCAAACCAGAGCACGAACCACAGAAAGACTCAGCCCTTTTCAAGACATCAAACAGCTTCTAGTCTATAATTTAAAAAGCAATTAAAAATTACAGAAAGCACAATGTCTGTGTATGCGATCTCAGCAACTACTCTGTGGGTTGTTTCATCCCAAACATGAGTAAACTAAATTTTAAGGAAGTATTTCTCTCTCTATGGAAGTCCTTAGTGCATATTTCATATCACTTATAGTATTTAGGAGGACAACATAAACAACATTATGTGTCTCAGTACAAGCAATGCAGAACTGAGTGTCACAGACACTGGCACATACAAGCACAAAGTAACTTCTGTGAATTACAAAAAAGCAGAACAATTTCCTAGCAGAGAACACAAAGACCTGAAAGAAACTGATTAAAAATATTTTTGTGCTTCTTCTACACAACAACTAAGTGGATAGGATAATGTATATTTTCAGTTTTCTGTATAAAAGTATAGGTCTTTTATGAACCATTATTTTAATAATTAAGCTTTAGCCAAAGTACTTTATACTTGCAAATATTGAAAATAGCATCCCACAACAGGCAACAGTTGTAGGTAGAGACTTGACTGGAAACACAGTAGGCTGAAAATACATCTGTTGCTTATGTGTAAATTAGCACAGAGTACTTTGGAGATCTGTTGTACATAGAGTGAGCTGAAGGCATGTCTTACTGGGCATCAGTGATGAATACTAATGATTGGTCCTATAAATCAAAATCAAACTAAGCTTCACTTACCTATTATCTGTTCATAAGGAGTAAACTTTTTTCAGTATGGAATGTCTCATAGAAAGAGAAAATACAACTGAACCTAATGAATATACAAATATATTCACTGATTCTACTTAGTAACATCATTTCTGCCTATGCACTCTACCTTTATTTGTTAACTTGAAAAAATAATTCTGGGATACTATAATAAATAATTAAACATCAGAATATATAAAATATATTAAATGTCAACAGAAAATGCCAAGAATGCAAAGTAGTGATGACAGTTTTTGCTGACTGGTTTGTGAACAGCCACCTCACCAAATTGACCACAAACACAATAAAACTAGTTGGTGTTGGCTAGGTATGTGCATGAAGGGAAAACAATGAAACCAAGTATCTAGAATCTGAATTCTAACCTTAAACGGTCCCAACACCCACTTCTTCATAATTGATCCCTAGCATGCATCTAATTTTCCAAAAGATTATTAGTCACTTGCTCTGAGATGTGATACACAGGCTCTCTATGATTCTCGACAGTATTTGAAGCTCTGCACCTGCTACAAGCAAAATCTCTATAAAACTCCTGAATGAAATCCCAGCCTCTGCTGTTGTTAATAGCAATGTTCTCACAGACCTCTAAATAGCCCTGAATTTCTTCATCTTAGGAAACTCAAATGCTGGAAATATTAATAAAAATTCAAATTCCAGTGAAAACTAAAAATCAAGGTTAATCCCTGATTCCTACTGCCTGTTTTGAAGGTAAAAGGCTGAGCAGCAGATAGGGAGAATGAAAAAACATGGGAACTGCATTAACACAAATTCTCAAGCAAAGGCCCTGAATGGATTTATACATCTTAAATCTCATTATTATTCACTCTCAAGTCAATACTACTACTAAGACAACAAAGTACCCATTTTGTTTAATACAACCATGGTATTTCCACTGTACTCTTTCCTTCAAAAATGTCTGAAGAGTTTTAAAATACTAAAGGTTAAATAAAGACTAATTATTGCATTTATAGAAACTGTTTAATAACTATCTTAGCAAAGAGGAGAAGACAGAAAAAAAGAAAAATGTGGTCATCTGCGATGAGCAGTAATCACACACTCCCTTCAGCCACAGCCACTCCTGTCTCCAAATATAAACTATTTATCTTCAAGAATTCTTCTTAGCCTCTATGAGCATATTTAACTGTTTGACTTGTTCTGCAAGTTGTTTTTAATTGCTTTAATGTGAAAAAACCAGTGATAATTAAATTATCCTCCAGATCTTCCAACCTTGTTGACAGTTGCAATAAGAGAAAGATCACATGAAAGTACATTTTCAGCAACCATGGAGAAATCCTTGGAAATTGGCCATGTTGACACTAGAAGTGAAGGCTGACTGGAAGTAATACAGTAATGCTTATAAATGGCTATAGCAAAATGACAATTATCATTCATTGCAATTCAGAGCCATGCAGAGAAAAGAAAAATATCTAGCATATAACCTTTATAAACCAGTAACATAATACATTCATGCTCCTGTGCTATGATGCCAAGGTAAGTATTTTTCCTCCAATTTTACATCCCTGTGGGAATTTGGTGGAGATCATTCTATCATATACATTAATGCCATTATATTCAGATTTGCTAGAGACAGAACTGGGTTCTTCATCACTAAACTGCTTCAGATGAAGCAGCACAACATGTTCCTACAGAACCCAGTGTTCCCTTGCCTCTGCTGGAGGTGGACTTGGGGCAAATGGATTTGCACAGGTGGATTGCTGAGTCTCAATGCAGTCTTTTTTCCTCGGATACTTCACCCTTTATCTCCATTTGACTTTCTGTGGCACATTTTAGAGCTGTCCTAGATGAGTTCCAAGCACAATTCTATCACTTTCAAAGAGAATCCACACACCAGACTCTTTGATCCTTGATTTAATGTAACATTCTTTTGCTACCTTTCTGAAGTAGGCTAAGCTAAGGAACTGCACATCCTCCTCATTCTCTAGACTCAATCTCTGGATAACCCCACGTAACATTTTCTGAAAGACACAGACAGTGACTCTGATGTGCTGCTGATTTTAAATGAAGGCTGTATTCCTACGTCTATGGCAACCACACACGTTTTCAAAAGGCACATTTATTTCAGATCTTATCTTGAAGAATGAACAGAATTTTGACTGACTCAAGGCCTGTGCCAACAGCATCTAGCACTGAGCATGGAGCTGAGACCCTGGGGAGTGAAAGTCAAGCGGGTGGAACTCAAGGTGACTAACTGCCCACTTTGTACTGCCAGCCAGCACACTCCAAAAATAGGGCTGGGGAAGGATCTTCTTACAGCAGACAGAGGATATTACTAGCACAGTGTATGTCAGCTACTATCTGTCCTTACCAAATAATACTTTGGGCCAAGCATTCAAAGACAGTTAAGGCCACCCTTGGTTTTGGGCCAGGAGGTTTAACCCCGGAAATCACTGCTACCACACAATCTGTGGTGTGATCTAGAAGGTTGTCAAAACATTTGTGAATGTGCTTACAAATCAAATAAATTGCTTCATTTGCAAGTACACTTTACTGTAAGTGCAGAACCATAAGCCTACTGATTTTTATCGTGTACTGTCACAGTTGTGGAAGCAGAATTTCCTGCAGAAGAAACTTCATTTAAAACTTGTGCTTCCTTAAGACAGGTGAAACAAAGAGCACAATAAGGCCAGTGATCATATCCCTACTACCCCTCAGAAGCATAAAGAATCTCTTGTACACTAAAATACCCACTCTCCCCAAATATATTTGCATAAATTACACACCCATATGCACATGCATATGTACATAAGCACTGTTTATATATTTAGTTGAAGACAAGTTCAGCTAATGTGATTTTAATTGCTTTTTCAAATGTTGATATCAGACATAAAATTTAGTTCGGTTTCATCAGTTAGAATTTAGACTTACCTAGCCTGAAGGAGTGTATACTCCATTCTTTACAAGGCACATTTTATTTTGATCCTGCATGTGCTAAATGCCAGCAGCCACCCTGTGAGGAATATTGCTGTGGCCCTTCTCTCTTATGCTGATGGCTTTTAAAGCTACACTCAGCTGCTGTGGAAAAAAGAGGTTTCATAGACCAAATGAGCTGCCTTTATTCAAGCACTTACTATCACATAATAATCAATTTCTTATTTGAGATGCCAACACACTAGCACAAAGTCTAGAAAACAAGTTCCTAATTCTGTGTAACCAAAACTGAGCTGCCTCAAGACTCTGCAAGTCCCCACAGACGTAGAGTGGATGTAAAGGACAGTGTGTGACAGCCCTCCAGCTACCTGCTTTGGCAGGAGGATCCCAGAAGGAGCATTCAGGGCTTTGGGAAAGCAGGGCCTCCAAAGAAGCACACAGAACACTGGCAGGTCTCAACTCTAAGGTCTCAAAGAAATAAGAAAAGACACTGTTCATTTTAGACCTTTCTTTTTCTTTGTCCTTCTCCCCCCATTCATAATGACGGCAAATTTACACTTTTTGCTTGCAAACACAATACTTACAATTATGCTGTACAATAGTACAGCATAANTCCTTCTCCCCCCATTCATAATGATGGCAAATTTACATTTTTTGCTCGCAAACACAATACTTAGTACAGCATACATTCAAATAGAAGTTTTCTAAATGTGCCAAATGTAACAACATCTCCATGTTTAACAGTGCTGCTTCTATTTCCAGCCATATTCTGATCTCGAAGACTTCAAATTATTAGAAATTTAATGTAATAATCACAAAGAAATAATTATTATACGATTGGAAAGACGTGTCAACTGTATTTATACTTACTAAGAAACTAATTGTTAATTAAATGCTATGCTTTGTGTTCAGACAATGTCTAGTAGATTATGTCTGTGTCCTTCAAATCCTGCCTTTATAAGTACAACGCACAGCTTTTACATTTTATCGCTCTTATAAAACATTCAACAAGATTTTCTTTCAAAACCAACACTTTTTGGAATGGAATAACAGCAAAAAAAGGACACCTTCTTAGCTGACATCATAGCATTACCTAAATAAAATGGATACCAAGGTTCATATTAAAATGATAAACATTAGAAACACAGGTTTTCATTATTTCATGAGTCTTAAAAGGTTTTCTGAAGAGTGAGACAAGAAATAAAAAAGTAAAATAACCCTTTTCAGTGCTATAAATCACTGAGCTGCTTTTCCCAAATCCATTAATAAAAACAGTGACTGTATTTCATGTTATAGCTATCTACAAAAGACCATTCTTAATTGCTCTTAAGGCATCATGTTTTATTTTAGCCAGGTTCACATTTTATTATAGAAGAGTAATGGGGCATAGATGCCTAGCAGAACTTATTTGGACCAGTCAACAATAAAGAGGGTATAAAAATAGTTATGGAGGCAAAATAAAAATTAAAAACTACAGCTAAGCTTTCAGATCTACAGGTCTAATAAAATGTGTCATAAACTTTTGCTTTCATTATAAAACTTCATTGTAAGAACATGCAGAATCTTTCCCCATTTCAAAAGTGCACATTCAAAAGTTAGAACTTTCTATTTCTGTTTTTAGTTTGCAGTCTTGCTTGAGTACATGTAATTTCTTAAAATTTATTGCTATTTCATTAAATATCCCTGCTGATCAGAATGCAAGAGTGATAAGAAGGAGAACCATTACAGGATAATAATAATAATTTAATAGCATTTCTTGTTAATGAGGTAATAACAAGAGCCCTTCAGGCTTTCTGCTTCAAAGTTTATTTAACCAAACTACTTTATTTTTATCTTATTAACCAGAACCCTCAAGTTCTCATTGCCCTAATAACAATTCTAATACCTACTGGTTTCATTTATTAAATTAGTTAAGGAATAAAATAATAAGAACTTCAAAAATCTCATGATATTAGACAGATGAACTTGTCTGCATACAACACTGCGTTTGTACTGGTTTGAGACCATAGGTGTTGCTCTGCTGTCTGCAGCAAGATCTCCCAGGAAAGACTGAAATACTAATCCTCCACCCTATGTAATTATTTTCTAGATCAAAGAAATTAGCACTTGTGTCCTTACAAATTCTAGCTCATTTATGTCATCCTGCCTACTTGCTTTTGCTTATTAGTTGCAGCTGGATACCATTCCATTCCTTTTCCAGACTTAAATGTATTGATGCAGTTGAGCTGCAACTCATTTACAAATCTCTTGATATGTGGGATATGATCAGGAAAAAACCCCAGTATTCTTAAAAAAATCAAGTTGAACTTTACTGTCACAATGGAAAGCAATCTGAACAGTCAGAACTACCCCAGACTTGTGGGGCTGGCTTTCCTTACGTATTTCCTAATTTTTAATCTAATCTTGTAAGTGTTTAAGGTCTGTACTTCTAGTGCTGGTTTGTTTTCATGGTAAAGCCACATCTTTAAATGGCTCACACGTCTTAATGCCAAAGAGCTGCAGAAATAACACTACAGCCTGCCATAACAACAACAAATAAGGGAGGCAGGATAAGAATATCTCTCTTTTTTTTACGTACAAGAATGCATATGAATATTTTGGAAAAATCTGGTGGCAAAGAGGCAAAAGGATCTGACTGAAAGCCTAATGCTAACAAGGTTCACAGTCACCCAGTGGGTTTTGTTCAAATTTAACTATAATCTCGTTATAGCCATGGAAGCCCCATCTCTTGTTCACAGAGTGGGCAGTCCTTAAGGACAGTGCCACAATACTCAGTTTCATGTACTATTTTGGCAGGTTGCATTCTGCTAAACATAACAAATTTTCAGGCTGAAGGAGCTATGAAAATCTGTATCACATGAACTGAATGTATTTTCTCTAATTGTTCTGCTCCATTTTTGGCTGTACTAGAATTAACCAAGGCAAATTAGTCATGTGGAAATATTCTCATTTCCTAGGTGAACAGCAAGTCCTCCACAGAGAAAACTGCTTCATTATGCACATAGGCAAACTGACGTGTGCAGAACTGTATGTGCAATAGATAGCTCCATTTCCCCCAGATATCAGCAGCTAACAGGTTTAGTTTTAATTCCCCGTCATACTCGTCTGCCACAAACACTTTTAAATAGAAGAATCTTGAACTGGCTCAGGTTTGTTCCCAGCAGGCATACTTGTAAAGATAAAAAGACTAAGAATTGTTTTTCCCCTGCTTACTCCCTATTTTGGTAGTTTCTAACAAGAAGGGCCAAGGAAGGAAAGGAATGTTCAGCCCAGCACCACAGTCTGATCTTGCAGAAAAAACCCACAAGAGCAGTCAAGTAAAGTAACTGTTCTTATTTCTGAGTTTAAATTTCCATGCCAGGTTGTCTTCAACATCTGGTCCTCAAAGTTTGCCTACTCTTAATCCTTCTTGCTAAAAAATTTGTTTTGTTTTGGTTTTTTTTTTCATCCTACAGCTTCTGGCAGCAAGTGGTATGTAAATGTTCAGTAGCCCATCTGAACCCTGTTTCAGAACAAAACAATTTCAGTTTCTAAGTGTCTGAATTACTTTAACTAAATCTGAGGATTTACCTATTGAAGCTTGAGCAGCTCCCTTTCAACTCTGAAAGAAGGAAGAATTATGAGACTGGAGTTATTCAATGAGAGCTATCTGTCCTGGCACTTAATCAAAGGGATTAGGATTTGGAAAGAAAAGCCTACAGGTGATCCTCCAGGAAGCATACCAAGCAGTTATCAAAAACATACAAGTTCAAAGCAGCTCAATTTTCATATGTTAAAAGTATTTGGATGAAGCCTCAGGCTTGTTTCTAGGTAAAGAATTGTGTTAAAGCTGTTTGTACTTGCATACTTAGTAGACAAGGGAATGAAATAGCATGTGGTGAAGCAGTACTAGGTCCATCTAACCCTGATGTAACACAATAAATCAATCTTCTTCTGTTAGTGAAACATGATCTGATACCGAGTCCAAGTTCCAGTGCTCTTTTCCCACTCTGGGAGTTGTAGCAGACACTCATTTACCTCTTCAGCAAAGGAAACTGTCATAGCATAAAGGGAAAGATGTTACATGCCACATCAAGTGCTTTAATAATTGTTAGTAATCATGCAACTATGTTCTCACCCTCCACTCAAGACATGGAACTTAAAATATGTTCAGTATCTTCATAAGACTATTTTTGAAATTCTAATAATCAGAGATCTGTCTTAGTCAACTTGAGGTGTCAGTAATCAAAGTTAACATTAATTGACAGCTACAATGATTTTGATTTACCATAAGCATTACATCACACTGGCATAAAAGGGCAGGTTAGGGACATGTTCTTTCTCATTGCCAAAAGAGGGAATGCTTGAGTAGCGTGACTGGACCGGCTGTGGATCCAGGACAAAGTACTTAGAGGCTCTAAGCCTCCCCACCCCATCTCTGAGATGGCTTCCTGTGCCAAGCACAGACAGTCACTTTTTACCTGGAATTAATGGAGGCATGGCTGTCCAGAAGGAGACTGAAATAGAAAGAATCCACTGTATGTCCTAAGTTCCTACTGAAAATCTCCATAAATCATACAGGCAGTCACCATGTGAGTTAACACTGAATCATTCTCTGCAGAGTTTACCCAGCCTGCAAATACCGTGAGAGGTGCAGAGAGCAGAGTTATCCCCAGCAGCAGCAGCTGAGGGTCCTTGGCACCAGCAGTCTGCAAACAGAGACAGTTCCTACAGTACTGAGAGCATGGCTGTGGGCCACAAAAAATCCTTAAAACTCAAGAGGTTTTAAAAATGTATATATACATCTCCCTAGATAGATATTTATACATCTGTATATATACATCTATCTATGTATATTTATACACTTATATATATATTTCTATAAATCATTATCTCAACTCGAGGGCAAGTGCTTCACAGCCCAGTCCACAGGGAAGGAGAATGGTACTGAAAGGGAAAAAATTATTTCCACACAGAAAGAAAGAGGAAGAGGAAGTATGTGGAGCATCCCAGCTTCCAGTCTTTACCTGGCAAAACTTATAAAACTTCTTTGTGTTTCTTTTCTGTTAATATTACCAACCTAAGTACATACCATTTGTATAATCACAGAATATTCTGAGCTCGAAGGTACCCACACAGATCTTTGAGTCCAACTCTAAACTGCATAACAGACAACCAATTAACTGAAGTCTGCACATAGGAAATAAAGATTTCTGCATCCATCAATTTCTCTGGCAAACTCATGAAGAAAATTTTGAGTATCTTATACAGCAAAGTTAACTGGGCCAGCTCAGTTAACACAAAATCAAAAGATAAATTCCATGAAATGATTTGTCATTTAGGAGTTACACAGTGTATGTGGGAAAAGTATTTTAAAAGGTGTTTACCCTATATGCTCACAAAAAACTGATTTGTCAATATTTACAATTACTTTGTAATATTTTTTAACCAAGACTTGGATTGTGGATTTCTCATAGAAGTCCCAAGCTTAGCTAATTCAAAGAAATAAGGGAAAATAAACTAAGTGTTTAGACAACACTATTTTGAGTGGATCATTACAGATTGTTCAGAATAAACACATTACTCACTCCTGAAATACAAACCTTGTAGCAAACAGAAACTGTAGCAGGGCTACCAGACACAACTGAGAAAAAATACCTTAATACTGACTCTCTGTGGCTTCCTATCAGCTTTTCATTGGTAATTTGCAAATTACCTGCTTAAATACTCTTCAGAGACAATCTTTAAGTCCTTACTTGGGCCAAATTCATACTTCAGAGCAATAAGATTTAGTCTAAAAGCACTTAATAATGAGGAACTGGAAAAAAAATTAAATTTATATTCTGATTCTGTCTCCATAGAGTCTCACGTGTTTATGTTCATGGCTGTAGAACCAGGGCCTTAAATGTTCATAGGCAAAAAGTAAGGAGAAAAATGTGCAACAGTTTTCTTATGTGTCCTTCACAATTACTCTTTAAAAAGGCAGAGTTATTGAACAGGAACATATATTGAAATAATAAAAGTCTGCTAAATATATCCTTGCTCCAAGTAAAATATACATGGTTCATTTTGAACTTATATAAGTGAAATAAGGGAGTAAGAAGCCTTTCCTTACTAACACAGGCTTCAAGGCATTGCATTATGAAAAAGCTGTGTGCTAGACTACAGAACAAACATAATATTTTTAGCCTGCTGATAGACAAAAGAGCTATTCTAAATAAATTCCAAAGTATTTAAAGATCCCAGTTATTTTAGAGAATTGTCAAGTACCCTAATTAATTCCTATATTTCACTTGGGACTTACATCTGTACCAACAGATACCGCTCACAATCCTGACATTGTGCTAGACACCACAAAAACAAAGAATAGCAATCACCTATGAAGAATCTAGAGCCAAAAAAAAAAAAAAAAAGGACAGGATAAATAGGGCAGGAGGAATTCTGTGTTAGGATGACAGCAGAACAGAGACATTAAACACCTTCCATAAATACCTATACAAAAGCAGAGAGAAAGCAGAATTGAGTCCATATCTCTTATCTCTCTTTCCATAGCACAGAAAACAACCCTTTCAAAATCAACAATAGCTGGGGGCACTCAGCACTTTGTACGATCAGCCAGCAAGAAGTTCATCTTTCTTTAAAATAAAGCTTTTGGAAGCCAAATATCAGGGTCATTCATAACTGTGTAGGCTCATGAAGATTCCTTATTTCAGTGGAGATCCTGGGAGCGGAATTTGACTCTGGAAAGAGTCACTTATTTGAACTGGTAAGTTTGGTATGGAATTTTAACTAACTTCAATGGAGTTCCTTTGGATTTACACCAGCATAACAGTGTACTTGTCCTTGTACAGCCATACCCGTTAGCTCTCATAAAAATAGAAAGGGCTGTTACCATCACAACATAAACACTGGAATACATCTTGTGTACACTACTTAAAAAAAAAAAAAAAAAAAAAAAAAAAAAAAAAAAGATGTATTGCATGATTGCTACAATTCTATTTTTTGTCTTTTTGCCAAAAAGAAAATATGGTTTTAATATAAGTTTACATCTGCGTGGTATTACATGCATGTAAAACAGATGTAACCCAATTACATTTTCATTTAAATTGCTAAATAGCTACTTAAGTAAAAAGCTAAAATAACATACAAACAACAGTTACTATAATAACAAGTGTTCTTAGAATTAAATGAAAGGGATCAAAGCTACAGCACACAAAATTTGAGCTGGTCTTTGAAAAAGATACAGTGACATAACAGCGCTGTATTGATTTACTCAGTAATTTAATGTCTCTACAACTCAGCCAGAAGACACATCTCAGTTTAGCAGAGACACATGGAGGAAAATTCAGGGACTTTATACAGAGACTTTGGGTCTCATAAAGATTAGACATACTCTACTAGAGTTTATGTAGCAAAATCCCAAATTGGAAATTAGAATACCAATGCATTCAACTTGATTATAGTTTTGGGCAGACCTGTCTAAACTGGCTGGACTCAGAAATCACATCCTAACATTTAACCTGAGTGTGCTTTTCTTTTATTTTTAGCAGAGAATTGCAGTCTTCAGAATAGATACCATATTTACTTCTATTTCTATGTATGCAAACACAAATTTACTAGACATAAATCTGAGTGACTAATAACAATAAAAATATGGTGAGTACAGTGGAAAGATGAGTCAAGTCTCCTTGATTATTTAATGAAGGGAAAATAAATCTAATTTTCAGTCAAAATTATTTACCAGAAAAGGCTAAAATTTCAAAGCCTGGACACAAAAGGGTGACTTGCATTGGTAAGATACATCTAAGCCTTTGTGAGATAGTTTGGAAAAGGCAATTCAAACATAGCATTCTGTATTCCTACTGTCACTCTCAGGAACTTAAGATAGTAGCAATGTTTTGTATTAAAATGCTTGCATTGCATGCAAATAGCTGTGACTTCTATTGGAGTACCACTTGAGGGGAAAAGCAATCATATATTTTTATCTGCAATAAAACCTATCTTTTAATTACCTTATTTGTTCACACTTTTATAGAGTTTGCCATCTGCATGCTTTTCCATCCAAGGTACTTGTACAGACTTGTGTAGGTGGATAATAAGATTATGAAATCTACATCTACTGCCATGAACCAGCCCTTATGTAGGATTTGTGTGTACATCTACACTTTGCCAGAGACTATTCTTTCTATCCTATTACATTTTTATGTGTTTGTTAGGCTGCATATGACTAATGAAAGTTCAACAAGCTGACAAGCAGGGCTTGGTAGGAACATGCAAAAGCAGGCCTTTTTTTTCCTAACAAATTATTTTTCTGTTAAAGAAATAGTTAAGAATAGTAATAAAATCATAGAATCATAGACTGCTTTGGTTTGGAAGTGACCTTAAGATCGTCTTGTTCCAACCCCCTGCAGCCTCCCACTACCCCAGGCTGCTCAAAGCCCCACCCAACCTGGCCCTGAGCACCTCCAGGGATGGGGCAGCCACAGCTGCTCTGGGAATCTGTCCCAGTGGCTCATGCCCCTCACAGGCAAGAATCTCTTCCTTACATCTAATCTAAGCACCCAAATGTCACCTGGGAAGTGCTTTTGTCTGTGGGCTGGCTCTGCTGACACTGCAAGCAGCAGCAATCTAACCAGACTGACTTGAGCTGGCCACTCCCTGCCCAGCCACCCTCTCATCCTCTTGGCTATTTTAGCCTTGGACTATCACAGACTCTAAGGGGTAACACAGCTGAGCACGTGTTCCATCTGCCAGCACTGTGAGAGCAGGACAAGGTAAGTAAAAGCACAAGCTACTCAACCTTCCCACTTACCCAAAACCATATGTAATTTGCAAGAGAAACTTGGGGGTTGTTAAATGATAAGAGACACATTTGAAACAACTTTAGTTCCAAGGTCAACAGAAGTTCAAAATGCTCAGCACTTAATTAAAGGCACTCAGTATGTGTTTAGCTCAGGACCCAAGTGAAATTCCCAGTTAGGGTCCTCAATATCTGTATTCTTTCATTCTATTTTTTTAATAGTATGCTCTTCCCTTGCTTTTATCCATTCAGACATGACTACCAGAAGTTTAATATTTACAGACAATTACTTAATGAATAATAAACATTTTGATTCTGTACAAAAATGTGACCTTGAAATCAAAAGTTGAAACCAAAACATGTGCTTTGAGGTGCAAACCAATTGTGGGGCAATATGCAAAGCCAGGAAGCAGATCTGAGTACTCCCTGTTGCTGTTGTTCATCAGAAGGAAATAGGACTACTTGAAAGTCCTAGTATTTATTATCAGTCTGTCTTAAAATGATAGATCAAATAACATCACCAACATTATGTGCAAGCAGTTTTTGAGGCAAAGGTTTGGTGTCCTCCTGTATCCTTTATGCTATCTAGAACAAAGGGGAGTCAGAGCTGATGACAGCAGGCTGCAGAAATTCCTGGCTTCCAAGTGCCTCTTCCTTTGTGCACTGAGGCTGAGTACATATAGGCTGAAGTACATTTTTACATGTTTCAGTATGAGATCTAGATCATCTGGAAAAAGACACATTTATCTTGCAAAAGCACAACTTATACTTTGCTCATTTTAAAGAAATTATCTTCATTAAAAGAAACATGAATTAACTTGCCAGGCAGATGTTATTCTGGTGTTCTCTTCTGTGCAGTCTGGAGAGAATAAATCAGCTTTAGGAAAACTTCCATTTTCACATAACATGAGGCCCTGTATTACTATTTATGGAAAACCTGTGATCTGAATGAAAAAAAAGAACTGTGTGGTTTTTTTCCATTGGAAAAAAATCAACAGTAGTTACTTTATCATGAAAGGTTCAGTGTATGCAGTCACTGACATTAGAACACTGACACTTCTAAAGGAAGAATCAGCCTCTGACCCTATTTTGAAGTGCCAATACCACTTTAGTGCTTCATTTTAAAATATTTATTTCCTTCATAGATATTTTATGTGGAGATCTCAGTCCCTCAGCAGAAAACATTTGTATTTTCACATTAGCAGAAGCCTAAGATGAACATGATGCTTTAATATGAAAGACTTTCCTGCTTGGAAATCAGATTGTCTTCTGCTGTCTTAAATGCATAAAATCATGTCTGAATTTGGTAATGGACAGATGTAGAATCATAAATATGAAAAAGCAAATTCTTCAGCAAAAAGCTGAAGAAAAACATTTTTATATTCTTGTCCTGGGAGGGAAATATCCTTTGTTTTGAATTGTATTTATGCTGTGAGATAATTTACATTACTTTCCAACTTTATTTCCTCTATGAATATATAGTTCTGCAACTTCTTCTTTTGGAGAGGGGCATGTAGAACACTGGTTAACAGAAAATCAAGAAACAGATCCAGCCAAGAATTATTTAAAATTCTTTTTCAGTTTCCAAGTGAGTTTCACACTTTCAAGTGAGTTTCACACTTTCAAATTAGTTTCTGCCCCTCAAAAACAATGATTACATTTCTGAATGCTGCCAGAACTGAAGCCAACAGTTCTTCATAGAACTCTGGTAACCTTGCATCACTAAGTGCCAGCATAGTGGAGCTGCTGGCTTTTTTCTCTAGTTAATTCCTACAAAAATAAAATCAATACTGTCTGACAGGATAAATAATGACCAGGATAAACACTCCACTACCTGACACATGCTGCCTTTCACAACACAAGGTATCCAAGATATGTATATGTTTTTGTTCATTAATGGTCATTATACTACAAGAGCGTGTCCTTTTGATCATATTTTGTGTCAACTAAAAATTATATGAACTTGCCTATCATGTTCAAGTCCTTTCTAACCCCAATCTCAATTTATTTTTTCTTTCACTCTTCTTCCAATTTCTTTATCTTTTCACTCCTAATCAGCAAAATCCTCCCAAAATATGAAGTTTTATTATCATGAGTAAAAAAGGGTATTTTAGGTCTCAATTTCTTTTTCTGTGTTTACTTCTATTTTTATTCCTCTTATATGCACTGAATATCCATTTACTACCTCTGTGTCAAGTTTCTATCAACTCCCTTTCTGATCATCTGTTCTTGGACCACCTTTTGTCCACAGAAATCACTTCCACTAAATGGTGTAATAATTGCCTTGAAAATTTTTTGAGCCTTTACTATTTCCATGCACCTTTATTTTCCTTTATTGCCCTTAATCATGCTGGACCTAAAATAAAAAAATAAGTGTTTATGTCTGAGCATTTAAGACTAATTTCATATTCATTTGAAATTCTCTTCCACAGTTTGACATCGTCATCTAGCAGATCCCTGTCCTCATCTGTCCCATTCTTGGTCCTCTCATCTCCTCAAGTGACCAGTTCCTTCATATGGAATGGATTAAACTTTTGCTTTCCAACATAATAAACACTTTTCAGTGTATTGATTTGACTCACTGTCAAATACACATCGTGCCCCTGACAACTGCAAATTTCTTATCAATTTAAAAACTTCAAATGACTGGTACATCTTGTACAATCTCTTGAATCCCTGTTTTTCCATGTTGGGTTGGGTAATTCAGAAAATTACTTCAAGACGCACAATAACATTTGGAAGTATAAAATGTGCCACATGTAATCTTCACTAGTAATTTATTTGGGAGCATACTTATGCAATTATGACCTGATCAGGCTGTTTCTAAGAAAATGAAGAAATTTGTCTCCCTTCTTGGTGAAATTTAATATTGCAAGAGATACTTGGACTCCTGTTCATAAGATGTTCACCACCTCTGTCTTTCCTGTCCTTGCTCTATACTATGTTTTATTTTGATATATCATGTAAGTCAATTAATTTGATAAAGTAAAACGTGGCTTTTTACCAAACTGATAGAAATTTACCCTATATATTTATATCCTGTGTAGACAGTGGCTATACCCAGGATAATAAGCTTCCAGAGAAATGCCAGACTCAGGTCAAGGAAGACACAATACCATCTTTCTGAATTTTCCTCTATTGTATGAGATAAACTTTTACCTATTTTCATTTGGATTTCTGGAACCTGCGGGGATGGAAAAGGAGTCCCAGGAATTGTTTCTTTGACTGATTTGTGTGTTACATAAAACAAGCAGGTATTTTTTCCCCCCATTTATGGCATAATGGAGAAGATTATCAATTCCAAAGCTTGTAAAATTAAGAATTCCCTCATATACATAAATTTCACTTGATTCTTTATATATAAATCTGTTGAAACAAACTTTCCCCTAAAAGGCTAAATTTTTCTCTTATTTTTCTATTAAGAAGCACATGGAATTCAGCCTAGTAATTTCAAAGACATAATATGGAGAGAGTAGTAGAGATAAAATGAAAAGAATATAAGTAGAGAGAGATCCTTCTGGGACCCTTAAAGTTTTATGAGAATAGCCCTAGCAAAAGATCTCTGAACATGTAAATGTAAATTAATTGAAGAAATTGAATCTTTACCTGCATAAATTTGTTAAATGTAACAATTAAAGTCTATTTAAATGTTAATGATCTAAAATTTAAAATGTGCCCCCTATTAACAGCAATGAAACTCTTCACAGTTTAATCAATATTAATGAAAGAAAAATGTTAAGGTAACAAAACCTGGTGCATTAAAAGCTGTTGGGGAACAGGATTTTTTTAAAATTAAGTTTTCAATAATCATACAGATTATAGCATCAGATGCATACTGTCTAAAAGAAAATCTGAAAGGAGTGAATTTGAGATGAACAATCTTGTATATGCTCTGGAAGGTTATAATTAGGCACTGTCTGCTCACATACACTAAAACAAAACTTGATATCAGAAATTGAACTAATAACTCTTAAGGAGCAAAAGAACAAAGATTGAATTAAGCCATTTATCACTACATAAAATACATGTGTCCTGTATGCATTTCGTCAGCAGGAATCCTCTATGGGAAGGAAATGAGTAAAAGGTGGAATAGCTGGATCTGTATACAGCACACATTTGCCTAATATTATACCATTAAGGACCATGCAAAATATTATATCTTCACATAAAGCAAAGTGATTACCCAAAAATTTAGTAACTGACTACATATGGCAATCAGAGCAAATGAGAAAGCAATAATCAATGTAAACACATTTCCATGCTTTACAGATGACTAACATTTTAAATATATAACTTTTCAAAATTACTGCAAGAAAATCTTTAGTAACTAAAACCTAACAACAGTTGCTACCTTAATAAAAGGCTGGTTTGTGGCAGAAATATACAGAACTGCTGCACAGAAGTTTTTGAGTCACTATAAAATTTTTGATTGCTGATGGTCTGGCACTAAAATGAAATGATAGTCACTGTATGCAAACAAGCCTCCTGAACTAAATATTAATATAAAGTTCTATATAATTCTTCAGTGGCCAGTTTATAAGGAGTTTTGTTAGCACAGCTTCTGAATTTAACTTGTTTTTTCTATATCCAAGGTATGCCAGACAGAATATAACCTCAGTTGAGAACAGATACTTGTGAAGTTCCTTTACATGTACACTGATACATCAACACCAGCATTCTGCCTAGCAAAGAGATCATGTCTTCATTCTTTTACCTAAGGCAGGTAAATAAACTCTGATCTGACTGCAGTTCCACCTTGTATGCTTAATGACACAATTTTAGATGTGAATAGCAGATACTAGACTTGTACTGTGTTATGAAAACAACAATTATTAATCCTGTCTGACATTTCACTTCACAAAAAATCCACAGGCTCTTTTAGAGAAATTAGAAGTAAAGAACACATTCAAACTAGGAAGAAAAATGAACTAATTTATATGAATATGGTACAGTTTGGATACGATTAGGTGGCAAAGCATGAAGAACTAAATAGTTTTGGTCCCTGCCTCAAAGCAGATACAATACAATTAAGAAAGACAAAAATGATTGATGCATAGATGACTCTCTATGAAAAATTAATTAATTTCATGAGTGAACAAAAAACCACAATCCAACTCAACCCACGAACTTTACCTAGGGAATTAAGTTTTTATTATGCTCTTATAAAAGCAACAAACTATCAAAAGGAGATAGAACTTTTGGGTCGGGGAGATTTTTGTGCAATTTCTGGTTTTGGTGGTTTGTTTTGTTTTTTTTGGGGGGAGGGAGTGGGGCAGGGTGTGGTTGTAATCTTTATTATGTAGAGCCACAACTCGGAAAAGAATAGCAAGGCTGTTAAAAGTCCGCACAAATTAAAAACGACTGAATAAATTCACTGAGAACAAGTATCTATGCAGGACCATTAAAGATATCACCATTGCATCAGAAATTCTGTAAGCCACAGATTGTCAGGGCTAAGTTAATATCCAGAGAGAAAAATCACTTACTCCCTTACATTTTTTTTTCTTTTCTTTCACTGTTGCTATTATCCCTCACTGTGTAGCACTGAGCTAGAAAGGTTTTTGGTCTGACCTGGCTTGGTGTTGCTCATCATGGGGGAAAAAGTGCAGCACAACAGATTATTACAGAAACTTCACAGCATTCTTCTTCCCCCACTCTTCTTCTTGATAGACATATTCTTTACATTATTGTCTTAAAGCCACAAATGGAGAGAATGTTAAAACAACTAACAAGGATGCTACTGAAAAATTATTAATCTTGACTGGCATGAGTGGGATATTCAGAATAGAAGTAGTTGGTATTCAGACCATGCATGCAGCAGGATGCTCTGAAAGGAGGGACTACTGGGAGCAACTATGGACACTAATGAGCTACAGCTGAAGTGTAAAGATGCAGAATTGTTCCTGGGCAAATGAGTGCTGGGGAAGGAAGTTCATACAATGAAGAAGGTTCCTTTCCTGAAGGGGGAGGTGGAGTCTCTAACTTGCAATTTATATGGAGGAAACATTCCCAAAATTAGTGTCTGGCTTATGTAAATCACTCATTCTCAACCCATGGCTTTCCTCCCCTCTACCACAAGACAGTTATCTGTAACAATAATTTATCTACAGCACAACTGTGGTCAGCGTTGCTGAAGCCTCCCTTAAATCATACATGCACATGCTTAGATTAATAAACTATTTGATTTACTTGCCAATACTTGCCAAAACTCTGTAAGGAGAAAAAAGGACTAGAAAATAGGAGCTTAAAGAACCTAAACGTTGTTCATAAGTTTTGTAATTGTTTGCAAGAAAGAATTTTTATTTCAGAATAAAAGACAAATGCTGTTCTTTTAATTATCAACATTTATCTCTGGGACAAGAACATCAGGTATATGATATAGAAGATTATTTTAATATAGAGGACAGATGGCAACTTCACTCCTGGGACTTCCTTAGACTGCCCCAGAAAAAAACCCAAAACAACCAACAACCCAAAACAAAATCAACACCAAAACACCCATAATTTTAAAAGGCTCTGAGTATTCCCAAAGGAATGATAGTCTGGATACAGGAAAGCTGAATTGTCTTGTTTGCGAAGCAAATGATAAAACATTTGAGGACTACAGAAACTCCTAAGGATGCCAATTTACAAAATTCACTTTAAACAATATTCACTTTAAATAATACTTCCTTGCCATCTAAGAATAAAAATTTAGAATTCTCACACACTTTCAAATTTCACTTGGTTATTTATACATAAATATTTTGAAACAAATCTTTCAGAAAGCAGAATTATGTTAGCAGAATGTAAGATAGTGTGACATCTAAATGCAGCCTGAAAGCTCGGAATGCTTAGAAAGGTGTTGCTTGTTTTGCAACATAAACTAACAAAACCAAAGCAGACTGCACAATCCTTTAAAAAATGCTTCTGCCTGTCTAAAATCATACATGCATCCATATATGCATGTGACATTTCATAGGCATGTTTCATACCTCATTTACAGGGTGTTAATATCGTAAGCTGTGAATTCACATTTTCTCCTTGAGTGTTAATACTCTTTATGTCCTGCTGGGTAAACAGCCAGAACCAAACCAGTGCTCTGAACTGTCCCTGACAATATTTAGCCTTCCTACCCTTGGTTTTCAGCACAGTAAAACCATTTACTTCTGTAAATGTTAAATTTCTCATTAAAAAAACAAACAAAAAAAATCTAAAACAAAAAACAAAAAAAGAAAAAGAAAAAATGAATCTGGATGAAAGAAGAAATATCATACTAGCTTAAGGAAACTGGAATCTGTCCTTTTTGCAATGATGTTGATGGAATATCCTGCAATTGCAGCATAATGTGATTATTACTGAGGGTTTACACTTCCCTAAAAAAGATTGGAATCTGCTTGACTAAATCAGGCTCATCTCCATTTCTGGTGCTTTGGGCCACAAATGATAATTTCTGCCTCTTCCATTTTTCTTTTCATTGGCTTAAAAACCACAAAGCAGTAAGTTTCTTTTTTTTTGCTTAAGCTTTTATATGTAAAGAATGAAATAATGCAAATATTTTTCCTCCTTGATTTTAGACCAAAGTTTCAAAACAGCAGTATTTTATATTGCAAGAAGTGCCCTTTAAATAATTAAACCATTTGGCTCCTTCCGTAAGTTAAAAAATATATAGAACAAGCAGAGCCATCAATACAGGATTTGCCCCTCTCTGAATTAATCCAATTATTCAAATGTCAGTTATAACTGTCAGAGAGCAGTTCCTTGGGCTGGACCAAACTGTTAAAAATTAAAACTGTTTTACCTCGTTTAGTCTCTCTGCCTTTTTAATGTAAAATCCATGGTCTTGACAAAAAGTTGTGGGATTTGACACCCAATGCAACACAACCCTATTTCTGTCATACATGCATAATTCACTTTGGAAATTTGCACTTGCTTTAAAATATTACTAAAATATACATGTAACATATGCTAATTCAGCCGCACTGGCTTGCAAGCTCCAGCCACTAGGTTATATGTAAACTTTGCCAAGTGCATACACTGTACATAAAGGGATTATAAATGAAAGAAAAGATCACTGTCCCTAGCTCTCAGTTTCCAGCCTTGGCCAAACTGACAGCCCCAAATCCCAGCAACATCTAACATGCCCTTCCTGTGGAGAAGACAGCCTGTTCTCAGAGTCTTAATTACATCCCAGCTGACCGCCCAGCGTTGCCAAAATCAGGCAACAAACGATGCACCTTCACTTGCAATATGGTCTGCTAAACAGACTCGCAGTCACACAGAAAGAAACTTTCACAACAAGGAGAAATAAAGGGACAAGCGAGGGAGAGGGCAAGCAGCAATCCGGAGACAGCAGAAGCCTCCTCCAGACTCCTGAGGGAGCGGCGAGCAGCAGCACGTAACAAACACGGCTATCCCTGGCTCACAACAAGCCCGCAGCCCGAGGTGCCTCATGCCAAGGACTGCTGTTCTCCAAGATGGGCCACTGTACCTAAGACTGGCTAGATTAATGATTGCTAAGGAAGGCTAACCAACCCCTCACTGCTCAGGCCATTATAATTACAGAAGAACAGCATGCCGCATTCTGCAATCGCAAATGGTATCATATGTTTTCCTGGCCCGCTTGCACGAGGAGCTTTATTTACACAGATGAAGTGAGAGAAGACTCAGATTTAAAGCAGAAGAATTTTAAAATTAACAGGATTGTGTGTACTTGTGGACACCCACCAAACAAAGTTGCACCGAGATCTGGTTTATCTTGCAGAGCTACAAAGATCAAAGTCTGTGTGAGGGAAAATGCTCACCCATCCTCCCCATGTCTCATGGTTATACAGAAAATACAGCATTAAAAAATCCTATTCCCTTAATGAAATTAATTTGACCTTACAGAAGTGCTAATAAAGCAGTTTCACTGAGACCACATGGCTGTTTTAGAACTTGTGAAAAGAAACTTCACCCTTACTAAATGTGCTAAGGAAATGTACAGATTATTTCCTATTAATACAATGAATATTTATATCTAAATTATGTTAATTATATTTAAAAAGATCGACTTCATACTATTTTCCACAAAATTTTGCTATATGCAAATATATAATTATATTCTAGAAATATGATAGTTGCACTATGATTTTTAATTAATATACAGCTTACAATACTAAAAAATATATTTTGGGTTACTCCAAGTACCAAGGTATCTATTCTGTTGATAAAGCTTGGTAATTATATCTAATAGATATACTTAATTTTTAAATTTGTACCCTTCTCAAATACACATTTGATGAGTCAGCATAATACGACATTTATATAAAAAGATATCTCCTCCATCAGTTTAATTTCTTCAATCTAATTCTCTATGTTTGAACTTGTATCTGATGGATCATCTTTTTCCAATTTTTTTTTGTGAATTGTGTTTTTTTAAAACTATGAACCTGATTGTGACAATCTTTCTAAGAAAGATGGAGTGAAAGAAACCCAAGAGGTCATCTTACACTGAGGCAGATGACCACTTACAGGACTGCAAAAAAATTTTGCTTTTCAGTACAATTAATATCTACAATTTTTTTTCACTTCACAGTCCTACACACACAAGGACAAAGTATCCTTGGCAGCCACACAAGGGACTATACCTGCAGCCTTTACAGCAATGTAGGAAATTCATGGTGTTCCTGAACCTTGCATTAAGCAGAGCTTTCTTTTACAGAACCTATGACACAGAGTTTAAGAAATAACAGAGGGTGAGGCTTTTTGCTTGCTTTAGTTGGTTTTAAATACAGACCTCTAGGAACGGAGAGAAAAACTTGCTCTGTACATATTTTTATACTCATGAAATACATTCCAACTACCTCAAGAATACTAGTATACAATTATTAAAGTGAAGACCAACTGGTAAAAACCCCCCAACGCACACACACACACCACATTCCTCCAAAATAGTGAATAAACCACTATGTGCAAACCACCCTCCCAAAAGTGTACCTGGCCCTGAAATATGATTTTGCTAGCTCTCATTTAAATCTTGACAATAGACTATTGGACATATGTATCCTTTTTTTTTAAAGACGTGGTGTCACGTACTTTTAACTCCAGACCCACTGCTCTTTACACAACAGAGTAAAATAATTCAACACACACAATCTATTATATCTTCTGAATGCTAAAATACATTTTTTTTTTTCTCCAGACTTCTCATGGCATAGAACATGAGCTGGTGAATGAGTCAGCCTCGGAATAAGGTGCTATGGAAGCTTGGAACAGAATATTATCCATCGATCAACAGCTCCCACTGTTCACTTTGGCCCGCCAGGCTCAGGGGGAGCAGAGCACAAACAGTGCTCCAAGTGGGATGCAATGGCTGGTTTCCTGCAAACTTCCATCCTGACAGCTGTGGAAGGCATTTTTATTGGATAGCTGCACAGGCAAGAACAGCGTGGGGCTGGAATCTGCAATATATTGATACAGATTTTGTAAATGTGTTGGATGCTGTGGAACGTGAGGGTGAAAAAGCATGTACATCAATCAAAGAACTGATTTTCAGAGAATTTATCTTAGAGATTACAATATATTATAATGGTATGAGTAAAAGGTCAAAATAGAAAAGGAGAGGCAGAGAAAGGATGTCATAGAAACATTATCATAACACAGTAATAAAACAAAGGAAATAAGTGTAAATTTATAACTGGCAAGTAACTCTTTACACTATTTCATACTCTAATGCTAATGAAATCTTTCTTATATTCAGAGAAGACTGCTTACTATATAGACATTTGGATAGATACTATATAGAAGTTTGCAGATAAATATTTTATTCAGATTTGTAAATAAAGATGCATATATCTTAATCCATCTCTGGCTGTGTCACTGATGTTCAGTATTTCGGTGCTGCAAAAGCTGATTTGTTGAAGATCTTATTTCTGTGAATAGCCCTAAAGGCCTGGCTACAATGTGTGCTTAAAACAGAGTAAATTCAACTCAAAATATGATGGATTTTGCATCAACTAAACAAAACAAACCAATCTTTCATTTATTTGAAAAACAGTACGACTGGCTGGAAGGCTCCACTGAACTTACTGCACTGTCCTTTTGCAGCCACACATCTCTCACCTGAAAGCCACTGCTTAGGTGGCACAGTGGGGACACCAGAGCTGGACTGGGGATACAAATTGACAGGCATTAAAAGATGTGAGGAATTAAGAAATTATTATGACCAGGTGAAAGACTGTGAGACTTTCCTGGAGACGCCTGTCTCTTCTGTAGACTGTGTAGATAAGCACACAGCTTTTTGATGAGTCACTCTCAAGTTCAGCGTTAGTGTCTACTGCAAAAAATATAACAGAAAAGATGAGCTGTATCCAAGCTTTTTCTGGCATGAACAGAACTGACATTGGTCATGACCCATCTATTTCAAGAAATCCAAGCCTATATGACCAAATCCTATTCCGAAAAGAAAACAGACAGTATTTTTATTGGCTGCTGTTAGTTGTAAAGAACAGAGGGCAGATAACACCTAGCAATCAGCAGAAGTTCTTTAGAATTCTGGTTATATGTGGTAGGAACAGTATTCATAAATGGAAAAACAATCAAGTTTTTTTAAAGCAAAATAAACTGCACCAGATACACTTCCTGTCACACAAAAAATGATATGAACAATGTAGTTCTTTGTTATCCGCTACTTCCAGGAATAAAGTAAATCACAACATTGTTCCAGCCAGAAGATGAAAGAAGCCATTAAAAGCAAGTTAAAATATACTCTTTTATACAAGAAAGTTTGCAGTAAAGATTTCCGGTATGACTTAAAAACAACAAAATAATATTTCTACTACTGATTATCTAGAAGGGAACACTGCTTGATCTTGCTTTAAAGAAACCTTTTTAAAGGAAATAAATGACATTTAACTGCCTATAATTGACCATTTATATCCTCACCCAAAGTCCTGAACTCAGAAATTGCATCCACTGGTTTAGATCAACAAATTGCAGCCTCAGCATCTACCAGCATTATTATTTGCTTTTAGCAGAAGGAAGTTAATTAAAATATCTTTAGGGTGGAAAGACAGTGTTTAGATGCTTCCAACCCAGAAAGAAAAAGTATGCTGAAACATGAACTACCAAATTTCCTAGTATTTATACCTTTACTAGTACACTGTGCAGTAAAGTCAGAAAGGTTTAAAACATAACTCTCTGACCTGGAAATAAGGAGCACAACCAAGTGATGAAGACAGTGATGAACTTGTAAAAAATCAAAAGGAATCAAAAGCTTTATAAATTATCACCTGTTATGTATAAGATTTTGAAATGATTGACATAACTAGGTAATCTGAGAGTTCCTAAGGAGGAAGAAGAGAAAATTATTATTAGTAATAACAGTATCTTGTCTTGCGTTGCCCTTTTAGATGATAAACAGTAAATATCCCATAGAAGCTTCACAATACTGGAAATACAGGACTAAAAGTATGCAACAGAAGGTGGTGCAGAGCCTCGAGCTGATATGACAAATTTGTGAAGCCATGACAGCAGCTCTGCCTGTAGCCTGCATGAAGTACATACCCTCCTAGATCTTTGCCCACTTTGGGAAATGACTGAAATGACTGCAGCTCCACATCCTTCTGCAGAAAGAACTGGACACTAATGTTGGATATTTTTAACAGGAAGGAAGTAGTACAGAAAGGCTGCTAAAGCAAAGCATTCCAATAAGAAACAGAAAAAAGAACTTTCAAGGTGTGAGGCTAATTAGCAATGGACTCCATTTCCAGAGAAATGGTAGATTCCCATTTCCCACTATCCTCAAACCAATGGACACCGTTCTGAAAAATGCATTTAAATCCAGACAAATCACTGGGCTTAATACAGGGATGGCCAAGGGAAATGTAACTTCTCAAAATATACAGGAGCTCAAACCAGATGGTCTAAATGTCCCTTCTAGACTTAAAATCTATGACAGAAAAAGAATGTTGAACAAATAGAGAAGATGGAAAATAAACTACAAATTTTCCTTTAAAGTGTTTATTCCTTCAAATAGAACTGAATTCTACCCTGTAATTTGAGCCCTTCTAATTCCACCCATGGCATGCAATTTTTTGATGTGTTATTTGAAAATGTATTAAATTTTCAGTCAAAGTATTTGCTTAAATTAAGTGTAGATAAAACCACAAAGGCAGAATTTATCTTCATTACTAAATGGCAAAGACTTTAAAATGGCATTCCTTTCAGATGAAGGAAATACATGCTCTTACTACAGTTTTCTATTAGTGCAAACCTTGAATCCAGCTCTGAACATTCACTGAATTGTGCTTTTGAAGAATGCACAAGATGAATGTCATATTCACTCAGCATCCATAAATCAGCTTGAATAATTTAATACCTGTTGAAATTTTCTTCCAATTTATTACATGAAATAATAACATGAGAAGTAATTACAATAAAGAAAAAGTTCAGGTGCAACAGCGTTAGTTCAACATCTAGGATCAAGTGTCAGTGGAGATTAACAAATTTCATTCATTTTATCTCCAGCACTGGAGACACGCAGCTCCTAGCTTTAATAGTCAGGAATGTCTGTTAGTTAAATGACTTTGTAAAGGCAGTCAAGTGAGGGCAGACAGCGACAGTTTAATTAGGGAGCTTGCTATAACTCTATCTGCGAGCTGTAGGCACTGGACTAGAACAAGTGTAAAATGGCTCTCAAGACTGACTAGCAACCCCTGCCCCCCCAGCCAACAAAAACCCTCCAACACAAAAAAAGCCAAGAAGATACTTTTCATGGCAGGTTCTCTCATTTATTCTGGCGTCAGGTTGGCTACAGGTGAACAGGAGCAACGTAACCGCTGCAGCAGAAGAAAGGTGAGGTTAAGAGAGCAATCATTTATCTTGTATTGATTTCTGAACACTATGTCCTAGATACATTCCAAGATAGAATGACAGCTTTCTGGTTTGTGTCGGTAAGAGAAGAAAATGACTAGCACCAGTACCCATTGTTTTCCTATCATATTTCCTTTTAGAAACATGCCACACTTAGATTTTTATTCAGACAAGGAAATCCAAACAAGTTTATCACAGAAAAGGAGAGTTAGAGGATGGTTAATCAGCCATTTGTCTTTGCTGCTGGATAGTTGGGAGTCACAGGGTCAAAACCAAGCACAATTGGACCATTTGGTTTTATCTCAGGTAACCCTACATCTCTGGTAATTGAACCCATTTCACTCGGTCAGAGTTCCTGTCACTCATATTCAATGTCTGTCATTACTGAGAAATGCTTCATGACATATTACACTGACAGAACCACCACTGCAAGGCTAGAAAGAATCCCCAGGCACCAGAAGTAGAAGACAATGGAAGCTTCTTTCAGACCAGTGATGTTTAACATTTTATGTGCTGACATTGTGACTGTAACCACAATATAAAGAAAGCCTAGCAAATGGAAGATCAAAAAAAAATCCATCGTTTATCTGCTTCAGGGACTAGCAGGCAACATCTGAAATAAAAGGAACTGGCAGCTCCAAGGTTACTTGCACAGAACACTAAAATCCTTTGGAAAAGCTGTATGTATAAACAAACACAATTCTGGACCTCAATATGACACTGATTTTATTTTAGATAGGCTTTACAACTATTACACCTTCCTTAACTATGAGCATCCAAATCCTTTTCTCTCTGCTACAGCTTTTTTTACTTACAAGATGCAAACAGTAACAGGAGCACAACTTGCACACCTTCTGTTTCACTGAAGAGGATGGAAAACAGCCAAGCATTTCTAACCTCTGAAACACTCCTGTACATAGAAATTATAAATGTAAAATTGCCAGGTACCCTCTCATTTCTCAGCTTTACAATCCTTACAAGTGATCCCCTAATTTATTTTCTCTGTAGATAAACCACTTCATTTTGCTGGGTCATTTCTCCAGTATTTCACAGGCACACCACTCACCTCTGCCACACTTGAATTCATCAGATACACCCAAGCCAGCTTCTTTGGACCATACAAATTATTTACAGGATCTTTCTCAGGTTTAAAATCCTACAGTTGTATTAACTGAACACAAACATTCTATTAGCACATTCATTAGAATTCAGGGGATGGAAAATTGAGAGACTTAAAGTGGGTGATAGGGGAAAGAAAAAAAAAAAAAAGGCAACAAAAGACATTAAAAATTTCATTGTCATCTTGATGAATTTATCTCAATTTTACCTTCTTATAAGAATGTGGAAGAAAGGTATCTAACAAATCATTTAACTGCATCTCTTCAAGTAACTGATGTGAAAATTGATTTCACCATATTTAAAATTTCATTTTTAAGAACCACCTATAAACTAAAAGTTACTAGGTTTCAAATACCCTTTGCTAGGTACCCAGCCCACATGTTAATGTACTATCTACAACTGAATATTTGTTGTAGTGTATTATACTGCTTAATGATGTCCTGACCAACCAGCAGAGAAATAATTTCTTTCCATCCTGAGTGCCCTGAACGAAAAATAAGCAGGATTGAATTCTGCTCCCAAATTTGGTAGAAGCCCAGAATTTCAGCTAAGATTATTATATTAGACACTTATTGCTTCAAGGCTGAAGCAAAAACCAAAGGAACATCAATAATGTGAACAGTTAGATTCCATCCTAAGATTATAATGAATTTCACATAGAATAATGGAAAAATATCCCTAAACTAGATTTTTCATATTTTATTAAATCAACTTTGATTAATTTATAGGATTAAACCAAATTTTTGCACTGCTCTGATGCAATATGTGAGTGAATATTTTAAATAAAGAGTTGCTTGGAATTCTGAGATCAATAAGAAACTTCAGCATTATTCACTACCAGCCACAGAAATTGAAATGGAAAAGATAAAGTCATCTTAAACTATGAAATTGCAGTATGAAGAGCTGAGAAGATACTGCCTGAAGTTCATAAAAGTTCTAATATCGAGTGCATTACTTCTAAAGCAACCATTATTTTCACTTTAAGAATAAAGTGTATTTCATTGTGAAGTACATTCACACGCACAAAGAAGTCTTAAATAGATTTAGAAACTACAGTTAGCAGCAGCAAAAGCAGTTAAGATGTCCAATAAGAAATATATGACAAACAGTAGCACAATAATTCAGCCATTAATAAATCTGGTACAATAACCATTATCTTGTCATAAAGTAAGATAATACATCTCCAATCCCTCCATGCTGGACTTTATACTGTATTTATAGGCTAAAAGCCTTCTTAGAAGCAGATGCTTCAATTCAAAGCTCCAAAACCCCACTGATGTGTACTGGTGCTATTCAGCAACTTCTCAATACTTCTACACATAAAGCAGGGAGCAGGTTTGGGAGCACTGTGGCCAAAGACTCAAAATGAATGATATTCAGGTTATAGCTTAGCAGGGGAAAAAAGTGTTGCAACAATTTTTCTAATGCTGAAATACCATTTCACCAAATGTTCCTGTCAAGGCATGGTTTAATTACCTTGGCACCCATGCCGCTTATAATCACCTGTCATTAGCAACAACGCTTGCATCTGTTTACACGTCTGTCAGAAATGCCAGCCCAGCTCACAGCTAAGGAAAACACAACTTTGCTGGTGCTTGACCCCAGATGTGGAAAGCTCACCATAAACTTACCTATGGCCAGGGCAAAACATTTCACAAATTTCAGCTGTAAAGAATAGAGTACTACAGTGTTTTTGCCATAATGCTTTCCCAGCATGGATTTTGTAAACATGAGGCTTCTCTCTTTTTCATTGTCATGTATATTGGCAATTTCATCTAGGAATTTCAAAAAGCTATTTAAGGTAGAATACATAGTTTAACCTATACTAAGAAGAACTTTCTAGAGGTACAGATCATTTACACTGTTGCTCTGATTCTCAAGTTATTTATAATTCAGAAGGACAGGGCAAGACAAGACAAATTCTGAATGATATTCTGGCAAACTCTCCTCACTAGAACTCCTTGTGTATCAATTCCACATACATACCTGGAAGTCAGGTGTGCATGCACATGCATGTTGGGTGGGAGGTCAGTAACACACTAAAATGAGGGGCAGAGCCTATTTTGATAGCGTTTGTAATTCTATTACTAAAACTCCTGAAGCAAAACAAATGTAGTTTCCATTTTTGTCCCGTGCAACTGGAACACTCACTCAAATCTATCCTAGCTTGCTGGCAAATACCTCTAAAACAAGGAACTGGAACACTCACTCAAAGCTATCCTAACTAGTTGGCAAATACCTCTAAAACAAGTAAATCACAAAAGCAATTTTATGGCTCAGTCCTGCAAATAGTCTCTGCTGCAGTACTTGTTCTTTAAAAGCCCAACAAGTCAGCTGTGAATTCAGAAGTGTTCTGAAGGATCAGAACCCTTAATAGGTGTCAGCATTCCAGGGCAATGCCCCACACAGAAGGGATGCACACCTTCCCTTCTCTTCATAGAAGCATGTGTGGCACCCCTGGTATCACTGCATCCCACTCCTGCTTGAAGGACTGCAGACAGCTTTTTGTATATGCTATTTCTAGCAAGTTAAAAGATCTTAAATTGAGTTCTTCAGGTGGTAAAGTGAGAAATCTTACTGGACAATATTTTCACATCTTTATAATGCTGCAAATAAAAGCTTGCAGATACTACAGAAACACGCAGCTATAGCGAATACTACAATTTAAATACACTTTCTGTCCTCCTTGTAAGACATGTGAAACAAAGCCAAGAACTCTTTGGCTTTACATTCTAGTGAAATCCTAACTGTTCTGAACGATTATAAATGGTTACTGTTTGTCTTGGCTCCTACCTATATCAGATTCAGACTGAAGAATCTTAGTGAATTATAAAGGATGAAGTGGATATTTTTAAATTACAAGACTGCAATTCCAGTGGCTCAGTGTATCAGTTTTCTGTTTCATCTAAGTTTGCCGTGGAGAAAATTGTGGTATCTGACAACAAAGGATAGAAAACATTTACTTTCATGAACCAAAAGCCTCTTGCCTTGATTATTTTGAAGATTAAATCCCCACCCTCCCCAACCAAACACATGAAGATCAGTTACATTTTGTTAATGATTGAAAGGGACATAGGCTACCAACAGAATAGTTAGAACAGAATTTAAAGTGCACCCAATCAGAAAGGAATACTATTGAGTTAAATTAATCCAAGTTATAATCCTGGGGTCATGTCTGTGTTTTTCATTTTAGGTTTGTACCATTAAAAGTTAAGGGAAAGTGAGCACTGCCATTGCATCTTCTGTTTGATGGGGAGACACAACACTTAGGACTAACAGTCTATCACCACTGAAATACAGCACCCTTTGTTTACTTTGGGATTTTTACGTGACATTGTTAACTCCTTGGCCAGATAGCCAGGCCAGGTTAGTGACATGTTAGCACTGCTCACATCCAGAGCAGAGGGAGAATGCAGCATCTGTGAGTGCAACACAGATCAGGAGTGCCAGCTTGTGTTTCACCTAGAGTCAGCCACCAGGGTTGGATTAAGAAGTAAGAAAGACAGGAAATGTACATCAGAATAGAAATTCCTTCCTCTAGGTTTGTACCAAACTCATAACTGAATAAGCAACACCATAATCACAACTTCAGTTGAAACGTAAAGCTCACAGTACTATTAACACTGATTTCCTACAGTCCCTACAGTTTGCTGAATGATGGGAAATTAATAAAATTTGTGTGTTTGACAACCAGAAACCAGTTAAGAGTGTTCCAGAGACCAGTGTAACCAATGCTGAGGATCTATGATTCACAGAAACCCATGCAAGTAAATCACGACTGCTTCCCCTGCTCAGCAATAACTGATTGCCTAGAAAATCTGAGAATCAGAGTGCTTATTACAGAACAGGACAGAAAAGGATCATTTTAATGTCTAAACTGCACTATAAATTCTGGAGAATACGGACCCATACAGTATTCTTCCAAATGCACCCTCAATCAGCACAGGGTAAAAACTTGAAACACATAATTATTGATTTATTATAAATTATTCTTTATATTATACTCCCTCATAATACATGGTGAATATGACCAATATGACAAGATTAATTAAAATCCAAAAAGGGAAAAGATGAGGACCAACGATGCATGGATGGCAAGGAGGAAGCGGAGAATAAAAATTTCTGGGGAAAACAACCGAGAACTTCCCCTTAGGGACTTTGCTGAAAGCATTGAAATCTGTAAGAAAAATATGAAGAAGTTAAGCTGGTGGGTTTATTTTGGACTGAATGCCAAAGAGTTTTTGAGTAGCATTTCAAATATGACTCCTATTGTAACTGGTTAGACAGAGAAGCTCACTGACTACTAATCGTCAAAGCCCTGGTATGTTATTCCATTTCTAGAATGTCTCTGTCTCAATGTGGCTCAGTTCCACATACATAAACCTAGAGTTTCCTCCTTTCACTCCATTATTCAACAGCAATTACAGTTGGGATGTTGTATAAGAATCACCCAATATTCCAAGCTCTAATTTCAAGTGATACACAGCTACCTGGAGCTTATGGGTACTTACTCCCATGAGATGTACCACATAAGAAAACAAAACCCTAACCTGTACTACTTGTAAAAGCTCATTATGATTAAGCTCTTCAGTGTCCTATAATTAAAATAATTATTACAAATAACTGTCCCCTAAAAGTAAGCTTGTGGATATAGATTTCAATTGTGAACCATCTGGTTGTAGTTTTCCACCTTAAAGCATGGGTGGTGATAGCAGTAATACACTCTAAAATGAAGTTTTAAATAATTTTATCAATACACACAGCATTTGAGTAATGAACCCCAGAAGTCTCAGCTTCCTCAGATATTTCTGCATTAGGAAAGACAGATGACTCCTGAAAGGTAAGCTAGCATTTCTGCAGCAAACATTACCCCAGTCCAGCACAGGACATAAAACTTGCCATTTGCACCATTAGGCTTGCCAGGACAAATGAGGGGCTGGGGGTGATGTATGGCACAGGAAGGCAACCACAGCTGTTGGCTTCTGCAGAGGAGGACGTAGGTGCTCTGCACCTGAGTCTGCAAATATTTATTAAGCCCTTAACAGTGAGGTTGTGATGTTCAGAACAGCCACTGCTGAAAACCATTATCTATGGATAATTAACTATGTCAGGACATGGAGGTCCTAACATGAGGTCCTCATAATTCCCCACCAAGGGAAAGACAGTACAACATGATTATAATATATTAGTAATATTTAACAACAGGATCATACTATTTGTGCTTTAATAATGAAGTTTGAATACCATAGCTGGGTTTAAATTAATATTAGTTGCTGATAGTGCAGTTTAAGCCAAGATTAGTAAAGTCTCAGTTTGTGTTGCTATTAAGCAATGTGATACTGCAATAAACAATGACAACATCTAATTAGAAAATTATTTTACTTATAAAGCATTTGTGTCCTTGAAGGTTTAATTATTATTAATGCATTTTTTCTATCATTTGACAGAAGTCTAAAGTTGTTGGGAGAATAATGAAAAAAAAAAAAAGAAAAAAAAGAAAGATTTTTTACTTGACCAAAATAATTCACTTGAACTTTGGAAGCCCTTGTATTTTTTTCAACCAATTTTTAGAAACAGCTAGGAAAAAAAATTTCATCACGCAATAAAAAGGCTTTTTGACACATGAAGACAAAAGCTTCAGGCCGTTTATTAAGACTACTTCCTACTGTGTTGGGCTTTGTTTTATCTCATAATTAAAATCACACCTGAGCTGGGCCATCTGTGAGAGTGTATTAAGTTTCTTACAAAACATGAAAATCCTTTCATTTTTTCCATACAAATGCCAATAAATCTTGTAGGGTTATTTTTTGTGTGTGACACAGAAAAATAATATGCTTAAATAAAGGCCAGGCTTTGAGCAAAAAAATGAGCAGGCAAACAAAATTATTTTTCGGTATTCATCTTCAATTGCTTCTCATAATAATTGATACATTTTTAAAAGTTGCACACCTATTTTTTTTTAAATATTTGACAGCAGATTGTTTTCTTACAGTTTCTTTTGTAGGATAAAAATAAGAATTAGCAAAAATTGAAGGAAGATTTTTCCATATCAGTTAGCAATTAAGAGTGTACAGAAAAACTCAGTCAACACTTTTTAAGATCACCATTGATGTTAACATGCTAATGAATATTCTAATAGATTCCAGTGAGAAAAAAGAGAAGTTACATATTTCATAAACATAGGTATGTCATAGAGTTCAAGGTGGGGTTTGGTTTTCTTTTGCTGGGTTTTTTTTGTTTGCTTTAAAATACTCTGATGAGATACTAAGAGGATTTCCTTGTACAATGTACACAGCAAGAAATCCAAAGTATAGACCAACTCCATCAATAGAATATCTTCAATAAAGTACTTCTGTGTGCAGTTACACTGAATGACAAGAGGATCTGAATTCATGCTAAAAGTCTGAGAAACACTTCAAGTAGCTTGCCTTGAACATGTGAAAACTCACATACATAATTCTGTTTACATTGTTTCAAGCTCTTTTCCTTCGAAGAAACTAGAAATGTTCTTAAAATGAGCTTATTTCATACTTCTGCTGAGTCAGGAACCAAATGCATACCAACATCTTGTTTCTTAATCCTGTAACTTTGACTACACAATTAAATTTGCATAATATTATGGTACTCAAGCAATCCTACTCCAAGTTTTACACTTCTCAGCCAAGGCAAATTACAGAATGGCTGTCTAAGAGAAAAAACAGGTCTGAAGGCCCTAAAATGGCAGTGAATAACAGTGATTCTCCATCTCAGAGTAAAAAGAGCCAGGTGTGGAAACATTTTGAAATAAAAGATTATAAAATGTATTTCACAGCAAAACATCCTATACTGGAGTACACTAAGAGAGAGAAGCAGTATTGATGACTTGTTTTCATGGGCAAACTGAATAAGAAAATGGTCAACAGCAATCAGCACCCCAATGATTTCCCTAGATTTAAACTGCACAAAGGCCTTCCCCTCCATGCTACTTGAGCTTGAAATTAACTATTAACAAACAGAAAATTATAACCCTCATTCTTCTAGTCTATTACAACAATATTAAAATCTTAATTGGCAAACATTTAAGTTTGTATTCGTTAAAATTATTTATTTTACAACAAACAAAAGTCTAAATTCATAAATGTCATACATAAGACTAATATCACAAACAAATCCCTCAAATCCTTGTTTTCAAAGTGTTTTTTGGAATGTAATGACTAATACTGAGGCTATTTTGAAAATTTAGTTTTTCTTGGGTTGATAATAGAACATATTGAGTCATGTCAATCAAGAAACAGCAATATTTTTTAAATGTATCTGCCTGTGAAACTAAGTAATTTGGATCCAACTCTTAAGTTGTTCTCTCTCCAATTATATTATTATCTAATTCAATCCATTTTTGTAAAAAAACTATTTTTCAATACTTCATCGTTTTCTTTCTAAATGCATATTTTTTCTATCAAAATTGGCCAAGAGCTAAGAAATAAAGGCACTTTATTCTGAAAAAATAAAAAAAAAGCTTTTCTCATTCAATTGCATTAAAATTTTTTTCTTATATTTGAAAGATAATTACTTTGGTAATGACCATTTTATGAGTCAAATTAAAACCACAAAGATTTCTCAAATCAGATGCATCTCTTTCTGCAACAGTATCACAGTCAAAGTCTGAGGTTCCATCACCAGAAAATGTGAAGGATATTTACCTAAACCTGTGCTCTAATTCTGCTCTCAATCCCACTAACTTAAATCAAGAGTAACTCTCTTCAGTATTGCAATGGTGCAAAATCCAGCTGGGAAGACACAATGAGGACAATAATCCAGATACTTTCACAGGATTTTAAAAAATAAATGTTGCAGTTTTGGATAATCAGCAGTCAATTGATCTCCTAAGAAACCAGTGTGGATATCTGAATTCTCAGACCTCTCTCCTGTCCCCAGCCTTCTGCAGGTACACAAACTGATGAGAATTACACTCCAGCAGCTGCAGATCCACCCAGCTGTGAGGCAGAATCCTAACAGGGAGCGCCCCACAACAGAGGACTTGCTTTGGCAATATTTGTGGATAATCTCTGTTTACAGGTTGACATCCTGCAGTGTAGGAGATGATAACACACAGCACCAGGTGAAGCAACCCCACATTAAATGGGATATCCCAGCAACACCTAGAACTTTCCCCCTTCTCTTCTGAAGGAACATAAGGAAGATGAAGCCAAAAAGGAACTTTGTGAAGCAACACCTCTGGGTCTACTCTTGAGGAGATCCTGTTTGTACACCTCACTTTGCCCAAGGTTCTGCAGAGCATAACGCAGACCTTCCCTCTAAAAAAACGAAACAAATAGAAATACAGGGTTCTGGTCAATTGAAACATAGTGGTTTCTTCTGGGAATAAACCAAAATGGGTGCTGTTGACTCTGGGAAAAGGATGAAACTCTAAAAGATACCACAAGGCATATTTATTGTAAATTCCAAGGGAAAAGAAATAAAGAACATAAATTAGAAGTGCATTTTCAGTGATTTTCAAGCTCTAATGAGCCTTTTTTGCCCCTTTTTAAACATACAAGAGGACTAATTTGCAATGTCAGCACTATTTTGAAAATGTTTTCTTCCCTGTGTAATGAATAATCAAAGATAATTAAAACTGAATGAAGACTGTCAAAACAAACAAACAATATGTATTTAGATGAATTATCCTTACTGGTTTTCATTATTGTGTTTGCTCATTTTCTCCTCAGTTGAATTCATAACATTTACTCATTCACAATGGGTCTGTACATTCACATCTGCACAGTGGTTGCCTATGGAAAAGTATCAGCTTTCAGTATTCCTTCTTATGCACCCTCCCAGCTGTAAATGAGGTTAGGAAACAACACCATAAACACAGAAGGCCTTTCGAAAGGTAAAAGAGTGGAAAAATAAAAAGTCTCTCAGGAAATTTGATTTGCATTTTGGTTTTACTCTTAAAGGAATATGCAAAGCTTAACAGCACTTAAAACGATTGAAATACAAAATATTAAAGGAAGAGACAGCAGAATATGGCATTATATTCTGTGGGAGTCTTGTGTTATTGCTACAAAGAGCAGAATAAGGCATTATAGTAACAATAAAAGTGTATTACTAAAATAGAAATAGCACTGAATGCCAATCTCATTGTTTTGAACAATGAACTGCTTTATTTTCATTATTCCCCCTCACTTTTATTTCTTTTTAAGAAATGAGTGTTGGCAATTCCTTAAGCAAAAAAAACCCAGGACACACACACAGATGTCATAAATAATGCCCATATAAACCCATGCTAATTTATTTAATGTGAAACTCCAACACAAATTACTTAGCAGTGAAATTGCACCTCCTCTTATTGTGTATGCGAAATAAAGGCGAACAGATGTGCTCTTCCAGACCAAGCTATTGCTACAATTAAGCCAACAGTCATTTTACAAACCAGCGAGCTCTTTCATGTGCCTCTACAGCGCTAATCATCTTTTCTGCACCAGCCCAGCCCAACAGAACAGCGAGTTATTTATAGAGTTATCTATCTTGCACTTTGCAGATGATGCCTAACATTATGACAACAGTGAAAAGGTCTCCGTACCTGCCTACCTAAAACAAGTTTCTGTAAAGTAATGAATAGAGACAGCTTGGGGACTAAACACCTGCACCGCCTGCCTTTTACTGCCTGCGAAGTGAAACCACAAGGGACTGGCAGAAGGTACTTGTCTGACAGGGCCAGGACAGCCTTTCTCCTCAGTGACAGCCTGGGCCTCGCCTCTTAAACCTGACCCACCATAATTCCTTCACAATGCAGCAGCGAGGCAGCTGACAGTAGCAGCTGCACCTCCTAAGCGAGATGGATGGAATTTTCATAACTAGTTCCCCAAGTTACATTTTACCTTCAAGATAATTTATGAGCTGCTGTGGAGCCTTGAAGAGACAATATGCTTGCCATAAAATTAACTGTAACAGTCTTGTAGGTTATAATTAACACTGGGAGGGTAGCACCAACTGGATGAAACACATGGCATAATTGATGGTGAAACTGGAAATTAAGGAAGCTAACAATATCATTACTGTGCACATCACTTTAGTGAAACCTATGCTTTCCAGGGGTTAATTACAATCCCCTTCCAACGTACACACTCTGACGGGGAGTGGATGAGTGTCACAGCTAGGAGGAGGCAGGTTTGCTGGCAAGGCCACCTTGCACCTGGACTGATGTATATATTGTTTTTTTTTGCCTGGAAGAGATATACATGTCAAAGCAGCAGCACCAGCACCTGAACATCTGGCAGCAGGCACACTGTAGCTTAGAGATAGATGATTGCTCAAGCCTCATAGAATATTTCATTTTCGCTGCAGCCAGCAGACTTAATGGCAAAGAAGAAAAAATCCTCTGTGAGATTTCACTTAATGACACATATTATTAATTTAAATGACTTGAGCAAAGAAAAACATTTTAACTTTATATTACTGTAACTTAGCAGCAAATTAAGATTTTTTTTCATCAATGTATTATCGTTTTGGTTTATTATATTAGTCTTTAGAAACATGCAGAGCAATCTTTTTAGAATCTCACCTTTCAAGGGAATACTGAACTCAAGATGCAATGCTAGTAAGCTAGTTAATCAGAAATAATATTATAAACTGCTGCCATCTTTGGGAAGGCAAACATGCAATTCATGCACCTGTATCTAAGACTCTACTCTCTAACCAAGGATTAAAGAATCATTAGTGAAATGTATTTTTTTGAATCCCTCAAATTATTTCAATTGAACTTTTTTTTTGTCCCTGGACAACATATGTGAAAATGTACAGATAAATGATGCAACAGTGTCACCTACAGGCAAGCAAAACAGTCAAAAACCTCCTCCAACAATTGCACCCTCTTACCTCTCAAATCCTTCTCCTCCCCTGCTTTCCCCTCCTCCAACCTCCCCCTCAATCTCTAATAATACACACCTGGATTTGGGGATTATCCATATCCCCAAGTAGAAAAAGAAGGGCAAATACCTAAAGTGCTTTCAGGACTGTCTAATATAAAATACTTAAATCTTTTATGCAGTACCCTACACTTTACAATAAACATGCAGTGCAGCCAGCAAGTCAGCTACACTGGAGTAGGTGCCTGGACTGCTTCACCTCTCCTGAGCACTTGCTCAAATTCACGTTAACTAGGTGATCAAAAATAATTCTGACAAAAATATTTTTTTTATCTCAGGAAGACCAAATGCTGACATTCTTAAATATGAGAAAATAAAATGAGAAAACATTGACTTGCCTAAAAACAACTGGTGAAAATTTTAACAGTATTGTCCAAACTTGTACAAAAAAACACCCTCCAGCATAATTTGACACTAAATCTAACTCCAGCATATCACAGATGGATCCATTCAGCATACCCTTGCAGAAGAAGTAGAACACTCTCTTATTGGTAACTCTTAGAATTCTCAGAACTCTAATTTTCAAACAGAATACTCTTTTCTCCTACTATTACTGCCCTCACCTTAACACTCAATAGACTTTTCTTGGCTTCTCCCACAAACTCTGCATTTTGAAACCCTGTTTCTCAATATTTTTGATACTTTTCAAGGTACCTTTTTCTTTCAATTATTTCTTATATACCTGCATACTTATTATGCCTGCATATCTCTGAAAGAGTTCTCAGCTGTCCAAGTTACTCAAGTAACTTATAACAAGATTTTCTTCTATTATTATTACATATGCTCTAAGCACTGTCGTTATTTGGGGCTGCTGTCATTTACCAAAATAAGACAAATAATATGAAAATAATTTATGCTCTGTAACAGGTCCCCAGGTTCTCTGTTTTTGCAGAACCTCTTAATCTTAAGAAATTCCAACTTCCCTTTTTAGCTATATTAAAACATCAGGATAGTTTATAATTTAATAATTCCACAGCAATGATACATTAAGTATTGAAAATTTATACCAAATAAATGGAACAAATGAGAGTAGCCAAATCAAACTCTTCAAATGTCCAAAAGATCTCATTAGTAGTGAAAATAAGCAAGTAAATCAAATCCTATTCTCCAGTTCATCTTAGTTTCTCAGATTAGTTGATCCATCTCCAAGCTGTTCTTTGACCTCCCTGTGCACTGCACTTCCCTCTCACCTATCCTGTTAAGTCTGCTCTTAAGGAATCCTCTCCCAGCACGTGATTAGCTGCACGTGCTAGCAGAACTTCAATGCAAGCAAACTGCAGAGCAATGCAGCAGACTGATGCTCTTTTTCACCCACAGTAATCCATGACATGCATTGGCTTCTCATCACCATGGCCTAGACTGCTCAGAGCATTGACAGCACCTTGCTCAGTTTCAACATGCATTTAATTTTTGGCTGCTCCAGAAGTGCCAGCAAGGGTACCAATTAGTGTCAGCTGTAGCAGTTGCTTTATGTGATGTACACACCTGCCTACCAGGGCTGGAGAATCAATGCATTTTACATAGGCCATCAAACACAGACACCCAATGGGAATAATCTTTGGCACTACCTACCTGAACCATATTTAAACTGCTGACCTGAAAACAAAAGGCTTTGTATTTCATTGTCAATCCCTGGAGCCATCAAGTTCTATATATGTGGAAAAACTTTAATAACACAAGGCTGACAGCCTTTAAGACTTAAGTCATGAACTCATTTAAGCATCTGCTCACTTACACTCATGGTATGACATGATCAGCACCATTTGGCTGGGTAAACCCTTTAAGTTACCCTCTGTTTTTTCAACATTGGTAATGTATACAGATTACTTAACACACCTCCAAATTAAACATTTGAGTCAGCTTTACGACAGGTAAAGCTGTGACAATAACGGTACTGAAATCATTAAAGCCCTGTTTGGATAAGGCTTCTATTTTTTTACAGAAGAGAGAGAATTCTGTCTTCAGACTCTTTTAATTTTAAATGTCTAATTTTAGACAAAGTTTGAGTTCACAATAAGTTTGCCAGTAGTTTAATGGATGTTAAATACCATGAGATTAGCACATTTTTCTGAAGGCAAAGGCAAGAATGGATTGATACTGCAGAACAACTAGACCTCAGTGGATAAAGCAAAATAAATCTGTGATAATTTTTCATTCACTGGACCACTCACACCTTATCCCTGGTTTGTAATATCAAGTCTTTATCTAATGTGAGCAGCTACAGAGCACAGTAAAACACTGAACTCTCCCAGCCTTTCTCCTTTTCCCCTGCCTCTGGTAGACACCATTCTCTCCTACAGAAAGGATGACAGCAGATGCTAATGCTTCTTTGTGGTTCAACTGCCTGATGATGTGGCTAACACTTGGTCTCCACAGATTATAAATTTGTCACCTCTGTGATCTAGTCAATCTCCAGTGTCCTGTAGCCTGGAAATGCAATAATCTCCATTTCCAGCATTCAGGTCTCCCAACGGTAGTGAACAAATCATTGTCAGGCCACTGGAAAAACAACACTATCTATCTTTCCTACACTGCAATTATGAAAGCTTACATAAATAAGGAAACGTCACCCATGCTGACTTTAAAAGCTTGTCCAAGAAAAACCAAACATAAAAATCATAAATAATTGAATAATCTCTGATAGAGTGGGAAAATTCTTTATAATTTTTTTTTCTAAGCTTTAATTGCACTATAAATAAGGACTAAATTTGTGTAATTTTCCAGTTTTGGAAGTGCCATTGAATTATCTGAAATACTCATCTAGCATAAGAAGAAAAAAAATCATGAAATCAAAAAAGAAAAATGTCAAAGAAGTTTCCTTTGGTAGTTACCCAGGTATAGGATGATGCATCTGTCTATGGATTTTAGAAGTGAACCATTAAAATTAAATTAAAACAGAGTAAACAATCCCTAAGAAGTGCCTTAATGACAGAGTCTGACACAAACAAAAGCCACACAGAGCTGAAGTTCTGCAGTTTTTCTTAGCCTGCCTTATAATACCATTTGGTTTAGGTTGCTACAACACATAACTTTTTTTGCACCATGTTTCTGTGTATACAGTGACATGATAAAGTAAGAGGCAGGATTTCTGTAAGAAGCCACAGCTTGGAAACACATAGTCTTTCCAAGGGTAAAGGGTCAAGAGAGTTTCAAAGGAACAGCTAAACAGCAGCATTTAATCAAGCTGCATTTCCATTGTTCTGAGGAGTACTTGTACCTATTGATCCCAAGCCTGGCTCCTTCAAAGACTCCTCCGTACAAGGAACACAGGTGAAAGACAGAGGCAGAAAACAGGAAGGGTCACGAGGAGCAGAAGGAATCTGGCAAGAAGCAACTGGAGAAAAGTCAAAGGTCAATCAAGGCAGCTGATGTCTAAGCATAACTACAGCAGGAGACCTGACAACTTCATCGATGTTGCAGGGGTTTCTCCATTCATTTGAAAACTGCAAGGTTGGTTTTCAGTCTGACCCAAAGCATCTTCCTGATTAACATAGAGTATTCAGGATTACTCAGTCACAATTTACTTTCTGCACATTGTCCAAATGTATTGACATTCTGAAAATCTGGTTTTTTCTGAAAATCAGCTTACATGCTGCTGCTGAACAGTTTCATTTTCTTCTTTTAAGAAGTATTCACACACATACAATCTAAAGTATGAATTGCAAAGAATCCAAATGTAATTTTCTCTTTTTCTCCCTGTGATTTGAAATGGTGAATCAAAATTTTGGTGTATGCTCATTGCTAACATACTGAGACCCACTGTCCAGAGAGGAGAACTGTTAGCAAAAAACACACTGGAGATCATTCAGCTGTATCTACTGAGATCCCTCCTAATATCAGAAACACGGATACTGGATTCCATGACACGGAAAACAAAACAAAACAAAACAAATCTGTCATTCTCATGTTACACAGAACAACCACAAGATTTAAACAACACAAATACTTCCCCCCCACTCTCTGACAAACTTTAATACCTCTGTAGTTTGTAAAATCTTGGGAACTGGTGTAGAACCTATTGCAGTATTTTCTGAAGAGTTCACATTATTTCATATACTTATCATCTTGACAGGTCTGTGAGAGTTAAAAAAAAAAAATCAGTATTTTTCAACCAGTCTTTGAACTGGTATTATCACATTTCATTTGAAAAATAGCATTCACGAGTTCCTGAAAATACACAAAGCCTGTGACAGAAAGGAAAAAAAAAGCTCTGATTTTCCCAAAGCCCATGTTAATTTCTTAACCCATCGACATTTCCTCTGCTACAAAGGACACAGGGCTTCTTTACATCAACACCACTTTCTCCTAATGGAGCTAAAAAGAGTAAAATCTACAACTAGTCTTTAATTATGATCTCAAATTCCAAGGTATAAGGAAGTTAGGCACAGGAAGAAAAAATTAACTTTTTCTTCAAAACAGAAAATAAAATATTTTAAATCTTCCACTTTGTATCTTATTTAACATGCACACTACATTAGGCTTCCACTCTAAGATTCTTCATTTTTCTTATTATAGAATTGAAGAATGTCATCCAGATTAGGACTCATTTTCTCACTAGGCACTTAAAATTTATATTCCTGTATAAATATCGACACAAAAATCCAGATTTCACTGTTGAGAGCTAAGACTACCTCTGCAGTATAAGTGTTCACTGTAACAAGTAAAAGAATACATACCTTTAAATTGTTATATAAAATTGTGAGATCTAAGAAGGGGTTTGACAAAGGCAAAAATTGCTGAGGAATTACAGCTCACATCTGACTTGAAACCTGAAACTAACATGATTTGTCACAAGTAAGAGGTTCTTTCTTCCACTGTCATGCAAAAATGCAAGAATATAAAAATTCTAGAAATACAGGGAGCCAGTCTACAAAATATTATGAGTTATAGAATGACCTCATAAAAAGAGATTTTTAAATTGTGTTATTTTAATTATGCAAGGTTATAAGTTATTGATTTTTACAAGATATAATCAATTAACACTTTTCAGCTGTTCATCTCATGAACCAGAAGAATTTTGTGTTTAGTTTGGTGCAGATAATTTATTGAATGTTTATTCTGTTTTCATTATGTCAATTTGTCATTAGATGATTTAGAGAGAAGTTAAGATTTCAGAATTTGGATAAGTAGCACAGCTATGAAAATTCAACAATCAGAAATAATTTTATCAAACTTTCCACTTCATTATGTCTGTCTCCCAGACTTTACATTTTCCAGTATCTAGTTGGATTTCCCCTAAAAGAAAAGGTACCATTTCACTGAGGGAAACACCAAAATGGACATCAGGGTCTGTGTTTTAATAAAACCATTTTGGACTAATACAATTTTTCCATTTGAAAATCCCATACTTTAGTAATGGTTTAACTAACCATATTTTTTTCTAGCAGTCAATATTTTCAATGCAGCTAAACACTACCCTTTAAATTAATCTCTTGTTGATTTATTGATGACAAATTAGTTTGGTAGTAAATGTATTTCTATGAAAAATACAACAAAAAACTACTGGCAATTAAACTCAGTATCTCATACAAGCATTAAAGACAATGCTATTATAACATGATACAAGTTCTATTAAGAGAAATAAGAGCTACTATTTTATTTAACTATAGTCCAGCTCCCTAAGGCTCTTACTGATCAGGAAAAGTGCAACATTCTCTCTTGAAATTCAAGCACTTTTTCCCCCGTTTCTTTCTGATATAACAACTTTTCTGGTTCCAGTTAAAAAGTGAAATAAAATGTCAACAACATCATCAACAGGGAAAAATATTAAGGCCTTTTTAAAAAATGAATCAGGTGCAGATATTGAACTGTACTTTCTCATCCTTTGTCTCACTTTTCAAATGATAATTTCTTCCACAGTCACCATTAAATCTTGATCTATTCCAGCTCTCTGTATGGGTCATTGATTCTAGATGTACCATGGTTATTTTTAAATGTTTCCCTTTCGTAGAGAAAAAGAGGGCTGTCTAGAGCCAGATGGGTAACTTCACACTTCATTTATCAAACCCAATGCATTAGACTCCACCCTCTCTTTCCCACTATTGCTGTTAAATTTCCATATAATTTGGTAACAATTTTCATTATCATACAGTGACCCTAAAAAGTCTATCCAGGTTTGCATGGTTAGTCCGAAATTCACAGCTGTTCCCTTCACCCTCTGTTTGTTACAGTAGGATCTGGGGTTCCTCTCACTTTATAAGCTGAGCACTGACCTTCTGTAAGCAGAGGTCAAGAAGGGGTCAGTTCAAAGGGCTAGAGCAGCTCTTTAACAGCTATAACAACCTGTCCATCAGGCACTATCACACAGTATAAACAAATCTGGGGCTTTGGAAACTCTGGACCATTTCTGTTAACACTCAGAGAACATTCACTGAGTCCTACCTGAAGTATTTTGGATCACTACCACTCAGAACAACTTGAATCCCTGGAAGACCTGCTCAGATACTTAAGATACTGCTGACATCTTTGCATCACAAGTCTACGAAATGGTGAGTGCAACACTAAGCACACTACCATGTGCTTTGGGCTGTGGAGCTGAAATAAAATCTTAAAGAGTCATTTCAGCTCATTAATATGCAGAAACACTAAAAAGCAAATACCACAAGAATATGCTTTAACTGAGTAGGTACATACCAGAAGAGTTCATATGCCTTTCTCTGGGAAAGGGTAAATTTCCAAAAGTTCAGTCAGTTTGTGTTCCAGTTCCCAACATGTATGTTGATTTTTGTATTTTTGTTTTTTTTTTTTTTTTAAATTTTATTTTATTATTTCAGGTGTTAATGACACAAATAAAAGTCAAGAAAGAACAGAATGACTACATAGCTCTACAAAGACCAAGTGCAGAGTGAAGTTTTCTGCCAGCTGCCCTCCCTTCATTGACCTAAATTTCTTGAAGTTGTACTGTTCATAATCTGCTCTCTAATGCACAATGTAAGGTAATTAGAGTCATCTGTATTTAACTTCCACAGGAAAAAAATTCTATTATCTAATCTAGCTGATCCCCTGATAGCCTGTTGAAAGTAAAGTACTGTAACCTATTGCCTGCCCTTTGACAAGTGCTAATTATTTCCTGTCCAAGCACATTTTTCTCATGTAATTCCAAAGTACACAATAGACTGATCTCTAAAACATGGGCAGCCCTGCTCGTAGCACGGCGGACGTTTTATAACTTTCAGCACCGTGTGCTCCATGGCTGCCACAGCCAGTGTTTCATTCCAGACACCGGGCTGAGGCTTTGATGGAGCCAAGTGAGGTGTAGGGTAACAGCCTCTTTATGCAGATCCTATGGATGAGACTCCCAGATAGGTCACTGGGATGGGAAACATCAAATGGAAAGAAAAGGGATTATGGATATTTAATACTCAAAGGACACTTTCTTTCAGAACTCTCAAGGCACAACGCTCTTGAAATTTTCTTTCAGGTGTTTAGTTTTAAGAAGGCCTGCACTTCATCTGCTTGTGCCTCTCCCAGCCCCCAAGAGCTGTGGCTTTGCTGTGTCAGAGGCTGGGCTACATCTCCAAATGCAGCCCTGGCTCCAGCCCCAGAGCTCCCTGTGAGCAGCAAGCAGGGCCAGGCACGCTGAAACCCACAGTGCTTCTAAATTACTCATTATCACCATGATTTCTGATGGCTTTGTATATCAGGAGATCATTGTTAGACAAAATAAACTCTAAAAAGGTATTCCACTCATTAGAGACTTTATAGCCTGTTTCACAATGAAGATGCACATGTTCCACAGAAAAGCTTTAAGTGATTTTCTCTGTTTCCAACATAGCTAAAACATTTGCGTTATTTAGTAAGTATGGTGAAGGAAGGCAAAAAGAAAACCAAAAAAAAAAAAAAACCCTCCCCCAAAAGAAACCCAAACAATCAAAAAAACAAATTAAAAAACCCACAACTCCCCCTAAAATTCCCTTAAATTGTTCAAGAAGAAAAACAAAAATGCCACATGATAATATGGAAAATATTTTACAGTCAGCTTACTCCAAGATCTTAAATGAATAGCATACAAACATTCCATACTCACTGGAAGACTTATAAAACACAACCTGTAATTTGTCAAATAATTATGTGCAATTAAGTTCAATTTTTATCTAAAGTTTCTAAAATGTTTCAGCTTCATTTGCTGTAATTATTTGGAGCAGAAAAGATACCCAAGTGTCAGACCCAAAATATACAGATAACATTTTAAAAGCAATCTCAGAGTCTTCAAGAGCTACATCAGCAAATTACAAGAGATCTCCCTGAACTTTAATTATTGCAGGTAAAACAATCATGCCAGTTAAACACTAAATTTGAATAATAATAATCTTATTTAAAAATACTTTTGACTAAAAACTGTATTTAATTGTAAGTAATGAGCATCTTCTGGTTTAAAATAAAAGCTGTATATTTGGCAGAAAAATTTCATAGACCGCTAGAGATTTTATGTAAATATCAAATAAGAAAATAATAAAAGATTACAAAATTAGTATAAACCTATAGCTTTTAGACAGAGGTGAGAAAAATGGTGACATCAACTCATTTAGCAGCCCAAGAGAAGGACAAGGTGGAACATGGTGGAAATCCTCTTCCATCCAGCTGTTTCTGAACAAACTAAAAGCATGGTGTAACAGCTGCTTCTGAAATGCATTCAGCTGATCACATTCCAGTAACACAAACCTTTCCAAACACAAACATAAACCATTTTTGAACACTGTTAACAGCATCTCCTGCCCTGTGGTTCTCTGTAAGAGCTCGGGTACAGTAAAACAGTCCCAGGACATGAACCCCAGCAGCACATACTCATACACCCATCTCACCCAACACGATCCAGTTAGCACCAGTAGGACACCACAAGCAAAGGGGAGCAGCACGAGGGAAGCAGAAGTGTAGTTTTAGCAGAGCATTCCAGCACAGGGCATGGTTCATATTGTCAGCAATATGTGGAAAACCTGAGGGCACTTCAGGTGGCACCACTCCTCAGATCTGAGTGCTGCCTACCAAGCTGTTATCAGTAGCCTCTACTGTATGAGTAAGGGAGCAGTCTACCCACAGAAACATGGACTATCCCATTCAAGGAATTACTATTTGAACAGTGAAAATTTAGCATATTTTTTTAAAGTCACTTGTTCCCACTCAAGGGGATTTATAGGAATATTTCTCACCTTGCTGTCCATTCTTTACGCAGCTTTTGTCTCTCCTTAAGAAGGAGCAGGAAGCAGCTGATGGTCTCATTTCTTTGTTCCTCAATTTGTTGCTCTTTTCTAACTTCAGAGAGGATCAGACTTGTCTTAAAGGAAGGAAACACATAAAAATTATAATCAAGAAATAGGAAACAATGTGTAAAATTAATAAAAAGCCCATAAGCAAATAAGGACAGTAAATCAATAGCTTTTTTTATTACAGTTCCACTGCTGACAAATCAATACAGTAAATGATGGTTAGAAATGGCCACCATATATTTGGTATTTAATCAATATACATGGCACAGAAGGTAAACCTTAAAATCTCATTGCCTTAAGTATCACACTAAGACATTGTGCATTCTAGCCCACATTTTCTTGAGGCATAGTTATTTTCTAAATATTATCTTGTATCAAATAGTATCAGAAGTATTTTCCTCAATGTGGCATTTGTTTGGAGGATTCCACCCTCCCCTTTGCTCCTTGGTAAAACTATTGAAGAAAACACCTGTTTGTATTGTATCTGCTGAATGGAATTTCTGCTGATTTCTGCATGTTTATTTGAAGTATTTAATGATAAAGAGAATAAGTAATAAAATCTTTTCACATGTGGAGTAAATTAAATACTGCTCAAAAATATACACATATATATCTAAATGCAATAGATTTAAATATTCTGTGAAGCAGAATGACACTCAGTCTCGGCAGATCAAATGTTACTGGAGTTCCCAAACAGTGTGCTGAGAGTTAATGTTGAGGTAAGAGAACTGGGGATGTTCTTATCACCCTTCATCCTCCCACCATGCTGATCCAGCTCCCTCTCTCCATCTTTCCCTACTGACTCCTGCACCATTTTTTCCTCTTCTTTCCCTGCACTTCCCCATGTCTGCCAAGCTGGGAAGGAAATGGTTGATTCTCAGCTACCAACCAGTCCCAGAGCCACCAGTGCTCACGTGCTCCTCGATGTGCAGAAGTGTCTCCATGGCAGAGACTGAGAGTCTTTTGCTTAAGTGAAGATATTATATTGCCTTTTTCACCTTAACCAGCCTCCAACATACAGGGAATTATTTTTGGTATTCTAACCTTCAGTCAAATATTCTGCAAATGTATCAAAGGATCAAAATGCTTTGGGGAAGGATGACAGAACAAATGGAATTATTGCACAAACCTATTTTCTTTTCACAGAGAAGAAGGCAAAAAAATAAGTTTCTAACCTGCAAAGTTGTGCATGTGAATTTGAAAACACAACCAAACATAACCAAGAGCTGTAATTCCTATCCCCAGCATAACCTCCCTTATTGGAACAACATGACAAAACACAAGGCATTTTGCCTTCTCCTCAACATCCCATACACATTACATTCTGTCCTGCCCAACTAAAATTCCTCTGGGAATTCTGTGAGAGAAATTATTGTTATCTTCAGTTTGTGAAAACAGAGATCTATCCTCATTCTGATAGGGTTGCCTTTTTTTTTTTTTCCCCCACAAGAAACAATAACATGCAGATGATACACTTCTTAAACTATGTAAAGTAGGAGTAGAATTGTTACTGCTATGGTCCTTCCAAGAGAGATAAAATAACTTTATTGCACCAACATCACCTGTAAAGAACAAAAAGCATCTTTCTCCCCACCTCTATCAGTGGGCCTACCAAGAGGCATTACCCCATTATATGGGACTTAAACATCAAAAAGAACATTTTCTTGTAAAAACCTCAAATGTTCAAAACTCTGTCTATACAGATCACATTCTTGACCCTGCTTTGACATTACAAAGCAAACAAAAAGCCAGAGAGCATTTTCAGATAAGGATTCCCTGACATGAGTTTCCCTTGCACTGACCTACAACATCTTTTCCACAAGCTCTAATATCCGCCAGCTTCAACAATCCTGACCTTCGAGCCTCACTTCCAGCAGCTGCACAGTTTAAAGCAGGATTTGATAAAGGACTGCAGCAAGTGAAACACATACACTCACATGAGCTGAGGTACATTCTTTAATGGTGGAAATTAACACTCCTGGTCATTCACAATAAATATACCTACTAAGGCTTTTATATTATCTTGTACAAGACTAGATGGAGCACTACAACCACAGTTTACCCCTGTATTATAGGATGATCAGACTGTAGCCATACAGCTAGGCCACAGTCCACCAAGATCTCCCTTTCAGAATGTTTGGATGGCCATTCTATTCACAGAGGGACAGGAAAATCCACTGGTGATGGTGAGATGTCTGCTTCTCCCCTAGACTTCAGGAAAGTCCCAAGTTTAATGATGCCATAAAAAAAAAAAAATGGCATCACAAAGCAGTAAGTACAGTTATTTGCTGCAACAAATATCAAGATCTCCTAAATAAATGATCCAGAGAGTGCAGAGCATGGAGAACTGGCAGCTGCTAAAGAATTTTCAGTTAAAATCTGATGAAAAGATGATGTTAATAGAGTATTATCAGTCAGAGATGGGTGATCACTTCTCCAAGTATTCACAATCACACTGTATGTGATATGGTATGAATTCCATTGACCTGGTCAAATTGCAAGTTTGGAAACATCATAATTCTGGAAACAGAACATAATTTATTGTTTACTGAGAGGACAATTATATTGCTTCAGTCTTCTGTTAACATCTTTCACTTATGTGATGATGTACGTGGCTCAAGTCAAATGCATAGTTTGACACTAACATCATAAACGCTTCTTTATTGAGCCCTGTGAGTACAGTCACAGCTACCTGGAGGGTGAAATAGTATTGTTAAGCAACATACAACAACAATACATAGCAATTTAACTGATTTACTTGTTTTCTAAGAGTGCTGAAAGGGCAGTAAGGTCACCTGGAATGCCAGTGCAGGGCTTGATGTGTAGCTTTTATAGAAGCATTTCTTAATAACTTGCTATTCTTATAATCACAATAAAAAAACCTCAAATTGTAACAAATAAAGCAGCATTCTGGGTAAAATAATATTATAAAGCATATTCCTTGGAAAGTTGTCTTTTCCATGAAACTTGTTTTGGGATTTATTTTTAACAAGAGGATTCGATATATACCTTGACTGATAAAGGTCAAGGGTTCAAGAAACTCGGTCAAAGATGTTATCAGCTGGGAAAGCCATTTCCTCACATCAACACTGATAAAAATCCATCAGAAACCTGGCTGATACCACCCCTGCTCTAAAGAGCAGGAATGACCTTCTTTTGAACATCACTATAGTTGCACATCCCATCAAAGAAAATCTGATCTTGTGTCTCAATTCTTTTAATGACAGATAATTGCCTGAAGAGGCCCCCTTTGCCCAACGCTGAGTGAAGCCTTCACAATTCTGAACTGGACTCACCACTGACTCAGGGGGTGAGTTTTTCAGGGCTTTTCAGCACACTTGGGACTACAGGACAGTAGAATAAATAAACAATGCAACTAGCCCTACAGCCTGTCTTATCTCATCCTTGTGTTCACAGAGATTCTTGAGGGTGGTAATGTTTACAAACTGGTAAAACTTTCTTTCTTCTGCTTCCTGAGCTGGCAAAAACATATCCTGGACAACCTAAGCAATGAGATTACATAAATTGCTTATCACTTGTGGGAAGCAACTCCCTGTCTCATTGGCCAGCATACCTCTTTAATAAGCAGTACTGCTCGTATTTTCAGTAAATCTTACCCAATACTTCTTACAGAAGATCTATTAGTGTATTTAGAGCTTTCCTGGTAAAACTCAAATAGCACAAGTCTTAAAAAAACCCACAAAATTCACCTCTCAAAAAGCCCAAATGCCTTTACATACACACACACACCTATATATATATATATATATGTGAATTTACACATGTGTCAGGAGCAAATCCAGCCTTTTACAGCCTTTTACATTAAACACAGTATTTAGGAAACTGTACTCTTTTCCTTCCTCCTGGTACAGCAGCAGAACTAAATTTAGGCATATCAGGCAAGAGCCATCAGAGCATCTTCTCTCATTATGTAAGAAAGGAAGGTTCTAAAATTAGATTTCAAGAGACCAACACCCTATTTCTCTCATTATCACCAACAAAGTATATCAGTGACACAGGACTGAATAGAAACTGTTATAACCAAGTATTTCTATTCACCCAGGATATACACACAAAATTAGATACCTAACAAAGCTAATCTAGGTATTGTAACAAGATTACAATTATATTTTTTCTTTAGATATGCAGCAGAAGAGAGTCTGTTTTAACATCTCTAGGCCACTACCCTGCTGAACTGCATGTCCTGGGTGAATATCACAACATGCCTACAAACAGGCAAGAAAAACCAACATCTAAACACTCCAAACCCCACACTGGTACATTTTTCTTACAGAGCTAGATTTTTTTCTTCCCTCAATACAGACCTCATGAGGAGTCAGATGTAAGGTTAGAAACACTGTATAACTGGAGACATGAAGCTTAGTGTTCTGTCAAACAAATTAGCCTTCAGTCTGAACTAAAGTGGCACTTGGGACAGTTTGCCTCTTGGTCCTACTTTGTTGGGTCAACAAATCAAATGTTTCACTCTAAGTTAAGATTTAATTTACTCACCACCAGTTTAAACAGGATAAGCTTCTGAATATTTACCAACCACTTCTACTTCAGCATAGCAGTCATCTCTAAAAAATCAATAACTAATACAGAAAGGAAAAACAAACAGTAAAATCTGTAAGCAGGGCTAAAAATGTTATTCTGTATTTTCCCTGTTATTTCTGTCATTTTATTTACTTACAGTGAAAAAGAAGTATCCTGATGAAATTCTGTGAAACTAGAACATGGTCCCCCTTTAGAGGGGAGGGAAAAAGAACCTGAAATCTATTAAGCCATGTTAAATTTAACACGGTGTAACTCCTCCATGATAAAAAAAGCTAGTAATTGATTATAAAACCCTGCTCATTTCTTCTTTACTTTTAAAATTTCTACTTAAAATACAAATTTACAAAAAGCAAATGTGCCCATTTTCATTGATACAATGGAAACAACCAGTATGGTTTAAGTTATCACCCGGTAATTTGGGCACATTAAACCCAATTCTTTGCCTTTTGTTTATTAATCCACTATGCCAGATATCACAGTTTCACTCAGCAACCCTCATGTTCTGGATGATATTGAAAAATGAGTCATGTTTGTCAAAGAAAGTTAAAAAAAAAAAAAAAAAAAAAGGTAAAGAGGGGAAAAGTGTTGTTTATAGAAGCCAGCTGCTCTGGCTTCGGCGCCAGCAGCTCTTCATCCTGCTATTTTACGCTCACAACCCCCACTGCCCCCACTGGCACAGGTACAACTAAATGTTGACTTCAATGCTTCAGAGAGCACTCAACTGATTCTGTACATGATTAATTGCCCAAGACATGGCTGACCATATGGAACAGAGAAAGCATCAAGTAATTCATACTTCTGTATATGATCATTTGGCCCCTGTTGTTTTAATGTACAGGAAAGAGCTAGTATAGCACAGACCTGGTGTCTTGCCCTTGACAGCCCATTAAGAAATCTCAAAGCACCTAGTTGAAGTTATGCTGTTGGCTTTTCAATAGCAGCCTAATAAAACAGAAGCAAAGCTTTCCAACTAGTCTTAAATCTTTCACATACAGTACATTAACCACTGCTGCTACAACAACTGGTTTCTTATGATAGGAAATGGGATTTGATTTCTAGCCTCTGCATACTTACTGAAAGCCTTTTTCTGACCTTTGGAGGGTTTACAAAATCACTGTTCGTTTTTCCTGCCATTTTCCCAGTTTCTTGCCATGGTGATCCTAATAGATTTGTTTAAGGTTCAGTACATTCTACTCTTACTAGCTGTTATATATATGCAAACTGTGCAATGAAGGTGGGCTCATGGGAACTGAAAGGAAAGAAATTATTATTAACTATTTTCTTTCTGAGATTCAGAGAAGTCACTGCAACATCTAAAACATAATTTATTTTTAAGGAGCCTATAAAACAAAACAAAAAATTCCTCAAAAGAAGCAATATACTAGCACGTGCTTTCTTTTATCAGACTGGAGACAAATCATCAAATTTCGTCTGAGAGGGAAGGAAAATTTATTTTAAAGCTGTAGTATTCTCAAGGATTTCTGACACAGACCTCAAGAAAAGAAAAAGGTGCAGACTTGGAAAATATGTCAGTATCATTAACTGCTTTATATTAGTTTTATCTACCGTTAACATCTTTTCAGTCATATGCAGTCAAAGAAAATACAGTTAAATAATGTTTCCCTGTCAAATCTCTTAAGATGACAGTGCTAAAAAGTTAATCCCCATCCTCACAGATCTTCTGGCAGTTTTGACGTACGTTGGCAAGGATGCATCTGCTGGCACCTTCCAATAGAAAATATTTACATGGAGTTTTCTTGTCTGAGGATTTTCTACTTGAGTAAATGATCCTCATGGTCTGAACAGCCTTATATGGGAAATTCTAATCATTGGACATCCATCAGTGGTAATTTCCCAGGCTGAGAATTCAGATAACACTATTAATACTCCAACAACACACATGAATAATCTGCAAGCCAACATAAAACTCCCTAACTGTTCTGGTTATTGATTGAGAACTTTCAACATAAAATCAGGGGGTTTAAGTCAAACATTATGTCAGTTTTTAAATAAAATATAAAGAATAGAGAATTTTACAAAAGCAATGTCATTTCTGTAGCATAAAAAGGATGGAAACTCAAGTTTCTGGTGTGAAACCATCGTCACGAAGATTATACATTCTCCCTCACCGTTATATTCGATGGTGCACATCAAAACTAAACATGTACATAACCCAATTATAGAGCAGAATGCTTAAAGTCAGACATATGCTTAAGCTCTATATACAAGTCTATATGCATTAAAATGTAGGCAGCCCTGCCTTGCTTTGAGGTATTCACTGCTGACAACAAAGGATGAATACCTGACTTGATAGATGAATAGTTTGACCTAGAAAAACCTACAGCGAGTAGATCACTTCGACATTTCCAAAGAAACTGTAGGTCTTGTCTGCACTAGAAAGTTGTTCCATTTATCTATACCTGTAGAGCTAAAGCAGTACATCTTCTAGCTATATGAGTTTAAAAGTCATAAATTAAATGAGGTTGAGCTTATTTGGAAATAAGCATTACCTTTATGCCTATATAAGAATATTTATACCAGGGTCTCGAGCTATATATTTAGGAAAAAGGAATCCAAACAGAAGTAATGCCCAAGTAATTTTTGGTTACTCTGGCACGCCATAACTGAATGAATTTGCAATTGAGAAAATGAAAATTCTTTAACTGGATTATTTAAACAGTTATGATGAATCTCTCTTAAGATTTTCAACATGTAGTTACAAACTAAAAAATGTAAAAAAAGCAACACTTGAATAATATTTTTGTGGCACTTATCAGTTTGGCAATGTTCTAAAGGTGAAGTATAACCCACCTCATCATGAAAGAGCAACCAAACCACTTAAGATATTTGGAATAAGAGTGGCTTGGCATCTTCAGATGTATGGGTGACTGAAAGGTTACCCTTCAGCCACATTCTCCCAGAGCATGGCCCCTCCACCTCTGAATCATCAATAGCACAAAGACCGAGGCAGTCCTAGCATGCATAGTGGATTATATGAAGTGTAAAACATTGTGGGGAAAAAGCTTTTGAAAGAAGTCAGGAAAAAGAAATCACGCTTGCAAGAAGATCCAGCTGACAGGCCAGTCCCTAACAAGTGAATATGTTTGAAAACATTGTGAATGCAAGAAAAGAACACGCCTTTTGTTTCCAAACCTACAGTGTGTCTTTACCCCAACTGTTGCCTGCATGGCTGAACATATGTTTTCTGAACAAGAACTGAAGCAGAAAGTGTTCTTTGTTATTATTCACTCCTTTGTATACACCTCCCTTTTTCCATTTTGGTCACATGCAAACAGTAGTTACGCTGAACGCAAGTTCTGAAGGACTGCACAGCAGTGTATGCTTCAGTGATTATCTACTATTGCTGAAATCAGTTGAGCTAAGATGCACTACAAGACTCACTTGGCTAATCTGCACTCTGGACAGCTTAGATTTTGCAGTGCTGAATCACGCTGAGTACAACCTGCACATGCTCACTCAGCCAGCAGTCTGAATTTTCATCATCAACAATTATGTGCAGTTCTAATAAGCACTGAAGAATTATACAACAAATTATTTTATGCATTCAAAGGAACTTGAAAGAGTACCCTTAATTTTCTTAGCATCTCAAAATTAACATCAACTATTATGAATAATTTAGGGTGGAGGAGAGAGAAAAAAATGATGGGCTTCAAAGCCCAAAGTAGGTAATACTACCTCACAGATACTGAAATGAACTGTAGTTCAAATTAAATACTCATGTAATTTTACTGATTCTAATGAAATAATTCGAGGTGTGAGGCATGGCTTTGACTCATCTAATTTATAATGAAGCCCTAATACTCTTAGCCACATACGAGCCTCTGTTAAAATATTTATAGATGCAAACTCGTACCAAAATCTCCAAACTAAATCAATGCTCTTTGTAGCACTTAAAATGCAAACTGGAATCTCTAAAGGTAACAGTAACAGTCACAAAAAAAATTTTAAAAAAATTAAACATCCACAAGCTGTGAAGAAAAATGGAAAACAGTGAATGCTAGAGTCTGAATTCATGATTACATTTTTATCTTTTACTTTTTTTTAGTGTTTAATTACATGTCACATTACTGATTTTCTTGAACAGCACATGTCAGTATCTATTTAGTATGGAAATATCTAGAATATCAGCATTTTCCTCTCATCACTGAAGCCACTACCTGTTGCTATCAAGCTACTTACTGCCTTAATCACAACACCTTTTAAAACACTGTCTACTAAAATATAGCTGTGCAGAAATTTAAAGCGTATTTCCAGTGTCATTAGTTTTATTGAAATAATTTAAAACAGAAAGCCGAGTTACAGAATGGGTTAAACACTGCAGAATGAAGAAGCTGCAAGCCACAATCAAATGAAAAAGCAAGCCACATGTCCAGAAGTGCCTGTGGGCATGCTTTGTCTAAGACACATGCTGTAGCAGAATAGCAATTTGGTACATATGCAAGATAACCACATACAGCTGAATCGTATCTTGGAATGACATAAGGGGTTCAATGCCTTTATCATCCTCACAGCACTAAAGGCACCAGGTCTGTGGATATCCCTGTGAGAATGGGATTCTCACCGTGTTTTTTCAAAAATGAAGTTTTGTCACACTTGGCTCAAGTAACAACTTCATTACCCCCAGTGACACCATGGCACACTGTTGTGAAGATTTAAAATTCATAATCATTTAAGTGCAGTAGTGATACCAGCTGTCATGGCAAAACAGAGCATGGAGAGCACACTGCTGGGAAGAACAGAGGAAATAAAACCAAAACAGAGCCTGCCACACTACATGTATTTAATATATGGGGAATATGACATTGTCAAGCAGCAAAGAGAACAACACCAGACATTGCCAGTAGTTGATGACAACAGCATTAGGAAATACACTTTTTTGGGAAGCTATGATCCTTGTTCTTCAACAGAAAACTAGGCTGTCTGATTTCAATGCCTTATTCTCCTCCAGTTGTGTTACAGTACATAACTATATTTTACATCAAACCATGGGCTAGGCACTTCACATACAGGCTGCGAAAATGCTGATGATGTGCAGTGTAAAGTGTACAACAAAATGAAATGTACTAGTAAATTTTTAAAATGAGGGAGTTGACAAAGGATAACAAACAGAAAAGCCTTAACTTACTTAACTTATTTCAAACAGTTGCCCAAAATATGTATCATCACTAGTTTGGATTCAGTACTTATACTAATTATGGATTCCTTCTGAAAGAGCAAGGCAAATACTTACTCTTAACTCTCTTGCATTCAGAGCATGTTCAGGAATAAAGTTTTTCACAGGTCGTTCTGACTTAGCAGAGCATAAAATTACATAAACCTGTAATATATATATGCCACTTAAATATGGACACTAATTTTCAATTACAAGTTATAAAGGGGAATAGATCTCACTAGTATATAAAGGCAACACAAATGTTACAAGAAAGAAGATAACTGCAAAATTACAATGCTGAACTATAATTAATATATCTGATCAAACTTTACATCCTGTAGGCTCAAAAGAAAACTACACTTTTTTTTTTTCCAGAATAGAAAAAAATACAAAATACACAAACCACAGCTTCCCCTAAACTAAAGAATATTAAAACTCTGTCTGATCTTGTATGTGTAAACCCATGTTTCCTGTATTGTGTATGCACCAGGACACCACACATCCACAGTTACTGTTTCATCACATTCCACCTAATTTCAGGGCAGCATCATGGATCTGGAGCATTAACCCAAGGAACACTCAGGCACGTCTCCACCCCTTCTGAGGGCACAGCAATTCCCACCGAGGTTCTCATCCTCTTGGCACGAGTTGCCAAATTCCATTCTGCCAAGAACTCAGTAACATATATAGCTATGTATTTTTCATTTGAATGCAATGTATCTGTAAAACCCACACTTTATAAGGCTGTTAATGCCAACTGTAGGCAGCTATTGATCAGTCTGATTGAGCTGTGTTCCAGTAAAACACCATGCTACAACACTGAAGAAGACAGTGTCCTAGTATTTGAAAACTTCACTATATATAAAAAAATATATAGACAATTTTCATTAATATGACAGTATTCAATCAGGAAAAATAAATTTTAATCATCTGATTCACATGCCTAATAAAGAAAACAGTGTGAACACCAGACCAACACACACAAACACATGCACACGGATTTCTCTCCAAAACAAAAATCACATGCTACAGATTCTGGCTACTCAACAGAGATGACATTTGCATGATGTGCTCACAAATCATGGCAATATATTTGGAAAACAGAAAACATTCTTACAGCTCAGACTCTCTGTAGCAGTGCATTCTGCTACCCTGCACCACAACATTCCCAGCTCCTGCCTCACCACTCACCAACACTTCCTTCTACCAGCACGTGAAACAAGATCTGGGTTCTCAAGTTCAGCTGCAAAGTCCAACTTAAGAGAGAGGTCAGAGGTGGCTGACTAATCACCTCTGCACTCTTCCAGAAGGAACCGTTAATCCACTGGTAAAAAACAATGTCAAGGATGCATTAACACAAACTGGCTGAGCATCCTTAACAGACATGTACTGAGTGTATGCCACAAAGGAGACACTAGCCCAAAAAAGCTTTTGAATCTCCTGGGCTGCTGCAGAAATGAAAGATAGCAGTTTGTGGAGAAGGGTTTGACCTGTGTTCTCTCATACAAAAACCTCTACTGCTAAAGATGCATCATGACAAGCTGTGCCAGAGCTCTAAAAATCTCCATGTACTGTTACTGCCTACCTGCTACACCTTCTGCTTTACCATGATGCTACAGGCAAATCACACCTCACAGCACTCAGAGCCCACACATAAGAGGTACAGCCTAGGTGAACAATCATCCACATTATTAATGTGGTTTATAAAAATATTTCTCTTCTTAAGGAGGAAAACATGTCATTTGATAAACTGGCATCTCTCCTCAGCATTTGAATTCTGGAGTTGGTGTTTATTTTTTTTCCACTTTTAAATTTTTTATTTAGGGTGTCATTATGCAATCTTTGTATGTGTACCAAATCAATCTTCAGGAATAACTACATTCCTCTAGGAAAACAAACAAAAAACCTGAAACATTTTCATTAGGATATGCTTTTTAACAATATTTGACTTTTTTTTTCCTATTCAGTAACAATTCTGTCAAGACTGCATGCTGAAAGGCATATATTTACTGCCATTTTAAAAGCTACACATCTTTTTTGTTTTGTGAAAATTTTTCTTAAGTATTTATTAACAGAACTCCTTAAATATCACACTACCACTACGTTCTTGAGTACTAAATAATCTTTTAAGGTTGGCAGATTTCATCCTGTTCACAACTAGTCAAATCAGTTATTGCCACACTGGAGAGATCACTAGATATAGTAAGCTGGTCTTACTAGAGATGAAGTGTAAGAAAATTAAAATCCAAGACAAAAGTTCTCTGCCCAAAGCCCAGGAGCATAGCAGTTATTAGGAGGAAAAGAAGTATTTTGAGCAGCATTTGTGAAAAATTGTCACAGCATTTCCATTTAAAACAGAGCAACCAAATACTATGAACTTAAGTTCATATTGAAGAGTTTTCATCCTGGGGAAAAAAGTGAGATATCCCCCACAAATGGCTTCATTTTTGACACTGTGCAGCACTTCAAAGCATGACTTCAACTTTTTAAGTTATTTTGGCCTATAAAACTAACTAAAATTGCCAACCAAAAATTACCATCTGCACTGGGTTTGAAATCATCTAAAATCTTGGGACTCAAGGCAAATTCTAGATAATCAAAACAACCTGTAATATTTCAATATATTTCTTCCTCCATACATCAGTGACAGGCAGAAAAAAGACTTAAAACTCCTGAAGCCATTTCAAAAGGCTACACTTTTAAAATTTTTGACTAATTAAAGGCACTGAGAATACTATTTTTATTTGACATTTTTAGAAAGTCTTAATTTTAAACCTATTCATCAACACAGAAACAGTAGCTGGCAAATTGTTATGTAAAGGGTTTGGGGTGGAAAAGAGCAGTTCCAGCTTTTTTTACTACTTTTTTTGCTATCAGGAACAGAAGGAGAAAAAGCTTCTTCATTTTGTATTATTTGAGGTGAATCCATTAGCTCGGTTTAAAAAAAAAAAAAAAGAAAGAAAGAAAGAAAGAAAAGAGTACCACAGGTCAAAAGAACAAAATGGCACACAAAAATCCATTGCCAAACCAGCTGTCGGTTGGATGCACAAGAGTAATGCTAAACAACTGTGGTATGGAGACAAAATATGCTTTCTTTAAGACACTTTTACAATAAGTTATTTAAGCCTCGTGAACAGCCTTGCCTTGCACCCACCCCTCACACATTAATGAAAACAAAAGGGGCCCATTTACATTGTAACCCCACAGTGGGGTTAAGCATGTGACCTTAAAGTATGGTGCTCTTGTGCTCAGTGGAAAGGTTCTTGACAATATAAACAAGAATTACTGCTGTTAGAGAAAAGGAAGACAATTAAAAACAATCTAGGATGCATGTTGTACAGCTGTTCAAGTTACGGCTACGTCTGACCCCTAAAGAAGCTACAGGTTTCACTTCAGAAACTTAGGCCATTTTAGTTTTATTAAAGTAATCCTTCAACAAAAACTGCATTTGTACGACAAACATGAGGTTTTAGATGAGTAACACAATGAAAATTATGTATTGCTGGCAAAGCATGCCATCGCTGCAGTTAAAAAGACATTTAGTCTGCACATCTCCTTCCAATGCTTAAGCTTGCCAGCTGAGCAAAAAGGAAATCCCTGCAATGAATGCTGAGAGAACCTGTTGAGAAAAAAAAACGCTGTTCTTGAAACAAATGAGACTTTGACAGGTCAAATCACAATCAAACCTGTTTGACAGACCTTTGTACCCAGGCGAAAAAAACCTGACTGGTGATTGCAGCCAAACTCTGCAGGCGCAGTGGCCCAAAATAGATCAAATTGCAGGACCAAACAGCCACAACATTTTTTTTAGGCTATATTTTGGATATATTTAATTTTGCATTGATTCCAAATGCAATAAAGACTGACTGCAATTATGGTCAGTAGTTTCTTTAAACATGCCTACAAATTTTCTAATAACCAAGAAAATACTTAAATTTTAAAGAGAAAATGACAGAACGATCTTTTTTTCCAGCAGTCGCTAAAACTAATTGTCCTAATATTGTCCTTAAAAAATAGGGTTAGAGAAGAAAAACTTCTGAAAAAATAACAAAGATCTTGGCTAAGTTTCATAAAACCACAATTTTCCTGCCTGTTTGATCTTTGTACAGTCAGCATAAGCCACTGAAACTCCTCCACAAATGAAAGGCATTCATGGGAAGCCATCAGAAAGCATTGCTTGTCCTCTGGGACCCAGGACAATAAAAGAAAAGTTTGTGTCTGCCACGTGGGCCTACAATTCAGCTTAAATGAACAAACCATTGCAATATCCTTCGGCTTTGTGAAAACGATACTTCCTACTTTTTTTGGAAGAAAGGAAGTCATATATAAACAGAACAAAGAGAAGAGGCAACACAAGTAGAGCCTCTCATAATAAATATTACAGTGAAAGTTTTGCTCATCAAACCAAGATTAAAAACATATTTTAATCTCCCAAGTTTTATGCCTTTGATGTATGTTCAAGAGGAAAGCTTATATATTTTGTAAGATTTACAACATTTCTAGTGGGAATAGCTTCGTATTTCAGTTTCTTCCCCTCTTTCTGAAATTGAGAATGTATGGGGTTGATTCTATCCCTTAATGCTGTGTCATATCAAACACTTCTGTAGAGAACACAAGCTAGGATGTCCTTTGGACGTTTTTCTCCCCACAAATAGCCTAGTGTTCTACTGAGCAAAGCACTGCAAAGTCATTATAATGCTGTAATGGTAACCTATGTAACTGTGAAAAACTTCTCAAAATGCCAGCTTTCCTAGACCACAGCAAAGTTCAAACATTTGCACTAAACTCCACAGCATAGACAACCACTCAACTGCATTTCCTTGTGGTGCTAAAATCAGAAGAAGGTTATATAGCTTCAGTAGAAATAGTAATTTATTATCTGTAATTTCACCACTACATGCCCACAACACCCTGATACGACACACGAAGCATTAATTTTCAGAATTGCAACAGGCAAAGCATAAACCTTATACATCAGGGGCTCCCTTTGTAACATCTTCCGCTGAGTTTTGCACTATTTTCTTGACCTTTCTTGGCAGCATTTTTTGTTCTGTCTTGACATAGCACCCACTGCTATGACAAAAGCACCTGCTCTTAAAATCACATTTTCTTGCTGCAACAGAGTCAAATAGCTGCTCATTTCCACAGCCTTAGGTGAAGGCAAAGCCAAATACATTAATGATCCCCTCAGATGGCATGAGGCAAAATAGGTGAAAGTTTCAGTGTAAGTAACAATGAAAGAGTGGGTAAGCATGCTCTCCCTTGTCTTGCAACACTCATGGCTTTTGGCTTTGGGTTCACCTACCAACCATTAACTTCAGGGGACACCATCAGAAATTCTCAAGCAGAGTTTCACAAACACGAAGTCGCAAGAGCAAAGGTGAAACTTGCCAGAATTGTCATTTTAAACAACTATTACAGTGAAGATAACAGTACTGTATATTGGTAAGGCTCAGTTTAACAATATTTAAGGAAGATCTGTTAACTCCAGAGGAACATGAAACTGCTGTGAATCTGCTATAAATGAAGAAAACACTGGGTGGTAAACAGGTGCACACTCAGGAGGTGGAATGGAGAAAATGGGTGAGGAAGGAGGTGACAGAATCTTCCCAGAGCTGTGCCAGACCTTGGAGAGCTGATAAAGACTCTTCTCCTCTGTGCCATTTCAAAGGTACATGGACCACAGAGCTGTCTTTCCAGAATCTTTTCCACAGCTTTCCAAGCACCCCCAATCAGTCCATTTGAGTCCAAAGATACATAAAAGAGAGATGCAGAAAGTTGTTCAGACATGGCAATTTGCAGATAAAGAAAAAAAGGAGGAGGCAGAGATTTCAAGGACAGCAGGAACCAACTATAGCAGATTGTCTTTCTTAAGGAAAATAAGTGAAATCCTGTAAGAGAAGAAAGGGATATGCTACCAGAAAATTAATATAGATTTTAACTTAGGAACAGTCAATAAGAGATTATTTCAACACTATTAGAGAAACAACAATAAATTTACAATCAGAAGTGCCAAAGCTGGAATTATACCAAGAAGCCTGACAGGAAAGACAGGTGTCTTGTCAATAAATACTGTGCCAGAAGAAGGTTCAGGCACAAGTTCTTAACTCATTTGCCCAAAGCAAACAGCAAGCAAATGAAAGTGTGAGGAATAATAGGATTCTTGTCTCCTACTCTGTATTTCCCTTCATGTTGCCATATGGTATCCATATCTGGGAGGATAAGCAGTACTTTGTACCCTGGTGTTTCAGTTTTCATGACACTTTACAAGTCTCATTGCTCATTTCACTGCTTTCCACAAGCTAGTCCTTAATGACACCCAGCCATTGCTTCCTTTGCTTTCCTGTAAAAACAACATACTCAGGAAATAATGAATGTATATTTGTCTCTTTCAAGTAACTGCAGCTCCGTTTTAACCATTTATTTTGCAATAAACTTTTTAAAGAGAGCTGCTTTTTTTCCTCCTTCAAAAAAAAAAAAAAAAGTGCCTGTATATCTTAAGGGTCACGATATACTAATTAAAAAAAAAAATACAAATAACATCCCATAGCCTCACTTCCAAGCTACAACCTACATTAACTCCTCCACCTCATCAAAGAAAAAATAAAATCACAATGCAACAACTGAGCACTCCCTAGTTCATTTTGACTTTTCAGCCCAAACAGAAATATCCAGTGATTGGTGTAGTTCACAAAAAATACTATCAAATTGCTTTTAATGGTGAGTTTCTACAAAGCATACTTTGAGGGAGTTACTTAAGAAGCAATTGTGGAAGCTAGAAAGAATTGGCCCACAGAAGAGGAGTGTAAGCTTATTAAGAACAACACCCAAGCCCCATCTGAAAGAAGCACCTGAAAAGGCAGAACTGTTCTGTCTCTGCTGAGTGCAAACAGTGGACTCAAACCACTGGAGGGGAAAAGGAACCCTCCAGAGCTACAGAGGCCAGGACCATCCCTCAGGTAGAAGACAAACCAGTGATGAGAATGACCCAAAGGGTTACTGCTTGGCAGGGAAATTTCTCTCTTCTTATTCTTCCTCAGTGCCCAACCTGCTGCATAACCTATATGAGAAAATTCTGCATTTTTCTGCATGACAGTAGCCTCTGAAGCAGATATTAAAATTTATATTTAAGAAACAGAGTTGTAGACTCAAAATTGTAAGATATGTTGAGCTAAGGCAAAGGTTCTGAAAACAAAACATCTTTCATAATAAATTAGGAGAAAGGAAAATCCTGGGAAATTTTTTCACCTCTCCCCAAACCCCAGATTTTCATAGAATTTTAAAGTCTATTCCATTAACAAACCATTGCAACTCTCTGGAAACTATCCTAAAGGCTAACTTTTCCCTGTGGTTACAAAAGTATTTGCAATGTGTGCTACAACATGGTCTAGGAGAGATATTCTAAATTTTTCACCTTAATATGATAAACTTGAATATGAAAAATATACTTAGAAATCTAAGTTAGATTTTTTTTTCCTAGCAATACAATAAAATTAATATAGCAAAGGGAAAAGATTCATCACTGTTCATAAGAATTCATTCGCCCAGGGAATTTTTTCATCTGTCCTCTCCTTTACTTAGCTAGACAGAAAATAGATTTTGCTGGCTATGTTTAATTTCCACAGCTGTCACTGTGATCTAAAACATTTATATTGGAGCAATCACATTTATCCTCAGGAAACCAGGAACTGGAGTACCAGTTCAAACACTGGATAGTCTATCTGCTATCTTCTGAGCCCAGTGGTATCTTAGATTTAGGAGATGTAGGGTACAAATAAGCAGTAAAATATTTTTTGATTAAAATTTACTTGAAAAATGTAATTAAACAGAAAAAATGCAATGAAACAGCAAAAGTTGACATGGTTTATATATGCTTATTGACTGGGTCAGTACAAATGTTAAGGCAAAAGTAGGCGTAAAATGAAAACAGGATATAAATAATTAATATTTCTGGTGTAAATCTCTAAGCATATTTTAATGCCTAGAAATACAATAAAATATAACATATATTAATGTATTTAATTTGAATTTCTAGTAATGAATTTAATGATATAAATTCTGATTACAGAACAAGTCACCAAAAAAGAGCATCACAGGCAACAGATTCATAGCCTTACTTGTAAGTCATGTTATTTACTTAAGCCCATTATGCAAATTTTCAAATCGTTGTTTTTAAAAAAAGATTACAGCACTTCTACAAATATTTATGGTTCAACCCAAGAAGATAAATGGTTGTTTGTGATAAATGTAAGAAGGAATCCAAAATATTTCAACAGACTTGAATCAGGACTAGCAAAATTCTAATGTACTATATATTTGTACAGAACAATTTTCAACATGAAAACAGCTCTAAGTACATTGTTCTAGCTATACCAGCCAAATCAGCAAACAACTTTCTCCATCTTTCATGAAGCAAATCTTATTTGGTAAACTGGCTATTATTCTCAACCTTTAGTTGTATGTTCTTCCAGTCTTGCTTGCAACCAACTAATTTATTTCCCTCCCCCATGCATTTTTTCTTTTTTAGTATTAAAAATGGATTTACACAAAACCAATAACAATTTTCAGTAAAAACATATTCTGGTTTTAATCAGGCAGTTCATCATTTAAAATTTCACACAAACACACTATTGCAAATGTTCTATCTGCAGACTTCCAAGCTCAATGTTCTGCTACTGTGGGGCCATAACGTAATCATTCCTTCAAGAAAGCTGACTCAGAACTGTGTCAGCAGACAAAAGCTATTTTGACATATGAAGTGAAATTATACATTCACACAGAACTCACATTTCTAACTAATTGTATCATTTATATTAGTAGTTTACACATTTAATATCCCCAAAGCAAGACCCTATTAAACGCTGCAGCCAAGTCCAAGAGATGAAAATTCAGATCATCATATTAATACCTTCAGTTCTTTTAACTCCAGCATCCTTTGCACTTCCAAGACTCTTTATACTTCCATTATATTTATTCCTATTTCTCTCACTTGGTTATTGTTTCTCTCTCTTTTCTGCAACTTATTTCCTCCCAGTTTCTCGCTCTGCTCACAAAACCACGTTGACCTTTAATTCTGCCTCCTACTGAACTACTTCAAATGCTTTCAATGCATTTTGTGGTGCCAGACTACTCACAGAAGTAGAAAGAAAACGCTTCTAAGCATAAATGAAACTAATAAAATGGAAGTGAAATATAAAAGGCACAAGGAACGACGCCAGTGTAATATTCAGTATTTGCACTAACCACAGGCCAGTGGTTGAGTGGCAGTCAGCAATTAAGCAATCTCAAACAGAGAAATCATGTAGGAAGCCACAGTGCAGTGTGCAGCATTTAATGCATTTAATTCCCTGGAGCATGTACAGGAAAAAAGTACCCCTAAAATTTTAGCATGTCTGCTTTTTATCCCGCAGCATAGGGACTGATTGCCCTCAGTGTCTGAGCTGGATTCCTTGCATGCTGGAGCAGAACAAATAGTACTTTTTCACCTATCCGTCACAGCAAACATGAAAGATTATGACAAAAGCAACCAGCGCTAATCTCAGCACCTCACTGAGCTCAGAGCAAAACACCAGACAGCAAAGCAGAGAGGAACCCAGCACACACAGACAGGGAAACACAATCATCAAATGAGTGGCCAGACAGCAGCAACTCGCCTCTGTGCCTCCACTTACTTAACAACCAACCTATCTGCTGTGGAGCAACACTAAAACACCCACAGGTTTGGTACACAGATTAAATGCTTAAGAATTATTACAATACGTTTCAATTTTCTGGCAGACTGAAGGACTTCATCTAGCAGTTCAGGCATTAGGCCCATTCTGGTAACTGAGTTAAAACAGAGCTTTTATACACCAGTGAACTCATGTCCCAGCTCTGCAAAAGAGACATAACCTGATGCTGAATTTTCTTAAAGTAGCAAATCAGGAGCAGTTATGCCTCTATTGGAAAATGCAGGTGGAGGCTCAGCATAACCTGTTACAGCTTCCAAGGTTGGCATCATTTGAGCTGAGAACAACCTACAGGCTCGAAACACTGCCCCAAACAGACAAGCCACTCTCCTTCCATTTTTGGCTCCCTAACTTTATTTAGTGTTTCCTCTGCTCTTTGACCATCTCCTTTGTTTACCTGCAAGTCCTAAACACTGCAGAGGGCTATGATGGCTACGCTGCACCAACATAATTTTCCTCTAACTGGCTCGACACAGTTTCAGATACTACCAGAGAGGTTTTGGAGTGGAAAAAACACCAATGAGGGAACTCTTGCAGGTCTTCCATCATGCCCACACTTCTCTAGATTTGGAGTAGGTGGAATGACCACAGCCTGAGGAAATCTCCAGGTGGAACACGTATCTCAGATTTGCAGTCAAGGAATGTGCTATGGTCACCTTTACAGAAGGGGGCAAAGCCAATGCCACAGCACTTGGGTGGGGGTACAGCACTGGCAATTGCTGTAGGCCACTGTAAAGGCTCTGCAGGTGGACACAGCAACCCAGCCTACCCAGACACATAACTGAGTCCTGCTGGAGCTGTGGGAATGGTTACACAACCCCAGAAACGTGTGAAAAATGAAACAGCAAAAATCTTTTGGTGCTTCCCTCTCAGTCAGCTCCAGCACTTTCAAGAACACAGCTGAGAAGAAAACAAAAAGCCCTTTGGTATTTCAAGAAAGGACTGAAATAATAGGGTTAGGGTAACTTCTGCACAGCCAAAGCCCTTGAAACAACTGAAGGCTTTTAATACAGCTCCTCAATTCTGAAACCACAACGACTGGGATACAGCTGGCAGCTGGACAAGAATCTCTGCAATATATCCACATCATCTGAAATGATAGCCATATATATTTATACCTTATAAAGTGTTTATATGTATACATACACAAATATATATATGCACACACATTTATAATCTTTAATAAATCTTTCCAAAATGGCTTAGAATGAGACACAGGTAGGTATCTTCTTTTTCACAGGCTTAATTAGGGAATATCTTCTTCCATGTGCTTTTTACTGGGATTCTTTTGGTTATGAGATTCTCATTATTTTTAAATGGAGGATTTCTGGAGGAGCTGTTCAGTGCAAAGAGAACTTATGTTCTAATGCCTACAGCTCCAACAGACTTGGGCCCCTAAGGAAGAAGAATGCTTCTCTCCTCACCCTAAATTGTTTCAAAATGATTTTCAGATAAAACAGAGAATTAAAGAACCTTTAGGAAAAAAAAAAAACAAAGGAAAAAACACTGAAAAAAACCAAACTCCAAATAAAAGAATGTACCTTTGACCTCTGGTAATTCAAATAGAGTGTTAATCACCAAAGGATTAACACCCTCTGTATTATAAATAACATAACCAGTCATCAGGAAATTATAACACCCCATATAATCAAGAAACACTGAAGTCTGTAGCAGAACTATGCCCAAGCAGTGGGATGAGAAGTACTAATATGAGAAACTTAACACATTGTATCAGTTCAGAGAGATTCTGCAACTTCAAGCATAATGGAGAGCAGCCCAGTACTTAAATAGATAAATCTTTTTCCTTCCATGTGTGCACATGGCTGTATATACACACATATCAATGCATCTATGTGTCATACAAACACAGAAAAAAAAAATCACAAGCCTTAACCATTATATGCATTTTTTAAATTTTAAGAAATCTATGCATATATAATCTCCTTGGGTTTTTTCTGAATAATTTCATGTTTGTGGAACCAAAAGCAAATACTTTCCAACATACTTTAAATAGTTTTCTGCATTTGATGTAATTATTTTTTGCTTAAACAAAGATTATGTCTCCCTTATTTGATTCTGTACTATAAGCCATCAGCATATTAAATGTCATATTATTACAGCACAGAGGTATCAATTACAATAAGTTTTTAAAGGGATGGCAGAAAAAAAAATCAAAGAAATCACTGCCCACAGTTTTTGGCTTTGAAGGAGACACACAGCTACACCCTTATCTTCTGCCATCTTCCCCATAACCACTTCCCACTTACAAAGCCTCTCCATCCTATTTTGTCTCAAACCACATCACTCCTTTTTGCCTGAGAGCCTTTGCCATCCTTTCCTACTTTTTCTCAACCTCCAAAGTTTTTCCTGCCAAGCTTGTTTTCTATTCCCACTGTACCCACAGGTCCATTCCACCCACACACCCAGTTTCAAGTTTTCAAGCCCTCATGCCCTGACCCCAAGGCTGCTGTCCCAGGGGCCCTCTCTCACCTTGCCTCCAGTGCTGCTGTTCTGCCAGCAGAAGGGCTCCCAACCCTCTTCCCGTGCTTGCACTGGCTACTGACACCTGCTGCCACCCTGATTGCTCCTTCCTCCACCCCTTACTCTTTCAGAAACCTGTAGAGGTGAGTAAAATAAGTAACACTAAAAAGCCAGATGAAGCAAATTTGATGCTAAGTAGAACTCACTCAGCATTTACTGTTTCCAGCTGTGCCTGTGCCTTGCTGATCACTCTCCATCCACACAGGAGGGTTCCACTAAGAGCAGGATCTCAGCGTTTGCCCAAGAGGAAAATCAGACCCTCTCCTCAACATGGAGTACCTCATGAAGAATGTAAAGAGCAACTCATCTCAAGAAAGAACAACTGAGTAGAAATCACTTTAATTTGTAACAGTATTTTCTGCTGAGACTCAAAAATCAGTGGAGAAAAGATCCATATTCTCACCAAAATTGCCTTAGTTTACTTCTCCCAAAGAACAATATAAGAATGTAGAGTCATGGAATCTGGTGACACATCTACAAGGAGGCAGGCCAAAGCTGGGATGAAAATGGACAGCTCTTGCCAGGTACAAAAATCTTAAACTTAGATGGGGATAAAAAGAAGAGTAGACTTTCTCAGTTTGAGAAGCCTTTAAGATCTAAACTACATTAGAATTTCCCCTTTAAATCTTCAGTAAAAACTACACTCCTGTAGTTCACTTCCTCCCATTGCAGAATAACCAGTAAATCGTATCTTTTTCAAGCCCACTATAAAAATCTCACAGAATTTCTCCAACCTTGTGTCATTCCACAACTACGAAATACAGTTTCTAAATGAAATACACTTTAAAGCTGTACCATGAGAAAAAGCACAGCTTAATTAAGTTAACTAAGCTGATTAAGCCATGCTCTTTCACCTACTACAGGAAGTATTTAGCCCTGGAGCCATCCTAAAGGCACGTCGCACAGCGGATGACATGTTTTCCAGAGATACTGTGTATATTTAGTCACTGTGGAAGGGGAAAAAGCAAACACCCTATATGTCAGCATGCCAACAAAAGAACAGAAGAAGTATCAGCTGATAAAGCAGCTGTTTACATCCCATTCTTGTCTGGAAGGCAGGTATTACATTACAAGGGATTAGACAAAGTTAAGAGAACAGTACTCTACCACCTGAGATCAGACTCTTATAAAATAATTTAAGTAGGGACACACTCTCCAAAAATCCTGATCACTGATATTATTACTGGGATCTCTGAGTTAACAAACAACTAAGACAAATTGAAAATTGAATCGTTTACAGCAGCTTTATTTTAAAATAATTAAGAATAATCTTTCTCCTTTGTTGTATTTAAGTGTGTTTATATAATTAAAAGAATTCTTTAAAATTTTCAATCCTTTTAAAATCTATAAAAGCAATTTCTAAAATAAAGACATAGCAGTATTCTTATCTTGGCTTTTCCTGGTACAAGGCTGCTGTTCTGTGTCTCATAAAGATTTCTGGCAGAGTGAGAAAACCTGGTCAGTATCAGAGCCTTTCCTGGGACCTGTCTGCAGTGTCGACAAGCAGCTAAGCTGAATATTAATACACTCTCCATCATCAAAAGCTGTTGCATACCCAAAGGATGAAAAATATTTTAATCAGCTTTCAGCTTGTCTAGTAGAAGTCAGTTTATTCCTTTGGGATTATACATCTATGTGCTCAATTTTTGTCTTTGCACTCTCTCTCCATACATATTACTTTTGAAACCAGCAGCAAAGACCCTAAATCTGCTGTTTTGTTGGGAAAAGCCAGCTAATGCTGTGATTCAATTACATTATTTTACATTTAAGAAGAAAATGTAGAAGATGAAAAGCAAAGAAAAAACTTGAGAAAACAGCCCAGTTGTCAAGTTTTTCAACATTAGGATTTCTAAAAGAAACCAGTAAGACATTTTGTTTTGTTCAACATCTCCACAAATTTTAAGAGTTTTCAAGACTGGTTTATCCATTCTCTTACTCATCTTTTCTTCTCTCCAGTAGATTCCTAATTATTGCAAATTCACAATTCCTTTGGCATAACAACTAGCAGTGGAATTGACCCATGAATGTATAAATATTTTATAAATATGTGTATCAAGCATGTCCTACATGAAAACCAACAAAAGATAAGAAAGGGAAAAATGTTTTGAAGAGCCTTGACTGTACAAATGTACCTGCATGGAACCTCTCCTTTCTCTGTGGGACAATGCCAGTCCCTGTAAGTTGCATTAATGAAGATGGCACCTACAGAAGACTTTTGAAAGTGAGAAATCTTAATAATCTTAATTCTGTTTATTTTTAATCCTTTAAAAAGCACCATAACATTTTGGACTAGGACCTAGTCAGGACTTGTATTGGTCTTTGCTTTGAGCATCTATATAAATGCAATACAGAACTAATTTCATCTTGCCTCAGCCCTGCCTCCTGGGGATAGATGTGTTACTGTTGGGCATGCAACACCACTGTGCTCTTTCCTCGTGCCCATAAGAGAAGCCATGAAGGAATGTAAGGCTCTGCTGATGTTCAGATTTTCTATCACCTCACAGAAGCCTGAAAAGCACAACCTCTGTGTGGTACTACACAGCATCAACATAAACTGGTTTGTACAGACTAATCTTAAAATAATTTCTGTCATTCATGAGCAACACAACCAATCATTACTTTTGAGCAAACAAGTGAATTCTGTGGTCCTACTTCTGCAAATGATTTCAGCACAAAAGCTTCTATTTCATGAAATGGAAGCATGACATTGGACAGGAGACCAAAAGGATCACAATGAGTTAATTTACTCTGCCATGTAAAAAAATCTTGTAATTCAGTTATCCAAGCTGAGTCCAACCACAACATCACAAAACAATTGACCTTCTAGCTAGCTGGTGAAGCTCTAATCCATTAGCATGTAGGACACAGCTTGAAGATGGAGCTAAAATGTAATTATTAGCAGTGTATATATGCATACATATATACACAGACACATAAAAATAATCACTTCAGTTTATTACACAATGATATTGATCCCTAGGCAGCTAGACAACATGAACTGATGCACTACTCCCAGCTATTAACAGTGCACTTTGTGGATCACTGTATGCTAAGCACAGAGCTGGACTCATCTCCAGCACAGCTCCACTGCTGCCATTCCTGTCCCCCAGCAACCATCCAGCCTGCTCTCACCATCCCCTTAATATTCTACTCTATTACAGAAATTCAAAATGAGTCCTATGAAAACTAGCTTGATTGTGATAAACAATCACATCATTTTACTGGAATAATTTAGAAGATTTGCTACATTTAGACTTTATATTAGTGCCTCTGTTGTGAAAATTATATAGAGTTCAGATTGAATAACAGTCCAAGGAAAACTGCAAAAATCTGACATTCACTTGTAACATTTGAGAAAAGGCAGTAATTATCTTCTGACTGCAGAATAGTAAGCATTATGAGATCTACAGCTTCAGGATAATTAAGTAGAAGCATGTGTAGTGACAAAGAAAAAGTACAAAAAAATTCACGCAAAAGCTCCTGAGAACGAGACCTGGGAACTGCCAGGAGACAATCAGGGTCAGCCAAAACACAATAAGCTCTTTCTTAAACAGACAGAATTTGCCTATGTGAAAAAAAAAAAAAAAAAAAGCTATGTGGCCCTATCTACACTTTCCAGTCATGATATAAGGAGGCAGAAATTTGTTGGTTTCCTTCAAATGCAGGATGTTCTCTCCCTAGCACATAGCCAATAAGTAATTGTCATATACAGAAAAAATGATAGCCTCATTTAATTGAGGAGGAATTTAAGATCAGAAATTGTCTGCAATCTAAAACCAAAGTAAGACCTCAATGTTTTGATTGCCAGACTGATTTTGAAAACCACACCTAAGTCACTCACACAAGTTAAACAGAGGGTCAGTAAAAGATTTAGCACCTAATTCATCAGGGCATAATGCCCTCCATAGCAACTTCTGAAGCCAAGTTATATTTCTTTATGTATAAAATGAAAGCTGCAATTTTGAGCAAAGATGAAGTAACTGTTAGGGAACACATTACAAAAATACTATTCACCCATGATCTTGTTAGGAATTAGAAGGACTGATGATCAGATAGGAAAGAAAAGTTATCAATGCAGCACCAGCATCTTTTCAGAAGACGTCACCTCCTTCGCCTACCTAAGCCATTTGGACAGTAAAGCAACTGTGTTCTATTTTATAGTGGTTACAGGGCCACTAAAATACAATAGCAGCCACTAAAATGCAATAGCAATGAAACCACATTCAGCAACACTAGCTGTAGTAAAAAAAAAATACAGCAACGTGGATGGTGACATTTTAGTCATACTGCCATTTGCTTTCACTTTCATTCAAAATCACAACTTACCCTAGTTTATAACAATTGCAGTACAAATTATTCCTGCCAAACCACTGCAATTCACAGTTTTAACACCAAACCAAATCCTTTCCATTGTCTGTGTAGCATGTCCATAAACATATATACACAAATAAAAATCCATAAGCTCTGTATCTGATCACTGAATTAAAAAGAACTAAAAATAATTTTAAATATTGGTAATAATTAATCAACTTTTATATAGTATATAACATAAATTCTAAAAATATAGAATAATTTCTTTTCAAGAAGTACTATTCTCAGTCTTCAAATACGGTCTTTTCTTAAGTTTTTCTACTAGGAAATAGATTTATGAGAACACTAAAGCATATCATAGAATCTTTTGGGTTGGAAGGTACCTTAAAGGCAATTTAGTTCCAACCCCCTCTGCCATAGGCAAGGACTCCTTCCACTATCCCAGGGTGCTCCAAGCCCTCTCCACCCTGGCCTTGGACACTTCGAGGGATGGGGCAGCCACAGCTTCTCTGGGCACCCTGTGCCAGGGCCTTGACAGCCTCATAGCAAACAATTTCTTCCTAATATCCAAACTAAACCTGCCCTCCATCAGTTTAAAACCATCCTCCCTTGTCCTGTCACTCCATGCCCTTGTGAAAGACTTTGCAAAGAATAGTGAGACTGGTAAAACTGTAGCTCAACACTGCAACATAATTATCTCCACAGCAAATAATAAACTTTAATAAAAGCACTATTGTTATAAAGATCTTTTTTTATTCTAGTGTATACCCATCCAAGGTTTTGGGAGAAAAAATTTGATTTCTGCTAATTGTGGTATATGCATATATGCCTTAAACACCAGCACAGAACTCATCACATTTCACATGCAGTTGCAGGTATTTAGAACACACAATTGTATACATCCAAGAGCATAAAAATAGTGAGGATCACAGAAAGAAGCCCTGTTAAGTAAGAATAAAGCACAAGACAACAGAATCCTGGTTACCCAAAGCTGCTGCTCACCAAGATCCAGCTGTGTGCACAAGAACACCTACAGATGTCAAACTTGTAACTCAAATCCACCTGGAGGGAAAGGCAGAGGCAGGACCATGCCACGGGCACAGCTACAAAACCCATCCATGCTCCTCCCACCTGGGCTATCAGAAATGCACCTCACTGTCCCACGGGACAGAGAGGATCCTAAACTTCTCCTGGCTCACACCAGTGCCCATTGCAACCTTCATGTTGTCAGTGGGATTCTCCCAGGATGCTGCTGGAGTGGGAAGGCTGCCCTTTGAACGATTCCAGTTTGTAGCAGAAACCTTCCAGCGGTTCATATCAACGCAGCTCAGATCTCAACCGGCTCCCGTAAGGGTTAAAAATAGAAAGTGCTATCCACTGGTTTGCTCTGATGTTCCTGTAGATATTGTCACTGGATGTATCCTCAGAAGAATTCTATTCAACACCTCTGTCTTTAAGTACAAAGCTGTAGGCTGTAGCAGCTTTAGGAAACATAAGTATCCTTTTTTCTGCTGCACAGTATCTGTGTGTGAAATTCTCTAAAGGGGTTTAAGTATTTACCCTGAACACTATCAGACAGTTTCTAAAATTTTCCTTATCCTGTTGCAGAAACACTTCAAAGAGAATCATAAACACAGTCTTTTGTGCTTTCAGCACACATGTTGTTTTGGAAGCTTAAGTCTGAATTCCCTCAGAATTGTAAATAATTTTTTTCCTCAAAGATGTGCAATACAACTTTTTTTTTTTTTTTCCTTTTTACAGTTTCATTATGATTCTACTACAGACGATGCTAAATCCTTTCTCTCATTTCTGACAGCTAAAAATATTGGGGTCAAAGAAATTATTGCAAAAAAAAAAAAAAAAAAAAAGTAAGTCTCCAGGATCAGGTTTTGTTGTTGTTGTTTAAGATAAAACATACATTTCCAGAAACATCTGACTTCCAATGTACATAAAAATATAATCTGCCAAAAATACATTTATTTAAAGGCTCTGGCCTAAACAGATAAGGAGAGCTCCAAAAGACAATAAATATGGGTAAAATGTGGGTCTTGGAGCTGCCATGTTGTACCCACGTTTCACAGCTCATTAGGCAAATCCAATCACGGCCCTCCAATAAAGTGTGACACTGCAATATCTGAGCACAACGGGAAAACCAGAAGAGAAACTAAAATAATACCTCAGAGTTCCTGGTATTTTGGCTGACAAGGTCAAACCAATTCAAGTGTCAGTTAAGTTGCTATGCAATTTCTGAAAGAAGCTAAACAACCAACCAGCCTGTTTGTGATCTCATTATCTGTTTTTTTAAAAATAATTGGTTGGTTGTTTAAAGTGCCAATGTCTACAAAAGCTAGGAGAATTCCCTGTAAAAGCATATTTTTTTCTTAGAGCTTTTCATGGTTATCCGGGAACTGAAATGCTCTTGATTTAAATACGTATTTAAAACCTTGCTTTAATTTGGGAGGAAAAATAATGGCTCTGGGCTGAGATTTTGTAGCTCAAGTTTCAGCACAGACTCAATTCTAACTGTCAGGCTGTAAGCCCCTGACAATAGTGGCTTACAGCTGAAACTATGACATACTTCATATATAGCAATGGGAGCAAATAATTAAATAGATCTCAAAAAGAAAAGAAAAATAATTTTACAATGAAACAGTCTTGCTCTCTGATTTCAGTTCAGTTGTGTAAACTGATAAAAAGCCTATTATTAAGAAAAACAGTAATAATGAGACTAGAGATAGTTTTAAAAAAGTTTTACAAATCAAGACAAAAGTTGTGCAAAAAGACACAGTCTGCATGAAATGATCATTCTACTTACACAGAGTGTGCCTGCTTCTGCTTTTGCACTACTACAAATTAAAAGGTGTGCTGCATTTCATTATCATCAGCTCTGTTTTAAGATGCTAAAAAATGAAACAAATGCCATAACAACTACTTGTGTTTCAATTATCCCATTAAGAAATTACTTCCCCAAGATCTATGCTTCATTCCTTTAAGTAGTCCCTTCACTGCAGGCAAACAGTTGTGCTGTTAAATGTAACTCCAAGTCACTCACACCTTTCTCTCCATTTCAGCCCCATGCTTTCTTTCATCCTGCCAAATTCCTGCATAAATAGGTGGGATTAAATGGAGCCTAGCCTACCTAGCATAATTATATATGTTGTGATTTTATACTGCAATGAAATTGATACATTTTAATAATGCCAGGCTTGGCTCTTTCCCACTAAAGTCAATAAAGGTTATTAAGGCCAACTGCCATATAAATACATTGCTACATTGCTAAATGGACTGTCAAAGGAGGAAATACAATTCACACCATATAGCACTGTAAGGGTTTGGGTTTTTTTTTAAGGAACACTAGATATGTTGAAAAAAGCTTCAAAAATTCAACATGCAAGTGTAGCCATATATGCTTACTTTTCATTCCACAAACAAAAATAATTTCATGGATTTACATTTTACTTTTCTCATGCGAATCAACCTAAAACAAAATAACCAAAAAAAGACTGTCGGACTTCTGCAGTTCTTACAGATTTGGTGTGGTGGTTACGGATTTTCATAGCTAAAATAAATGTCAGATTGCAAGGTTTGCGTGATATCAGACCCTGAGAGACAAATTGTCTCTCCACTGAATCTCAGAACAGCTACAGCAAGACTTGCTCACATCACATGAGATTTCAGCCTTTCAGACTTCTCTTTACCCAGAAAGCAAAGCCTGTACGGTCTTTTTTCAAATGGTAACTCTCCCTTTGAATTCTGGAAGCATTTATCCTGATGTTGCAGGCGATAACGTGTTAATCTTGGATGACTTTTAAAAAAAAAAACCCTCCAACATATGAATAGCCTTCATATTTTCAAGGGAGGGGGAGAAAAAAAGAAAGATTGGTTAAACTGCTTTGGATTTAATGGCTCATAAATTCATAAGGTAATATTGTGGGAAATGTGATGTTTTATCAGAATGTCATTCAAATGAAAGGTTTAACATTTACATCACAAGAGTGAGCTCTAAGTAAAACTATCCTCAGGGAAAGAAATGCCAGGAATAAACATTATGATAAAATTGTGTGCTTGCTATAATGTACAAAAATATTAAATAAAGCCCACAGGTTTGAAGACACTGGGCTAAACTTCCTCCAATATCATGCTCTGCCGTGACAGAAGAGTAACTACAATTATCAGAATCAGAGATAATTTTTGAAACTTTCCTTTCTTCTTTATAAATGCTTTATTAAACAAGGAGAAAACCTAAAAAAAAAACGCACAGAAGGCCCCTGAGACTGATTTTTGTATCACTCTAGACACGTACATAAAAAGCCGACATCAACAGTTGTTCAGCTCATGCACAAAGAAAAAATACATTGCTTAAATATTTTCTTTTAAGAAATAATTCCTTTTAAGCAGCAAAATTCTTCCAAAACAAGACCAACATTTCTAAGACATTTTTAATTTTATCATTTTACTTTATTCCCTCTCTCTCTTTTTTTTTTTTTTTTTAAAGAATCAACCAACTAAAATTACACATTTGGAGGGGAAAAAACCCATGTCGACTGCAGACTACTGGGTACCTTCAAGAGTACCCTTTTGATTTAAGGGAGCAGCGGAAGCCAAGCGCGCTCCGACACGGCGCAGTTTTGCTGTGAAGGCGCTGCAGAATTGGTTCGCCCGCGCTCGCCTGCCCGCGCTGCGGGGTCTCGGCCATCCCGGCTCGGGAGAATTCCCGGCCCCGGGAATTCCGCCGCCAGCCGCGGCTCAACACTGNCCCGCGGGCCCGGCCAGCGCCGCGCTCGCCGGGACACCCCACGGAACAGACATCGTCCATTAACATTCCCTCCTGTCTCCTCCCAGAGCTGAAATTAATTGTGATTAATATGTTATAAGTCATAAAACATTAAAGCAATTCTTAAAATATAAATTAGAAGCAGCTCCTGTCTTGGCCCGAGCTTGGGCTCGCTGATAAATATCATCCCCAGGCCTGTTGAAAGGAGATACACTGACGCCACCGTGTCTCTAATTAGAGACACATGGCGATGTCACACCAATTGCAGAAAACCTAACCCTCGAGGGTTCCAGAGTTTGCTGTTTTTCCGTGTTTTCAACACATAATGGATATAAAATATCAAACATTCTTGTCTCTACCTCATCTAAGCCTGCCTTACGAGAGAGTAAGTTGTCATTTGAAAGAAAAACAAACCAAAAGACTTTTTTTAAATTATAAGGGTCATTCAAGAATGTGCGCACATAAGAACACAAAAATGAGCGGAAAAAACCCCAAACCCATAAGCAAGTCATATTTTCTCTCCTTTTGTAGGAAAATTCAATGTTCACTGACTTCTTGTGGCAACTAATTCCACAATTGAAATGTCCACTTTTCCAGGCGTGTTTTCCACTGCTGGGGAAGCTCACAATGCATTTGAGCAGCAGAGTCACAGCATTCCCTGGGAGACTCAAGAGCACGTTGTTGTTGTTGTACCTCACCTCCAGAGCCTCACACACAGCCCTGGCACAAACCCCACTCAGCACCCGCAGCTACAGCACAAACTCTTCCAAGCCAGTGCAGGCAAATTGAGGCCAGTTTAGGCTGTGGCCAGCAGAAGTGACCGAGAAGCAGCTTCTGATGCTGATGGATGGAGAGGAGAATGATGGGTTTGCCAGCACAGCCCCTTCTGAGTGCAATCCAGAAACAGGAATGCTGCTCTGAAACTTTGACAGCACAGGCTCTCACCTGAGGCTTTACGTGGACAGCAGCAGCAGGATAACAGTGTTTGGCACTGAATCCCTTTTCAAGGAATGCACGATGTACTTTGAAGTACACAAAAATCCTTATTACCTTTATTCTTGAAAATAATCCCCTCTTGCAGGTTCTAGCTGTGGTCCAAGTGCAGGGGGACCACAGACAGTTGTGCTCCCAGATCACCAATTTTGTACTCAACTTTCCTCAGGCCCATGCACCACTGTTGTCATTAGCAGAGGTTTCTGTCTGGGTGTTGTACAAAAAAGTTGACAATGCACAGCATTTGTGTGGTGTAATATATGGCTCTCATCTTGTGAGGCACAAAAAGGCTCACATGAGGCTTTTATGAGGCTTTCAAACTTTAAAAACAAGCAAAGTCAAGAACTAACTAAAATCCTGGGGTTTTGGATCTGATTTTGCTCACATTTTTTCTGGCTACTGGGGGATAAAAGTAAGAGGAGACAGTGAAAGGCTGACATTGATTCTGCCTCTCATATGTTCTGAATAAAGTCTAAAGCCCATTACTACACTACAATTAAAAACATAATTGTGAGTGCTCTCAGAATTAGGTCCTAGAGGCTTGAGACTTTAAAACTAGTACTTACCATAAGCTCCATTTTCCTCCAAAATTCTTCCAATTTAGCCATAGGCTTAAGCCACCAATCAGTACACTTCAAATACCTCTTGCCTTGGAACCAAAACTGCCTAAGCCACTCAAATTCAACCTGCAAGATAAAAATATATGGCACCATAAATATCCATGGTCCTTATCTGGGGCAGGAAAGGGGCAATGCAAGGATCCAGCCACACCTGAACAGTCCCACAGAAAAGGAGAGAGTTACTAAAGTAGCCATTTCTAAACACACCATTACACCCAGCTGTTTATTTCTATTCCATGTCCATTCGTGACCTGAGCTACACTCTTCAAACCCAGAGAGGTGCAAAATTCAACTCTCTTTTTTCCCCCTGTTTTTACATGGTGTACATGTACAACAAACATTAAAAATTCCAGTCAAATATGCACCAACTTTGGCTTATTGTGATTAACACTGTGGGTTTCAAATTGTTTCAGAAAATGAAGATAGAAAAAAACTTGCAGTAATACCATTGCTAGAATGCAGCCCAGTTGCTCTGGAATGAGAGGGTGACACACAAGGAACCACAGCCTCTCATCCTCCACCAGGCAGCCCAGTTAGCAGAGATATTGCTTTTCTTTCAGAGTAATCCATAGTTCTGGTCCTCAGAACTCCATATTTATCTTTGTTGTGGTAGTTATGTTTCACACTGAGTTCAAAGCTGCTTTAATCATTATTTGTACCACAAAGAAGATTTGTTTATCCCTTCTCAACTCTGAAGATGCAAACAAAGACAACCTACCAAGGTGAAAGAATAAAGAAAACTGCCCAAAGCTGTCACCTAACACACCCTTTCCTGCAAGAGAAAACTAACAGCTACAGAAATCTGAAATTGGTCCAGTCAACATTAACTAAAGGTTTGGTCAATACATTAAAGATTACAACAAAAATACTTAAATTTTTAGTGTATAAAAAGAATATTAAAGCAAATTTGTTAGTAAAACAGAACATGATTCACTGGCAGACATAGATCTTAAAATGCTTTTTAAAAAACCTGACTACTAGACAGCAACTTTTAAGCACAGAAGTTTGATGATATCCTTCCTAAAAAAAAAAGAAAAAAAAAATGCTGAAGGAAACTTTGCTTCCTGTATAATATTAACAAGGTATGAAGGACTCAGTTATGGTTTGGTTAAAAAAAAAATCAGCATATGCAGTTTTGGGAAAGCCAAGTACATCATTATTCAATTAGAATTTTAAGAACTTATTTTTTTTTCTCTCCACTTCTTTTTGCATTTTTTAGCCTCTACCATGTGATGTCTGTTCCATGAAATTAATCATGAGGCCATTAATCAATGAAAAAAAAAAATTAAAATCAGTGTTGAAATATGACTCATCATAGATCTATTTCAGTCAATCTGATTTTTAACTAGTCATATTGATTTTTTGCAATAATCTATATAATTTCACTCTAACTGCTGTGTGGAATATTGGCCAAAATTTAAATGTAACTTGATCCCACACAAAATATAAAAAATTTGACACAAAGAGTCACTTTTTAGGTCTAAGACATAAAGTATAGCAACAAGCTAATTCATTTTCTGCAGGACTAGCTGGTCTCATCAGAGGTCAGTGTGTACCTAATTGCAACAGGAGGCTGTTTAATGATGTGGACTGCCATCTCACACAGCTATCAAACTCTGCTCTGCATTCTGCACAGCAGCTCTGTTTAGCTCCAGCCTGGGTTAATAAATTGGGGTTGGGGAGAAAAACAATGTTTCACCCTCCAAGGTGGCCACCAAGCTGCTTGACAAGTGTCTGCTCTGAACTATGACCTCTGAACAGATAACTGTTGATTCTGAGAAAGAAAATTATCTTGACAAGGCAAGGCTGACATGATTTCTCTTCTGTAATAACTTTTTTCTGTAGCAGGAACTCAGTCCTCTTGGCTTGTCTCCTTCCATGCACAGGAGAAGCAGTACCAGTAGAAAAACCTCAACACTAAATACTGGAGAGACACAAAAAGCTCATTTCTAGCCCTATTGGAATGGAAGTTAGAGAACATTCATCTTTTGTGACAGAACTCTCAGGTTAACAGCTCTTGCTATGGATTTTGTCAGAGTTTTAATTTGGAGACTCCCATACATGACATGAGTTATGATTAGAAAGTATTTTATAAAACTGAAGAGGACACAGCTTAAACATATTTACATATAAAAATATATAGGCTGAGTGTCCAAGGAATAATTTTCATCTTCTAATTGATTTTCACTTATGACTTACATCTGTGCAAGTAAGCTCAGAATCAGGCCTCATATGTCCAATCTCAACATGTTTTCAAGTTGTCCTTTAAGCAATGATTAAAGGCCAGTTTTAGGTTATTGTCAGTATTGGGTAGTAAAAGGCCAATGGTAGCATTTGACATTTTGTGAGGCAATGCTCCTCAGTCAATTATTTAAAAGTACTGACTATTAAATGGCACACGTGTAGGTGATCTCTATTTTCTCTCTGCCACACTAGTAAGCCACCAACCATGGTGTCAGCTCACTGTAAGGTGCTAAAACATATTAACCTTCCTTTGGCAGCCTACACCTCTCCCTTCCTCACCTGTGACCTCAATGGCTAACACCACATCCAGTCAGCTAGCCCAGGCTTTCTCCCTCCCCATGCATTCTCCAAGCTCAGTTTCTCTACTGCTGCCATAAAAACAGATTTGCTGTTGGCAAAAGTGACTGTACCTCACAAGCAACAGGGCAATCAATTCAGTCTCTAGTTTTAATCATAGCAATCAGGATCTGATTATCACAGCTGAGCAAATACCCTGACATGAACAAACCCCTACCTTTCAAACTTAAGTACTTAGTTTGAAACCTGCCATACTTTGAACACAATCCCATGACACTAAGACTTCCTCTGGTGTTTTACTGCACTAAGAACATCTGAGTATTAGTTTGGTGCTGGCAAATACAGAAGCCTTGAAAGTACCTCACACCAATGTGAACTATTAGCAGATTTTGCATTAGTCAGAGCAAGAAAAATTTTCTTTGAAATGTGAAGAACAAGCTGGTGAAGATCTTTTCTACAGATTTATTTTTATTTGTATGAGCATTTACATGATCTCTCCAGCAATATTTAGTTCCTTCAAAAAGAATTTAGCTGCCAGTGGTTTTCCCCAGGTGCCCAGTAGCTCTGTTTGGGATGTACTCAGCAGCTGTATATGTTTAGCAAAGCCAAGCTGGAGGAAAGTACTAGCAGGAGCAAGAGGCTCCCATTCAGAGAAATGTGCAAGATCATTTCTTTTGGGATAAACTATTCCTGACCAAACAACAATCTGATTGTGACTGTGTGTGAGCTGTCAGGTTATTGTACTCCACAGCTGCCAGGTAACTACATCTGTTCACCCTCCTGCACCCCTGCCACTGAAAGACTGGTTCACACTCCAAGGCCATAAGCTAGGCAGACAAACTGCACATAAACACCCTTAATTAGATTATCTTTACTTACAACTACAAAGTACACACTGGGAGCAAAGTGACTCACACCTAACACACAGCACACACCTTGCAATTACTCAGATATTCCTTTGAAGGCTGTTCTAGTGAGGGAGACCACGACAACAAAGCTAGGTTTAAAGAAATATTAAACTTCCACCTGCCTGCCCACTAGAGATGCTAAAGTCCTCCTCAGGTTAGCATCTTACTTTTTCAACAGGAATACCTCTGTCAAGACATCCAAGACAGGGCCCTGACAAATGAACTCTGGGAAATCTAAAATCAAGTTAGGACACTCCCCAGATACTCTTTAAGAGGTTTCTCTGCCCACCACAAAACTGGAAAAAACCGAAGTCTCCACCTATGCTTCAGATCCTCAGTTCAAACACACTTTATCAGCACAGCAAGTCAATTTTCCTGCCCTGGAGTACAAAAGTGAAGGCACAAAATCATTCCTCATTCTTTCAGACCCGCTCTTAGGCTTCTTCCCTCGAGCAGACACAGATAATTCATCCAAGCCTCATTTGGCAGAGCAGTTAATTTCAGAACAGATTGTGAGTCTCCTAAACTAGAATATTTCAGCTTGGTACTGGGATGGTTCTGTTCTGGTTAATAGTTCCTGATGATTGCTTTGAAGGTAGCAGCAAGGGGGTAAAAAGAATGAATCCCCTTGCATTTCAGGAAGATAAAGAACCAAGAAGAATGGCTGCATCTAGTTATAAGAGTTAAAACTGAAGAACTTAAATTATGACAATATTTAAAAATAAAATACAACAATATCATCACCTCTAGATACTATCAAATTTCAAGCTCATGATCTCTGATTCAGAGGAAGGAGGAAAAATTGCTTTACAAATAGCACAGAAAGCTGTATATCAGAAACCCATAGGCAAAATTGGGAACTGGCTGACAGTTCTCCATTAATCCTACGGAGATTTGGATTTTAGTGCTATTTTTGACTTTGCATTAAAAATGGCTAACAAACCAATAGAGTGACATGAAGGGCTCATTTTCATCAGTGAGCAGTTAGATTCTTCAAAGAAACAAAATGGTCTCTTGTTTTTCCATCTGCCTGATAAAGTTTAAACCTAAAAACCTGTATTACTGCCTGAAAAGACAAAGATTTATCATATAGGAAGGTAGGAAGCTATATATGCAAGAAAAGTTGCATTAGCTTCACAGGTCCTTATGTTTTCAGCTCAGTGATGTTTGAAAAAGAGATAGGCATTTACAGAGATAAGCCTCTAGAAATTTTGTTTACTTGTGCAGCAATAAATGGCACTTAAATAGCTAGATTTGACCTTGGGATAAAAAATTAAGACAAAAAAAGAAAAGAATAGTAAAATAGTTGGATGGGTAGTCTCTTTTCAAATTAAATATAGATCCAGTGTGTCTACGAAGTGCACAACTTGTACCAGTTAAACAAGGATTGCTGTTACAGTATATCCCATATGTGTAACAGGAAACATCCCTGTATGTCACATTGCAAAATTATTCAGGTGACTGCAAACACCAGGGGCTACTCTCTCACCTGATGTAAACAGCACATGGCTTTGATGTTAAAGGACCCGTGCAAATTTACACCAGCTGTGCCTGTGGCCCTTGCTGTGCAAACCACATATGCGTGTAGTTTTATGGACTGAGCCTGATTAATGTTTTGTAAACCCCTGCATGCATCAGGCTTCTTTAAATTGCCCTAGGAGCTGTTTTGGTAAAAGTCAAGGGCGCAAATCTTTTGCCAACACTATGCTCCATTTTACCAGCTGTAAACACAATACAGACAAAAATGTGTTCTACAAAGTTTTAGTAGCACTACACAATATTATACTCCTCAGCAGACTGCAATTTACAGCTTCTAATTTATCTTAGTAGAAAAACAGCACAGCTCCAAGCAAGAAAGCACTGCCAGCTTCAGCAGAATCCTGTCCAAGTGCATTCACACACTTGCATCCTTTGTAGCACTAAATGACCTGCTTAAATATGTTCCTCACAATGATTTCCACCGTGTTTTCTTCAGAACATACTTTAGAGCCCACACTCACTATTGTGCCACCCATGGCATGCAAAAACCTGGTTCAACAAAAACCAAGGAGAAATAACTGAAAAAATTTACCTGCTCTTTTCCCTCTAATCCTCAAATCCCTTCCCTCTCTTCCTTTCTGTTAGAAAAGTGCTAGAGTAGTCTGACTTCCACACTGTCAGTTCTGGTGTAGTGTTTTGTGAAACTTCTCTTACTTTACCAGCAGAGGGATCTTAAGAAGGAAAAATGAAAACTTCCACGATAATCCCAATTACTGTTCCCAAGTAAAAAAGTCACAAAAGCCACATTGCAAACTCATACAAAGCATTGTCTTGTAAGCAGCTGAACACAATTGCCATTAACTCCATGAGGAGACTGCACTGCTCAGACCTGGCTGATGAATTTTCAGTGCAGATCATCTCACCTCATTATGTATTTCTTCTACTTGCTTCACCACTGCAGCTTCCAGTGATTTCAAAGACAAAGCCATTGAATCAGAGTCAGTCTGTAAATTCTGGAGTGCCAGTTCACACTGTCCAAGTATGTATTCCAATGTTCCTCTTGAACACTATAAAGATACAATAAAAACATATATAGCCAATTCAGAAAATTTGTATTTCTCAAGTATATTTCACCAGCAATCCATGAGGTGGGGTGCAACACATTCTCAATTCACATCTGATAAGCCTACCTGGGAGTTAAGGCCAACTACCAATACAGAACCAAGTGTACCTCAATCAAAAATAAACAGCAGCAGTTGTTAGTCAAAAGAGTTTGAGTCTAAGGCATAACATGAACCACAATTCTGATAAGACATCACGGTGATGGATATATGGCACCAGGATCTTGGTTTTACGAGGGCCCAAACAGTGAAACATTTTTGATACTTACATCTGCCACCCTGTGAGTTGAGCTGAACCGAGGTGATAAACCAGCCAGAACACAGTGCTGATGTGTCATATTGAGATCATCTAGGGACAGATTAGAAAACTTTAGGTACAGGGGAAAATTAAACTGAATAAAAGCTAATCTGGTTGAATATGAATTAAGTGCACTACTTTTCTTGCTTTAATGCTTAGAGAATTCAACCACAGAGCTCCAATGTTTTGCAGACCACAATAATTATTCACTATCCTAGAGTCAGAAATATTTCTACTTACACTAGTTTTCTCCTATACAGTTTAGAAGTGGCATTTTCCAATATCTTATAGGGAGAGTTCAACTAAACAAATTAATTCCTCCAAAGATGAGGAGACTAATGAGTCTAGACTACTGAGGAGACTAAACAGACTACTTGGAAGTTACAATCTCTTTCCCCAGGATCACTAAAAAATACTGAAAGTTCTCGGGAAAAAATGCTACAAAACAAAAAAAAAGAACTTATGAGGAAACTATTTCCTATAGACACATATGAGGGTAAAGTGCACAGAACCCAGTCTTGCAAGGGCCACAGAACATTATCATCTCTGGACATCGCAATATTTAAATACCACAAGCACTTTCAAGAAGAATTGTGTCAGAAAAGAAACCTAAACACTTCCACTACCCCTTTCAGTACCCATTCTTTGTGGTTGTATGTAGCAAACATAGAATTATACTTATTACATTTTGATTTGCACCTTTATTCAAACCCTTGGCAAATCTTTCATTGCAGAGCTCCACTTTGGAACTTCTTCCGTCTCTAATCCTTTATGAATCTCAGAAAGAAGCCTGCAATTTTAATTTAAGAGTTTACAATTAATCTAAAACTCTAATTGTACAACAATAGTTCAAGCTTCATTGATTGCATGCCTCAAAGCAGATTAAAAAAATACATTTTAGGTCTTAAAAGATTGTAGCAAAGATTTGCTTTCTTTTTCTCCTAAATATATATTAACTGAAAAGAAAAATCACCCTTTGTTAAATTGGCTGTTGTCCATCTGGCATTAAAAGCTTTTATTCAGATACAGAATACTACACCCAGACTACTATTTTGGTTTTAGATCCAAACCAAAGCTGTTTCATTCCTTGGTCATCCATGTTGGAAGTCCCATAGTGCTCTTGTGGGGTTCAGTAAAAAACAACTCTTAAGGAGTCAGCCTCAGCTTTACACGACCAAACACTGACCCATGAGGTCTGCAAAACCAAAACAGAATAGAATGCAGGCTATTATTCTCTATGTGGGACCCCCCTATCAGTAAAATTTCCCAGTGATTTTCCTGTTATTTACAGATAGCAGATACATTTTTGAATCTGGATGTTGCGTATTCAATTTTTAATTGTGGAGGCATGGTAGATCTGTCTCTCCCTGCACTGTACTGACATCTGGGGTGTTTTGCCTCTTGTTTTCTCAAAACACATCCCTCCAGCACAGAACCTAAGCACAGTCTTCTCCTTCCAACTGCTGCCAGTTCCTCCCTTTTCTGTCTGATCCAGTTCTCAGTCCCTGCCCCTGCTCTGTCCACTCTGGGCTTTCTCCTGGCAGCTGAATTGCCTGGGCTTCAGCAGCAGCACTAAAAGCCCAGTGCCTACACAGCCTTTGTCAAAAGAACAGCCTAATGGATATGTCTGTGTACAAACACTGAAATAACACACATACACTTAATTCTCATTCTACTACTGAGCTAATTATCAGTGAGCTGCAGAGTCAAGCACTTTGAGAGGAAAGATGACTCTACACCTATGTCACTGCAGACTATTGCAACATAACAAATAAAAGGTAGAAAGATAAGAAATTCTTAGCCAGTCCTTAAAGGAGTGGGGACTAGAGGCCCTAAACTTATTACTTGGAGGTAAAGTATTTCCCAGGAAAACACAAACCACTATGAAAAATGGATCCTAGAATCACCAACAGGGATTTATATAGTCTTGTCTATCTTCTCTAAAGTGTTTCTCCTGAACTTTTTAGTTGTCTTTTCTCTATTTCAAGAGGCAAATAAAAGATACAGTGGTGTTTAAAGCACTGGTAAAATCTTTACTATTTTAACAACCACAAATATCTACAAAAGAAAGTGAAATGGACTTCCACTATTAATTTTCTTCACTACCGTTAACAAACAAGAAAACCATGCACAAATAAGACAGAATGAATTAAAAGTCTAAAAACTAAAAAAAAAAAAAAAAAAAAAATTTAAAAAAATATGTAAGAGTTATAAAAC